>JAOPHQ010002280.1:0-526409 GCA_030340625.1 Merluccius polli
AGCCAAATCGTAAATAAACTGGACACATTCGAAAGCTATCCAAGTCTTGCATATTTCACAAGTTTCCTGAACAAAGAGGCCCGGATAGCCTGTAAATCCTATCGCCTCCCCACTCCTGATGAACCTCAAGACCACAGACAAGAGGTTACCCAAGAGAGCCAGACCCCTCAACACAAGGGCTCAAATGAAGGATTCCACCTTAAAGACACAAGAGTCATCTTATTATGAGGGAAAAACCACCACCTTGATCTATCTGCAAGGATGAAACACATGGCATTGCCAAATGCCCCACCTTTCCATCAAAGACCATTGAAGATAAGAAAATGTTAATTAATGAAAACTACCTCTGTTTTGGATGCTTGAGGAAGGGACACGTCACCAAAGATTGTAAAAGGCGACACACCTGTAGCTACAAGCCAGGATGTCCATAAGGTTGTCTCATGTATCACACAACGTGCTTCCGCCACCTCAAGCATCATCCCAGTCTTTGTGTCTTCAGAACAGTAGCCACAGAAAGAAGTTTTCACTTATGTGCTACTCAACACGCAGAGCGATTCCACATTCATCCTAGAAGATCTACTTGATGAGCTGAATGTGGACGCTCAACTAGTGAAACTGAAACTTAGTACAATGACAGCTATTGACACAGTCATAGCAAGCAAGAGCGTACGTGGTCTACAACTTAGAAGACTCCATTCTGGAAACCACATCCAACTGCAGAGAGCCTATACTCGTGGCTTCATCCCAGTGGACAAGTCTTACATCCCAATAGGGAAAACAGCGCTACGGTGGCCTTACCTCAAACACCTAGCACACAAGTTACCATCACTCCAAAACTGTGAGGTGGGACTGTTAATTGGATATGACTGTCCGTCAGCGCTAGCTCCCCTTGAAGTTGTCATGGGCGGTAGAATAGAACCATATAATAGAACCACTGTTACGCGCATACATGCGCGTAACAGTGGGCGTGCTGCTCCACAGCGCACCTCAGCAGGTGAGCACAATTAGACTAATCAGCAGCACACGCCATAGACAATATAAGCAACGCAAGTTTGTTCAGTTTGAAACGCAGCCAAGGACAGCAAAAGAAAGAAGAAATCGCTAAAGAGTCACGGAATTAGGATGCATGGGAACAAAAAATTTACACAGTATTTACCTGGGTTGATAAATAACGAAATAATGTTGATGTAAGTTTAAATTATACCTACCCTTTTCCTAATTAAATGTACTTTGTTGTACTTGGTTGTGTTTGATGGAAAATACTTAACTTTATTTACATTGGGCCTCATTCACCAATATCTTCTTAAGAATCTTCTTAGATTCTTTCTTAAGTCCTTCTTAAGAAGATTTCTAAGAAGACCCTACGTCAGATTCATCAACGTGTTCTTAAGCCGCTGAATTGTTCGCAGCTGTGTTCTTAGATTGATGAATGCCATCTCCTCGTAAACAGCGCGCATGCCAAATGAGTCTAATTCACATAGGATTAGCATAGGTAACTGCCCATTAATGCCCATATAAGGGCCCATAAAAGGGACAGCAGGGCCGTGTGCAGGGCCTCTGAAAAAAGATCTACGTGGTCCTGAAATATTCGTTCCCTCTGTAGGGCACGATCCGCAATCTCCTGTAGCAGCAATATATATGCCATTGTTTTGTAGGCCGTGGATGGAGAAATGCCACCTATAAATAGGATGGGATCACTAATTGACGGCATGGTTTCCAATGTACTTGATTCATGTTAAAGCGTTGGCACATTTAATGTAATTAAAATGAAAAATGAAAAAAAAAATGAAATGAATAAATACATAAATATGACAGAAATTTCACTATAATGTATTTTATTGAACTTAACAAAAGAAGACAACACAACCATGCCAACATGTCGGCACTGAAATGTGCTTAAGAGTACTCCTGAGTGTTCGTAGGATTTGTTCTTACCTAAGAAAAATCCTGGATAAGAAATAAATTCATGAATGCCACAATCTTCGTAAAATCTTCGTAAGTAGGACTTAAGAACAAATTTGTTCTTAAGAACGTTTTGTGAATGAGGCCCATTGTTTTATTTTTTGTATGAAGGTTTTTCACCTTCCTTGTTTACTGGTCAAATAAATTGAAGAACGAGTGAAATCCTGAGTCTGATCAAGTCCTTCCCTTTTCAAGTGTGGGAAGCCATGATGTTGTAAATACACTTGACAATGTTCACTTCATACAGTTCCTCAGTGACAACATCAGTCAGAAGGAGGACGGACACTACAAGATGCCCCTCCCTTTCAAGGGTAGCAGTCTACCTTTGTCACCAAACAATAAGAGACTAGCTACTGCTCGCCTTCAGTGTCTGAAGAAGAAGTTAAAGACCAATAAACAGTAGGCTATAAGTCCTTCATTGAAAACATCAGCAAGGAAAAGACTGTTTGGTACCTTCCTCATCATGGCATCTACCACCCCCAAAAACCTGACAAGTTAAGAGTCACGAATCCCAGAATTACCTAAAATTCCTATGGTGGGAGGGTGGAGATTTGGAAAAGGAACCGCAGGAATTTAGGATGGCATTCCACCTCTTCAGAGCTGCTTCGTCTCCCGGATGCGCCATCTTCGGCCTAAAGTATCTAGCACAACAACACAAAGCCAACTACCCATCAGCATCGGCCTTCATCGAGAAGAATTTCTATGTAGACGACGGGTTAATCAGCGTAGAGTCAGTTGAACAGGCCAAGATACTGATCATCGAAGCACAGGAGTTGTGCAAAGCAGGAGGCCTACGTCTTCACAAATTCAACTCGAATCAGAAAGAAGTCATTGACTGTGTGAACCCCTCAGGAAGAGCAACAACCATTGAACCTCTTGAACTTAAACTGGATGCAACCCCAACAGAGCATGCAGTTCCCATACTGCGTGACCTGTATGATTAATTCATTTTTTATGCAGCTTTCTGTGTTTGCTTATCATAACAGGATTTGGTGGGAGTGTAAATGACCGCAAGCTCATGTTGATATTACCTTATGTATGTGGCTATTGTTTATAATGGTGATCAGTGCCGCATGTTGTATTTCCCTGAAGATCCCAAATTATTCTCGCCCTCTATCATTAATAGTAATCTGAAACAGTATGTTTAACTTACTGCTTTATAATGTATGTCAATATAGAGAACTATATGCTATGGTTTGAAATAATATCTTTATTACTCACATTTCCCTTTTTTGCGATCTCTTATGTTCATTCTAAGGGGAAAGCTCAAGGCAGTGTTTCTCGCGATATGCTTCGGTATGTGCATGGTTCACGTCTATTATGACTGCGAGATCTTAACGAGGAAGTGTGTAGCAAGTTACCGCAACATAACTGGTGCTGAAATGTGAGCTTGAGAAATTTATATTTAGAACTCCTAACGCTAAATTTAGTACCCTTGGTAAAGCGGAACGAGGTATGTTACTATTATTAGTGAAATTGTCACAGTGTAGGATTTATGTTTATGCAAGTAAAGGGGAACGTTTCTCTGTTTGTTCAGATTAACATCGCTGCAAGCTAGCTAGTTAAGCAGCAGTCAGGGGCGGACTGGCCATCTGTGAGTTCTGGAAAAGTCCAGAACGGCCGTGTGGGTCTACGGCCGTCAGCCGTGATGAACAAACCCCCCCCCCCCCGTCAACAGTCGCGCAGCACCCCCCCCAGCCGGTCAAAAATCGCGCACCTCCAAGGCCGGTCCAGGACAAAATTCACAGGGCCGATTTTTGTTCCCAGTCCGCCCCTGGCAGCAGTGGATTATTTTTCTGCAATGTTATCTGTAGAAGTGAATATATGTATTTTCTTTGTCATGCTCTTATGTGTTGATCTAGTGTAATTGGTGAAGCTATAAACACTGGTTCATATTTTGTATATCATTTATAGTTTTCACGGTGCTTGAGACGGTGACAACATGATAAAGAAAATAAAAACCAAAGGCACCCGTTTGGAACTCTCTGTGTCTTGCTTATCCAAGCCAAGGGCTGCTACAAATGCCATATCTAAATCAACCATAAGGGGGCACTGTGAATTCTATATATATGATCGATCAGTCTTCACCAAACGTGAGACATTATGGTACACACACACACACACACACACACGCGCGCTTCATGTTTTAAATTGTATTTTATTTATTGGTTTATTTTTCAGGGACAATGCACACCAATCAAAAGTCAAACTGTAAATGAGCCATAAGTTAGCCTGGAAGGCTAATTTTCATCTGCTGTCCTTGGCCAGATGTTTAAAAGGCAGCCTTAAATTTATAAAAATAGAATTAAAATGCATGTGTTACAGAGATTAAAAAACTGAATACGTGACTTAAGAGAGCCAATAAAACATGAAAGGACAGATTAGCAGACAATGGCATGTAGACAGAACCAATGCACATACAGGCATAGCATACATAAGACACTAAAGCAGAGCGGACACAGTAACATCATAGACTACAGCATGTATCGGACAGGACAACACACCTACAGTAAAAGTAGGCTATATGACACTAAAGCACATAGCATAGATACACAGATACTAGAGGCAAGACAAGCAAGATGAACAAGGACAAGACAGGTGGCAAGATGCCGGCAGAAGCAGCAGTTGCAGTGATCATGTACACATGATTGGCTATTAATGAGCTATAATTTCAGCTGCCCAGTAAAGGAACAGTAGGTAGCCTACTACCTTCTCTAATACACGCTGGTACTGAGATCCATTCCTGCGACACCTTAACTGAGAATGAAGTGGCTGAAGGCACTTTTTCTAATGGCTACAACAGAGACACGTTTTCTGGAGTTGAACCTCTGGTTATATTTTACCTATGTGCGATGAATGTTTGATGAATATATATATATATATATATATATATATATATATATATATATATATATATATAGTGCCGCACATTTAAACTTGATACACTCCATAAGACGTAACCACATACAATAACACACCTGAATACATACAGACACATTGAAAAGAGAGTTCCAGGCTGACTGTTTATCTAGTGTGATTGAGTTCAAGTATGCAGAAGGGACAAAGCATTTGCTAAAACCTTCTGCATCTCAAGGATCTCGTCTCCACCATACCTTATACTGTCACCATCTTATCAATACTGCCCTCTGCTGTTTACTACTGTAATAACTGTGTGTGTGTGTGTTTGTGTGTGTGTTTATCTATTCATCTGATCTGGTCTGACTTCTCGCGTTCATTAGATTACAAAGGATATATATATATATATATATATATATATATATATATATATATATATATATATATATATATAATACACACATACAGTATATGCACGCACGCGCACACACACACACACACACAAACACACTCCAAAGAAAGCGAAAAGCACAGCAACACTTCCTGTCTTCCTATCTGCAAGAGCCATTATACAGCCCATGTATCTAATAGAACAAGTTCCTCTCAAATCTCACGGCAAAGTTGCTCCTTCACTTGGTGACATGGTATCACCTGCAGCCAGAAGTGAGAAGGTGCTAAGCTATACCCTTATATAGCACACATTACAGCTTCTTGTGAATTGTAATTCATTTTATTAGGATTGTAATGCAGTGATGAACAATTACCATTCTAGAACAGTGTAGACTGTATATCTTTGGTCTAAAAAGATAGACAGACATACACAGACAGACAGACAGACAGACAGACAGGTAGATGGGCAGATAATGCAAATAAATAGATCAATGATACACACAACAGACTGAAATACATAAACTACATATAACGTATAACGTCTGCAACTGTAGCCATCTAGCATCAATGATGAACTAATGATACAACTTCTATTTGATGGCACAAATACGATTAGTCCAGGCTACGGCTGGTGGATTCTACACGCGACCATAAACTGCTCTGGTGTCTGCTGAATGGTGACAAATGGATATTTATACAGTGCTCTAGCTAGTCCTGCCACTGTGGCCACTCAAAGTGCTTTACAATTACAGTTATGTCACACACACACACACACACACACACACACACACACACACACTTGGCAGGAGAAGAAGCCATGGATCTAACCAGCACACCTCCTCCACTACTACCTCCTGAGCTAAGGTGATAATTGAGTGAGTTTGTGATAGAAAAATGGAGGCCAGGGCCACGTTGCAAATTACATTATTGACTCCTCTCCTGCTCCCGCGACTTTACTTCTAAACAGATGAAAACAGATGTCGCGAGAAATTCGAATAAAACTCATAAGGCTAAAATAGTCGACCACATGACATCCAATGAACCACACCAGTCCATAGCAGTACAATGTTTCACACTATCAGCTATTGAGTAGCCAACTTCAAATTAACTGATAAAACAGCAATCACTTCATAGGTCGCAAGTGGCCTACATTTCGCAAATCTACTAAAATGTGATTTAATCCAGTGCGTGCCCAATATGTCTACCAACTATTTCGGCAGAATACCGTAGGCTACTTGGACTATAATAACCATTATTGCAATAAGGTTGAAGGGGCATATGGGTATGCTATGGGCGGACTGTTCATTTGTCATAATATCAGAATTAAAAGAGGGCGTCATTATAATTGGGCTGCGGTGGCTATTTAGAAACACATTTCCAATTTGAACTGATATTGCGATTCACACCATCTCGTATTGAGTCGCACACGCACGCGCACCACACAACACGACGCGCCGCCATGGACGGCTCCGCAACGCCTTGCGGAAGGTGGACCCGCGCTGCGATTTGATCCACTGTTTAATGGCGTGCCACTCTTTCTATGTTAGTAGCCCACATCATGGCTTGATGTGCCCAGTTAGACCGAGACCTGATACTCCACGAGGACCACACATGTTGCGCGGAAGACACATGTTGCAGATTCTGTGCAGACGTTACCCACGTACCGGCGAGTAGAACGAAACCATTGAAATGCAATGCAAACAGGTAGCCCTATTTCTTCCTTTATTTATTTGCGTTAGGTTAAATTGCGTCGACCCAACGGCCAGAAGCGGTTCACTCCCACCGCCACCCCAGCCGCCTCTTCCACCCTGGCAGCCCCGATTGGTCAGCTCACACAGAGCTCTGGTCTGCACATCTGGAGCAGCGGCGGAGGCAACAGGGATGAGAGCAGTTGCTGCTGCGGCAGCACCCGCATTGCAACACAGGATCCAAGCTCCGCCAACCCACGGCGACTGGCTGTTGAATGTTTGGGGACTTCACACTTCACTTCATTTCACGTCTCAATTTTTCATACCATTCCGCATTATAAGCTTGTCTTTCTAGAAATCATCAGCAAATTGTTTATCTGAAGTAGCCAAAGAGGATATAGGCTACTACGTGAAGTGTGTTGCATTCTTTTTAAATAACAAACGTGTTTTGCAAGGTGGGCTATTAGGCATCACCAATTATTGTTAGTGTGGCACTGGAAAACAAATAAGTTAAAGTGTAAAGCAATAGGGACGGCGAGTTTGGAAACTATCAAGCATCGATTAGTGGGAAAAACTTTGTTCAACTTCTTTTTAGTAGGACATATAGCACAGTCGTGTTTTTCATCTCACAACACCGTCGATATCAGTGTGTGCGTGTGTGTGTGTGTGT
The DNA here is from genome assembly GCA_030340625.1 of Merluccius polli. Classification (NCBI taxonomy): domain Eukaryota; kingdom Metazoa; phylum Chordata; class Actinopteri; order Gadiformes; family Merlucciidae; genus Merluccius; species Merluccius polli. Next base: position 7,567 of record JAOPHQ010002280.1, read on the forward strand.
GTGTGTGGGGGGGGGGTGGTATGGGGGCGAGACATGGTGAGCTGCAGGTGACTTCCGGATGGTCAGTCTGGATTTTTTGGATCTCGGCTCTAAAACCCCAGCAGCCCCGGCTGATATGGTGAGTAGGCTACTCTGTATTACAGCTGCACTGGTGTTTGTTCTGGTTTAGGCAGTGTCTGTGTGTGTGTGTGTGTGTGTGTGTGTGTGTGTGTGTGTGTGTGTGTGTGTGTGTGTGTGTGTGTGTGTGTGTGTGTGTGTGTGTGAGTCTGTGTGTGTGTGTGTGTGTGTGTGCATGTATGTGTGTGTGTGTGTGTGAGTGAGTCTGTGTGTGTGTGTGTGTTTGTGAGTGTATGTGTGTGTAGGCCACAAGACAGATTAATTTAGTAAGGACAGCCCGTCTCCACAGTGAACTTCCTCGCCTGCTCTCATCTGCATCTGCTTGATCCCTGTGTCGCCCTCAACTGATACCCCGCAGGTCTGTCGCCCCGTTGTGTTTCTCAAAAGGATATCAGGATCACAAGACATGTTGCCCCCCATCACCCCCCACCCCCGCCCCCATCACCCCCCCCAAGCCACCAAGATCACAAGACAGCTCGGGCAGACTCACCCTGAAAACCACACACACACACACACACACCGCTGCATGCGTGCATACACACACATCCCTGCACGCACGTGCAGACACGCGCCCACATCCCCTGCACACACGTGATGTGAAATTATTTTAGGAAATATGAAACGTCTTATCAGACCTAAATCTCTGAGGATGACCCTTTGGCACCAGAGGTCTGAACTCGTTCACAATAAAAGCTAAATTGTGTTAAGCTCCTATTGCTGCCAAGTTATTGGGATTACTGAATGTGTTGGAAGAAAGTGTGTTAAGTAGTTTGCAACTAAAGTCATACACAATGTATAAGCAAGGGTTCCCACAGTGGTCACATTTGAACATTATATTTAATTTCAAGGCCAAGGCAAGTGTAATTCTACTATTTACATTGCAACATCCCTGTACAAAAAAAAAACACAAAAAATGTTTGTCATTAAACTTGTGAAATATTGGAAACTATCATGTATCATGGATGGACATGTCCATCCATTGCTGTCTGAAAACACATGAAAACAACTCACAGTCCTGTTACTGTTAAGAATGCACTACCATGTGGGTCTTTCAGTTTTCCTTCATTGACAGTATTGTCAACATTCACACCTTCCAGAAAGTTCTGAGCAAACAGGTTTGAAGAGAAATTTGATGACACGAGGTACAGTGAGATGTTCAGGTACAGTAGGAGATGTTCTCAGAGATGAGATGAACTGATGGATTTTGCCTTTACCTCAAAAGCCTGCAGAGTGTCTATATTTTCTATATTTTTTTTAAAGGCCGCAGATGTGGAAGGCATTTGATTGGCTGCCACATATGTAAATCCCCTGCCTCCCAAATGGATCCTGTTGTATATTTGAATGTCTTGTTCAATACAACTTATATTATAGACGGTTTCCCGTTTACAAACATGGTTGGATGTGCGCACAGCCAGGGGGCAATAAACTGTTTTATTGCCATAAACTTCTGTGGTCACATCAGCGTCTACATCATTGTAATCAATGTATAAACGGCGTTGTATTGCATTTTTCCATGTAAAAACTGATAATGGAATGAGAAAACACTATTTCAAGAGGTGAATGTGTTGGTTTGTCTTTCTTTTACATATTAATGTAACATAGCTAATGTTTGGGTGTAGTGTCATCCTAATATCACTGACTCAAAGATTATAATTTGACTGCACAAATAAATGACAGAATTTGCCCTCTTGTTATTCTAAGAAATGTTAGAAGGCTAGCTTTAGTTAACTGAGTAATGAAAAACATTATGATTTATGAACTTGCCTTTCGTGGTTTTGTTGTTCATCATTGAACCTGTCCATCTAACTTTTTGACAATATCAACAATGATCATAGCCTATTTTAAACAGTCAATAACATGTTTGGCAGTTTGACAGTTATCATTTTGTCTATCCATGGACGCAGCTTATGCTACCTAAGCTAAGCTAAGTAAGCTACGTTTTACGTTGGACATTTGCAAGACATTCAAAAAGTATTCACACAAAACCTCACCTAGATTATTTGTTTGGACCACAGAATCATGTCATAGTTCATGTTTTGTGCATTTCCCCCCTATTTTGGTCATATCCGATCCCCTCCATATTAGGCTTATAGTGCATAGATTTTGCACTAAGAGAAATGGACATCAAACTTCCTCTAGTTATAAAGATTGAAAATCTATAAATGCACTATAATAATCCTAATAGGAGGGGATGGGTATGTGGCAAGATTTGGAAGATGATGTCTCTTACATCGGAAGCCTCCTTCTACACCGATTACCAAAAGAAAATAGTTCTCACTAATGGGGAAATGAATGGATGTAAATTAATGGATATTGGATAGTCTATGTCCAAATGGCCAATTATTGTATGGTTGATATAGGATATTATAGCCTACACGTATCTGATAGAAAAGCTTAGTGTATCTAAGAAAATCTATGTGCACACAAATCCTTAGATTTCGACTCCAACCACCCTTTTAAACATAACTGACTTCTGTTTTTATTAAAAGGAGTGAACCCCATGGTATGTTAAACATTTTCTATCCCTGGCTTTTGCGATGAGTGCCGTTAATGGCACAACAAATCCTTGCCATCTTGATGGTTGTCTATCTGTTGTCTATGCTTTCTACCCCCTTGCTGCACTGCATGCATATCTGCTGTGACATTGCCCAGAAACCCGTCTATTGAACTTGAATTTCTCCAGAAATGTTTCAAGGGTAAATGAGATTAACTATCACTATCTGTGTTGTTGTGTTGTTATGACACATAAGCAGAAATTATTACACCCTTCAACTCCAACAGAAACCATTATTGACACCTATTTGCACCCATTGTATTGTATATAAGATTTTAGGCATGCCATCCATTTACAAGTACTTTAATAAGATAACCAGAGAGCTGTCGGTAGCTGAGAACAGCACTCTTCAGGGCCAAAAGACTTCTGCCAACTGCATTTTCCAAAAGAGGACACGAAAATCCTCTGATTCGAAAAGATGTTTGAGGATGTTCCGTTTCTCCCTTGGCATTTCGTAGGACCACTGCGAGAGAGAGAGACCACAGGGGAAGAGAGAGAGAGACAGAGAGAGGATTTTAGGAGGGGGCAGAGGTTGCAGGTGTCAGAAAGCCATTGAGTTTCCTTCAGGTGTTTGCTATTGATCTCTGTAAATGTGCAATCCATCTCTAATAGTTTCACTGTATAGTGAGGGCATAGTGCATGCCACCAGATTGGGAACAGACTCTCAGAGAGAGAGAGAGTGTGTAGAAAAAGGTTGCTGCTGCATTATTAATTAAGTTCATTCTTTTCAATGTGCTGATTGGGCTGGGGTAATTCCATAAAGGACTTAATTAGGCAAGAATCCTTAATCCATTGCTGCAGAGCAAACAGCTCTGTCTGCCACCAGACAGAGCTGTGTTTGTGTGCTCATATAACATTTTCTTGTGTGTATCTTATGTGCACTAGTCTGCAATAGTGTTGTAAGCTTGCACAACACAACTCTGAGCCTGGTCAATCTGTCCGATGGGCAATTACAGTTGAATAACATTCAAGTCATCTCTTAAAGGTACGATGTGTAAAATTTAGTGGCAACTAGTGGTGAGGTTGCAGATTACAACAAACGGAATACCCCTCCACTCACCTCTCCCTTTCCAAAGACATAGGAGAGGCTATGGTGGCCTGTACTGGCCAGTAAGGTGCCAGTAGGTGCTAGGGGTGCAATAAATACCAGAAAACTGTAATTGAATACACGCTCCAAATCTCAACAAGTACTTGTGTACTTGTTTTGTTTTTTTGTTTAAGTCTGCGATAGTTTCTACCAATGTACACATATTGAAAGTCACCTGTATACAGTATGTGTGTTACATTCATACTGGAGCTCTGCTGGCCACGCAGTTTTTAGCGCTGCTTTTTCCTGTTGGAGAGCTAGCAGGTTACACTTCTAAACAGTCATGATAATGTTATATCCATTCAGTACATTTTGTAACGTGAGACATATCAGTTTTATTACGTAATCACTCATAGCTGTGATCGCGTCTTTAGTTTCCCGCGTCAGATTACTGTAATTCAGAGTTACTGTTGAATATCCATCCATGATCTATCTTTCTAACTTAAAAAAAGGGTACTTTGTAATTTGCCTACTGTGTAGAAATATTGACCAACCGATGTCTCTAAATGCGGGTTTCTGGGCAACGTCACAGCAGATATGCGTGCGCAACCAAGGGGCAGAAAGCGTGGAATACATATAGACAACCGTCAAGATGGCAAGGATTTGTTGTAACTGTGCTAACTACAAAAGACAGGGATAGAATATGTTTAACATACTGTGGGGTTCACTCCCTTAAAAACAGAAAGGGCGGATGATTTGTATGCACGTATATTTAGTAGATACATCCATCCATCCATCCATCTTCTGCCGCTTATCCGGGGTCGGGTTGTGGGGGAAGCAGCCTAAGCAGGGAAGCCCAGACTTCCCTTTCCCCAGCCACTTCGTCCAGCTCTTCCTGGGGGATCCCGAGGCATTCCCAGGCCAGCCGAGAGACATAGTCTCTCCAGCGTGTCCTGGGTCTTCCCCGGGGTGCCCTGAACACCTCACCAGGGAGGCGTCCGGGAGGCATCCTAACTAGATGCCCGAGCCACCTCATCTGGCTCCTCTCAACGCGGTGGAGTAGCGGGTTCGAGCTCCTCCCGGATGACCGAGCTTCTCACCCTATCTCTAAGGGAGAGCCCAGCCACCCTGCGGAGGAAGCTCATTTCGGCCACTTGCACCCCCAATCTTGTTCTTTCGGTCACTACCCAAAGCTCATGACCATAGGTGAGGGCAGGAACGTAGATCGACTGATAAATCGAGAGCTTTGCCTTTTGGCTCAGCTCCCTCTTCACCACGACGGATCCGTGCAGAGTCCACATTACTGCAGATGCCGCACCGATCTGCCTGTCGATCTCCTGCTCCATCCTCCCCTCACTCGTGAACAAGACCCCGAGGTACTTGAACTCCTCCACTTGGGGCAGGATCTCATCCTCGACCCAGAGAGTGCACTCCACCCTTTTCCGGTTGAGGACCATGGACTCAGATTTGGAGGTGCTGATTCTCATCCCGGCTGCTTCACACTCGGCTGCGAACCGGTCCAGCGAGAGTTGGAGGTCGCGGTCTGATGAAGCCAACAGGACCACATCATCCGCAAAAAGCAGTGATCCAATCCTGAGGTCACCAAACCGGACCCCCTCAACACCCTAGCTGTGCCTAGAAATCCTGTCCATAAAAATTATGAACAGGATCGGAGACAAAGGACAGCCCTGGCGGAGTCCAACCCTCACTGAAAACAAGTCCGACTTATTACCGGCAATGTGGACCAAGCTCTGACACCGGTCATACAGGGAACAGACAGCTCGTATCAGGGGGTCCGATACCCCGTACTCCCGGAGAACCCCCCACAGGACTCCCCGAGGGACATGGTCGAATGCCTTCTCTAAGTCCACAAAACACATGTGGACTGGTTGGGCAAACTCCCATGCACCCTCAAGGATCCTGCAGAGGGTGTAGAGCTGGTCCACTGTTCCACGGCCTGGACGATAACCACATTGCTCCTCCTGAATCCGAGGTTCGACTATTCGACGGACCCTCCTCTCCAGCACCCCCGAGTAGACCTTACCAGGAAGGCTGAGGAGTGTGATCCCCCTATAGTTGGAACACACCCTCCGGTCCCCCTTCTTAAAAAGAGGGACCACCACCCCAGTCTGCCAATCCAGAGGCACTGCCCCCGATGTCCACGCAATGCTGCAGAGTCGTGTCAACCATGACAGCCCCACAACATCCAGGGCCTTAAGGAACTCTGGGCGGACCTCATCCACCCCCGGGGCCCTGCCACCGAGGAGCTTCCTGGCCACCTCGGCAACCTCAGCCCCAGAGATAGGAGAGCCCACACCCGAGTCCCCAGGCCCTGCTTCCTTACCGGAAAGCGTGTCGGTGGGATTGAGGAGGTCTTCAAAGTATTCCTTCCACCGATCCACAACGTCCCGAGTCGAGGTCAGCAGCGCACCGTCTCCACCATACACAGTGTTGACGATGCACTGCTTCCCCCTCCTGAGACGCCGGATGGTGGTCCAGAACCTCTTCGAAGCCGTCCGGAAGTCATTCTCCATGGCCTCACCGAACTCCTCCCATGTCTGGGTTTTTGCCTCAGTAACCGCCACAGCTGCGCTCCACTTGGCCTGCCGGTATCTGCCTGCTGCCTCCGGAGTCCCACAGGCCAAAAAGGTCCTATAGGACTCCTTCTTCAGTTTGACGGCATCCCTCACCGCCGGTGTCCACCAGCGGGTTCGGGAATTGCCGCCACGGCAGGCACCGACCACCTTGCGACCACAGCTCCGGTCGGCCGCCTTAACAATGGTCAAAGCTCTCCCGGAGGTGGGAGTTGAAGCTCTCTCTGACAGGAGACTCTGCCAGACATTCCCAGCAGACCCTCACAATACGTTTGGGTCTGCCAGCTCCGCCCCTCTCTTCGCTCGAGTGTCCAAGACACGACTACAAAGTCAATCATCGAACTGCGGCCTAGGGTGTCCTGGTGCCAAGTGTACATATGGACACCCTTATGCTTGAACATGGTGTTTGTTATGGACAATCTGTAATGAGCACAGAAGTCCAATAACTGAACACCACTCAGGTTCAGATCGGGGGGGCCGTTCCTCCCAATCACACCCCTCCAGGTCTCACTGTCGCCGCCAACGTGAGCGTTGCAGTCCCCCAGCAGAACGAGGGAATCCCCAGAGGGAGCACTTTCCAGCACCCCCTCCAAGGAGTCCAAAAAGGGTGGATACTCTGAACTGCTGTTTGGACCATAGGCACAAACAACAGTCAGGATCCGTCCCCCCACCTGAAGGCGGAGGGAGGCTACCCTCTCGTCTACCGGGGTGAACTCCAACATACAGGCACCAATCCGGGGGGCAATAAGTATTGCCACCCCTGCCCGGCGCCTCTCACCAGTGGCAACTCCAGAGTGGAAGAGAGTCCAACCCCTCTCGAGGCCGACTATATCTAGCCGGAACTTCTCAACCTCGCGCACCAGCTCAGGCTCCTTCCCCACCAGAGAGGTGACGTTCCACGTCCCTAGAGCTAGCTTCTGCAGCCGAGGATCGGACCGCCAAGGTACCCGCCTTCGGCCGCCGCCCAGCTCACACGCACCCGACCCCTTTGGCCCCTCCTGCTGGTGGTGAGCCGGCAGGAAGGGGGTCCCACGTCTTTGCTTCGGGCTGTGCCCAGCCGGGCCCCATGGGTATAGGCCCGGCCACCAGGCGCTCGCCCCCGAGCCCCACCCCCAGGCCTGGCTCCAATGGGGGGCCCTGGTGACCCACGTCCGGGCGAGGGACACGTAAGACCAATTATTTTCTTCTTCATAAGGGGTCTTCTGAGCTACCCTTTGTCTGGCCCCTCCCCCGGACCTGTTTGCCATGGGTGACCCTACCAGGGGCATAAAGCCCCCGACAACAGAGCTCCTGGGGGTCATTGGGACACGCAAACCCCTCCACCACGGTAAGGTAGTAGCTCAGATACACTAGGCTTTTCTATCAAATATGTGTAGGCTATAATATCCTATATCAGGTCATAGAATAGTTGGCCATTTCGACATAGGCTATCTAATATCTATTCATTTTCAGGAATAATATTCTACCCATTCCATTAGTGACAAATATTTGGTTTTTGTAATTGGTGTAGGAGGCGTCTGATGTAAGTGACGTCCCCTGCCAGATGTTGCCACAGCTACCCATCCCCTGCAATTAGGGTTATTTTAGTGCATTCATAGATTTTCCAATCTATAACTAGAGGAGGTTTGATGTACATATCTTACGATCTTTGTCCTTATCTTATTTTTCAAAGAATATTGGAAAATCTATAAATGCACTATAAGCCTAATATGGAGGGGATATGACCAAAATAGGTGGGAATGCACAAAACATTAACTGTGACATGATTCTGTAGTGGAAACAAATACTCTAGATGAGATGTTATGTGAGACTTTAAAAAAAAAAATTTAAAAAAAGTTATAAAGAATAACTTTTTGAATGTCTCGCAAACGTCCAACATAAGACGTAGCTTACTTATTGAGATAGCATAAGCTGTGCCAAGATAAAATGATAACTGTCAAACATGTCATTGACTGTTCAAAATGATCATCTTTGATATCAGTGGCGGCTGGTGAATTTTATTTTAGGGGGGGCTGAAAGTTTCTTAACCAAACCCCTGTAGGGGGGTCTGGGGCCATCCTCCCCCAGAAGATTTTTTTTGTGATTTTCACATACAAACAAAGCATTCTGGTGCATTCTGACAAAATAATAGATAAAATAGAACATTTAAGTTTTAACTTACTTTATTTGCCTTGTAGAATTCAGCAAGATTAAAAGTGCAAATACATCAATAATAATTGGGAATTATACACAAGTTAACATTCTCTCTCTGTCTGTGTCTGTATGTGTGTTTGTGAGAAAGTGAGAGAGAGAGAGAGAGAGAGAGAGAGAGAGAGAGAGAGAGAGAGAGAGAGAGAGAGAGAATGTGATTCTAAAAGTGTGTTACGGCCAGCGCAGGAATTTCACGAGGGCCACGAGGGCCATGGCCCTCGTGGCCCTCGTGCCCTCGCAATTTGGCCTTGTGCCCCTAAAAAATATATCTGCCCTGAGGCCACAGTGGCCTTGATGCCCCGCCCGCACTGCCCTAGTTGATATCGCGGGTTTCTCCTCTGCCTCTTCCCTGTAAACACGGCTTTGAATTGTAAGCCACCCCGGACCTACGACCGGGGGGGGCAGGTAGACACCGCTAGACATACGGGACTCGCGGTGATCGCGGCTTTAGTTCCCCGTGTCTGATCGCTGTAATTCGGAGCGTGAATATCGGTTGAATATCTAATATCTTTCTAACTTTAAAAAACACTTTAGTATTTTTAAGACGATAGTCGCACATCCCTCGTAACTACGCCGTGAAGGTGAACCCTCCCGGACTCCGCTATTAACATGAACCGCTCCGCCGGAGGAGCCGCACATCCACACGCACCGGACACCAAAATACAAACATGTTTTCCATTTGCTTGCTTTTAAATAAAGTTGTGTGCAGTTATAAGGTTAAATACGATTATTAAAAGTGTTCATGTCACCTTTCTGGTCCAGAACCGCTTGGTCCATGCCGTTAATCGGCCCGTGGGCCGCCTATTAACGATACCACTATCGATACTTTTTCTATTAGCGGCCCCGCCCCCCCCGAAGGCGATATATTCGTCCATCACGATGTTTTACTGTAAACATCCTCAACTGCCAATTTAAGGGACATCGCCCAACCCTAATTATGACAGTCCTGGACCGGCCCAAAAATGTGCATCGGCTCACCCGGTACGCCCGATGGCCAGTCCACCCCTGCTTGTCCCGTTAGTTAAAAATAGTAATCCAATTGTGAAATCCGTGTTGTAATCGGCAGCATACTTGCTAGTTATATTGAAAAGTAAATAAAGATTCAGACGTGCTGCGTGATGATGTGTTCAGGTCGGCTCAGTAAAACGACTATTAGGTTATCATGATGTGTTCAAGTGTAATGTAAAGAAAAGGGAAATCGAGATTTTGGCGAGAAACATGAGCAATACAGTTGTATAGTGCTCTAAACATTTTAGAATATATAATTAAACTACTGATGCCAATATTTATTAAACATCTGGAGGATCATGCCTGACAAGGCAGACATGTTAATTTTTCTGCAAAAAAATACCTGTTAAATTATGAGCTTATATTTTATTTCCTTTTGTGTGACCCAGCATATTATTTATTTGATTTATATACATTATGACTTATTTTTCATTTGGTGCTGCTGATATATTCTTTCTATTGTTAAGTATGTCGTTTCGAAGTGGCCTATTACATTAGCCATGTTTATTGAAGGCTAGAAACGTTTTTGTTATGCTCACTTGTTAAGCAATACCAGTTCTGTTAAAAACATATTGTCACGTCGTCTTTCCACCAAATAATAGAAAAGTATCGATAGTGGTATCGATAAAGACTCGGATCGATAAGGAGTATCGATAAAGGTATCAATATCAATAAATATTAACGATCCCCATCCCTACTGATCACATAACCTGGCATAAATGCTAGTCATGTAGTTGAATGAATGAATGAATGAATTATTTTTTTTGTGTCATTGCCACCACTGTGGCCCATCCCATCCCAGATTACAAGACACATTTAATAACGAATACAAAAAAGAAAAAAAGTATGTTAAAAATCTGTATTTAGTGTACTGGACGTTTGTGCAAATAAATAAATGCATTTGAATTTACAGTTGAAAATATCTTGCTTGAGCTTCTGTTATGTATTCAATTCACATATATTTATACATTCTTAGTCTTAAAATCATTGTTTTATTTTATGGCCTTGCTGCCCTGGCTTTTGGCCTTTGTGCCCTCAAATAATTGACAACACAAAAAGGCCAAGTGGCCTTGCCCCTAAAATTACGAAATTCCAGGCCTGGTTACGGCCAATCTATTGTGTTGGTAACTTCACTCATAAATCTATCTACAGTCAAGTATGCATTTAGACAAATACGATAAAATATCAATATAATATGTGCAACCTTTTATGTGTGGTTGTTCAAGACACACTGAAGGCATGACGTTGACTAAAAGGAACTTCTTTCAGAGACGCAATGGAATTGCACACATTAGCAGCCATCTTGAAAGTAGCAAGTGACTTGATCGAAAATATCCCCTCGCTCTCTTTGCTCAGTTACGTATGACGCAAGCGCGTTAGGGCGAGTCCCAAATCCTCATCGAAAATGCATTGAAGGCTCATTTTCCGAAAAAAAAAAGTTTTAACATGAGTCAATGGGAGAATGCTTGGGTGATTTTCCACCTCAATGAATTCGCCCAGAGAGGCGGGACCATTTGAAACGCGACTTGAATCTGACGATTCTGATTGGACAATGACAGATAATATGTCTAGAACACTGAAAACTACTTTTGCTGTGATAGAATTTGTTAGAAAAAAAATCCTCGCCCAAATCGCCCCTATACACCATCCGCCCCTGTTTGATATTGTCAAAAAGTGACAAATAAACCAAGAAAGCCAAGTTCATGAATCGTATATCGTTTTTCATGACTCACTTAACTAAAGCTAGCCTTCTAACATTTCTTAGCTTTACAAGAAGGCGAATTCTATTCTAGTCATTTATTGATGCAGTCAAATTATAATCTTCATGACAGTGATATTAGGATAACACTACAAACAAACATTAGCTATGTTACATTAATATGCAAAAGAAAGACAAACCAACACATTCACCTCTGGAAATTATCAATTCAATTATCAGGCTTTACAGGAAAAACGCAATACAATGCCATTTATACGTTGATTACGATGATGTTGCACTAATGTGACCACAGTAGCTGATGGGAACAAAACGGTTTATTGCCCCCTGGCTTACGCGCGCATCCAACCATGAAACGGGAAACCCGTCTATAGAGGAGTGCTTCTGCCCGACCGTTTCTGTTGGAAGCCCCGTCTCCTCAGCAGATAGACACGGCTAGACTTACGGGACTCCGGTCTTTAGTTCACCATGTCACATCGCTAATTCAGAGCATGAGTATTTGTTGAATATCCAATATCTTTTACTTAAAAAAAAAAAACACTTTCAAACTAGATAAACTGCTATTGAGATTATCTTTATACACCACCACAGTAGCGCTATGCTGCTATAAATGTCTTTTTCAGTTTTGATGTTGGGACGTCCCTGGCGGGCGGACATTATTGTAAAATGTATTAAACGTGGGCCAGCTACTAAACGTTGGCGAACAAACCTATTTTAGTCTCAACAACAATATGCAACAGCGAAGGCTTTATTTATCTAGAGACGGGCTACTGTAGAAACATGGCGGTGCAACGTGGCGGCCTCCATGGAAGGGGTCCGCTCCTCGTGTAGATATAAGCGGCTCATTCTAAGTGAACGAAAACACAACAAATTATAGGCCATTATACACCAATTAAAATATATTTATGAATATTATATTCAATTTCTGCCAAGAGATGCCACTTAATTCTACACATTGTACCTTTAATGAGATGGCTGCAATTGTAGAAACATGGAGAGAGACAGAGCGAGAGAGAGAGAGAGAGAGAGAGACTTTTGACTTTTAAAAGACTTTTATTGCATCACATACACATGTGGTACATCATAAAGGTCATTTTTTAAATGTATTTTTAAATTTAATTACAATTACACCTCCCCCACCATCTTAAACCTTGGAATATTATTCCATCAGTGGAGTCTGCTGAACATGTTACATCACCATAGCACCATCGCTGGTTGTCATTTTACAGTATGCAAAATCAGCTGCCACCCTGGTGACCAACCTGACCATCACTTTAAACACCCCCACCAAATCCTTCCCATTGCCCTCCTCCCTCTCAGTCTTGTGGGCTTTATAGATGGCCAGCTTTGCCTGACCAAGGAGGAAGTTTGCCAGTGTGCATTTTTCCTTTCCTTTCCTTACTGTATCTCACTGCAAAAACAAACAGATACTGATTAAGTTAGAACGAGATAACAAATGAATCAAGCGGAAATATTCAGTAAAAAAAAAAGAAAAACCGTGTCCAGGCAGAAAAGGCAGGTGGGCATGACAACAGGATTAAATCTTGAGACAAAACGGATAGTGAGGATGGCGGATGCGCCACTGCAAATCCCCCCTCTTTTAGATAGGAGGCTTGTAGAGCAATGTGGGAAATATGTCCAGTGGAACCTGTCCATGTTCCCGCCACTTGGTGTCTTGATGACCGGCCAGCTGCTTGAAAGCCAGGGATTTAGTGCAGATGTAATAAAGTAACTTTTTGTCAACTATGGCAAAACTTAAGTCAGTTAAACCATTAAAAGTCAGCAGGTGTCCCTCTCCTCTCATGTTTACTGCACACCTGGGAAATACCAGGAGTTCTGGGAAATCCACCTGTTCCGGTGCTCAAGCTATAAAGCTGCTGGCTGCAGTTGTGAGACTGGCCGGGAGGGAGACTGCCTACCAAGTCACTCACCAGTCGCAGGGACCTCAGTCCGGTCTGGGCACTAGACTCCTGTGCCAACTTCCACCTTCCATTCTCAGGATCTAATAGGCATCTCAGCTTGGTTATGCCTGCTCCCATGAAAGCTATAATCACACTATCCCCGGCTCTCTCCTGGGTGGGCATGAGTGAATTAGAAAACAGGGGCTCTTATGCACCATAGTGTTCATCCTGAGTTCTAGACACAGTAAGTATGTTCCATGTGAAACCCTAGGGCGTTTTCACACCTATAGTCCGTTTGCTTTGCTCCAAATCAGCAACTAATTTGTTACAATGTTCGGTTACCTGATTCGGTTTGTTTTCACACGGCAATAATTAAAAACAAACCAAAATTGGTAAACAAATGCCATGTGCGAGCAAATGTTTCCCTCATTGGACAGAATTTCCAGGCAGGAATTTCATCAGTATCTTCTGAAAAGAAAAACACGGAACAACGCATTGAAAATGGAGCAAACTCAAAAGCTCATTGCAGTTGTCGTGATTCTGTGGTTGTTATACCAGCATTATCAGTACAAGTATCACACTCATTTTGAACGTGAATGTAGACTTTGTTTCGAAAATAATGTGTTAATGCATTTTGGACGACGACGCGCTGCTTTGAGACACATCAGTAGGAGAAGGCGCTGATGTGCTTTAAATAATGCATACAGTGACATATTCACCCAACACTTTCTATTCCTATGCCAACCCACTCGTCATCCGTTGCGTCACAGTGAGTTGTTTTGGTCCGTTGGGTCGGATTGCATTCTCACTGCAAAGGAACCGTTCCAGAGTGTGCTTGTTTTAATCTGCACCCTGGTGCGATGGCTGTGTTCACATATGCCCAAATGAACCGAACTTGTGGTAGAAACGCTCCAGGGTTCGAAACAAACGCTCCAAACGAACTAGGTGTGAAAACGCCCTTAGTATCCATTCATTATTCTCTCTCAGAAAAATGTGTCAATCCAGAGAAAACCTTCCAATGCTATATAGTACTGAATGGGCAAAAGAAACCCAAATCACATTGTCCGGTGCATAGAGGAGACACTGGGCTGTCTGTAGTCTCATAGATGCAACCTTACTTGCCAGGTGAATCAGTCCCTGCCCCCCTTCAGCCACTGGCATGTGCAAAACTCCTGGGGGCAGCCAATGATACCCATCCTAAAAGAAATGAACAAAAGCCTTTTGGAGACTGCAGAGGAGGGATTCGGGGGGTGAAGTACAAACACTGTGCCACAACATCGATGCTGCCAGGTTATTAACCACCAGCACCCTCCCTCTATATGAGAGCTGTGGTAATATCCACCTCCAGTATTGCAAACAGCCTGTTATCTTTTCTTCAGGTTCAGCTTATGATAGGCTGCTGTACTTATGATCAGGGGTGGACTAAGACTGAAAAACGGCCCTGGACTTTCAGACAGATCGGCCCACACACATACTTATTTCTACTCTGTCAGTGTCAGACCATTACAGAGCTCACACATAGGCCTTCTTTCAACAGTGGATAGTGCCACTACAGAACACACATACTCATACTGTTGATAATAGTACACACATACTTAATATTAGAAAATTGTCTTTTTACGTTGTGCTTGATGTCCCTGTTTTTACTGTTTTTATGTCATGAGCGCATACTGAGGCAAATTCCTAACCACTAAGGTGGCACGGCAATAACGATTTGGAATGCAGTATGTTTGATCACTATGAACAATTGAACCTACTACAGTCTGTAACCTGTTGGTGAGTGCTCCAGAGAAGATCTTTGTGTCCACACATAGGAGGGAGACAGGGGGCCAATTCTTAAGATGACCCAAATCCCCACTTTTTTTAGCAGCAAGGACAGGACTGCCCTGTGACAACTCAAGGGGAGACTCCCCGTTCTAATACACTCCAAGAGGACAATATGCAGGTCTGGCCCTACAAGAGACCAGAAAGCCTTATAGAACTCACCCGACAGACATCTAAACCAGGTGGCCGGCCAGAGTTCTGTTGCTGTACTGCGTCGGTGAGTTCACTGTGACAGAGAGGTGCTCTAGCCCAAGGACCTCCTCTCCTAATCATGGTAAATCATGCAGGAGCTCATCCACTGCTGTTCCATCACAATGCTCAGTACAGGTCCTTGTAGTATGACAAAGAAATGGTCCTGATCTCCACTGGGTCAATAGTCTCCCCCACCAAGGAGCTTGAGACACTGCATGTGTTTGATCTTCAATGACCGCTTCTCTAATCCAAAGAAGAATTTAGTGGGGCCATCCATGTCTTCATAATGCAAGTGGCAGGCTCTCACTAGTGTCCCCTCCCCTCTTTTCTCCAGAAGTCTCCTAAATTGCAATTTATTCTAATTTATATAGGTTTCAAAGCCTGCTGTATCCACACCACTGGCCTGAGCAGTTATCAACAAGATCGCTTGCTCCAGAGCTTCAAGTTTTCTCTTTACAGCTCTGGTGGAATTTGCTGTGTATTGTTGACAGAAAAGTTTAATCTGGACTTTGCCTACATCCCACCACTGTGTTAGGGACTTGAGTCGTGTTCTGTCCCCCCTCCAGGTCTCCCAAAAATGGGTGAAAGCACTCAAAAACCCCTGATCCTGGAGTGGCCTACTGTTAAAATGCCAGTATGGGCTTCTGGGATTATTTATTGCGGTAGCAATTGAAACAGATACATAGTGATGGTCAGAGAGGCCCAAGGGGGTGATATTGCTCTTAAATCATCCCCTATCCTGTTTTCTGACATATATCCGATCCACCCTTGCCCCAATATCATGTTTCTGTTTCAGCTCGAATTCGAACACTATGAGATTTTAAAAAGTGTGTTCTGGGCTGAGAGTTCTAGGAAGGAGGGTAAGTGTTATCCCCATGGTTTGACATCGGTGTCCCTTTGTCATGACATTGAAGTCTCTGAAAAGGGCCACTTCGACATCACGAAAAGAACACGACTTGAGTTCTACCAAATAAAACTGCTGTAGACAAATGCATTGTTTTGATTGTCTAACCCTGCTTTTATACTTTATATAGGCTCATTATTAGGCTAGGCTTATTATTTAGGTGCCAGAAATAACTAATAAAATCACCCTCTTGTATTCGCTGTCTAGTCTTCTTCTTGCCCTTTACTCTACACAGTTGATATTGTGTGCAATCAAGCTAATGTGCTCCATTTTATCCCACTGTGCTTTGCAAGGTGGGAGTACAGAGCATATTAACGCTATTGCCATTGTAATGTGAATGCCCCTTTGAAGCTGTTACAATTCTCATGCCTCTCTGCCCTCTTCACGGTGATAGACCTATGTGCATACACTTTGCTGTGCCGTTGTTGATTGGTTAGATTAGAACAGCCATGATTCCTCCTTCTTGCATCTGATTGGTCATGGTAGACATGGTGTACTTAAAATGACAATGTGTAAGATTTGTGCCTCTATTGCAACCGAGTCATGTCAAAACTCAGCGGTGACAGTTCTTCATTTCCTCCTCTCAAATTCGCCAACAATAATCCTGGTTTTACCCCTCTTTTTATCATTTGCTTTCTTATACATGGTCATGCACCGAGGTATTTTTGCAGCTGAAAGTGCAGGGCATGTAGTTAGCTCTGCCCAAGCAAGAGCACAACTAGTGCTGTGTGGTAGGGTACGATAGTATCTGTCCTTTTATAGTCCTCTACACACCCCCTGGAGTAACTATAAGTAAAGTAAATACCATATCTTTCAAAACTAAACTTTCAAAATACAATATATCAGGTATAGGGTCAAATAAATGTATGGGATTGTTTACAAAAAAAAATATTAGTAAATCTTACATATTGTCACTTCAATTTATAAACCAGCAAACCAAATGTTCCACTTGGGACCACTCGGGACACTTTCATTACTAATGTAAAATGTTAATAAAACCGAGCCAAAATAATGGTACCTACTGCAGCTTTAATGAGTCAATTTAGTCAGTTGAGCACCTTGCAAGTACGACAATCTTCCACTGAGAGGGAAAACTGAGGAACAGATCCGTAATGAGTGCTATCTCTTCCCATCACCCAAGCTTAAATACTTACAGCTTTCTTTTCTTTTGCACTATGTTCTCATTGCTTCATAGATGACTCAACCAAATTTAATAGAATTGAATTGATTTGCAGTTGCAGGGGCAGAGGACGAAGATATTATATCACGGCCGTGTAGAAATGGAAAGAAATAAAGGAGAAAGACTACAACAAGGCCAAAGGGACAGATAATAATAGAAGTATGATGAAATTCAAAGGCGCCACATCACCTTAACCTAAACTTGTCACAGACAGTCCCCTCTCCGCCTACTCCAGCCTCCCAGTTGTCCCGCCTTGTGTTTGCCACGCCCCTAATTACCTTCACCTGTGTATTTAAATCCTTTGTTTCCCCTTCCCCAGTGCCAGATTGTTAGTGTACCATGTGTCCTACTCTCCAGTGTTTCTCCAGTGTGCTTCTCGGTTTTGACCCTCGCCTGTTTTCAGACTCTGCCTTACCCCTTTGGATTGTTTGCCTGCCTTACCTGACTGACCACCCGTGTACCGAACCCTTGCCTGCAATTAAAGACTGCTTACCTTCTATATCTGCCTCCCAAGTCTTGCAGTTGAGTCCTGTCTCTGTGCTGTGTAACAAAACTATGACCCCTGGCACCTCAGATTGAATTGCCCTGAGAAAGAGACATTAGTAGTGTCGTTTAATTGGTCCTCCTTCTTTTGCTGTGTCTGCCTTTATCTCTTTAGACAATTGCAGAATAAGAGCAACCATGGTCATATTACGCTGCGACATTAAGAGCAATGACAATTGAAAACAAATTACCTGGGCTACTGTGTTATGAGCTGCGGTTCAATATTTAAACACCTTCCACCCCCCACACACACATGCTGTGTGGGCACACGTGTCCAAATTGCTGATCTGTATACATTAAGGACATTTATGTCCAGTGCGTGAGGCATCGATAACATGAATGACTTTGTAAATGGGTTGCTGAAGCGTTTTCCTTTTTCCCTTGTTCTGCTTGGTTGCCCTCCATCGATCCTGATCTAGAGGTAGGGCAGCGAGTTAGGTACCGCCACTCGACGCCTCGGAGCAGAGATTAATGGGTAAAACAAAGACAACATCCAATTCTCTCCAAGCATATGAATGAGCTTGGTGTAGGTATTAGATTTTGGGTGTTTTGTATGGAGGACATCAGTGGACGTACAGATAAGTATAAAAGTAGATGTGTGGAAGAAGGCGAACTGAGGGCGGGAGTTTCTTTTAATATTCTGACGGATGCAACTTGTCTGACAGAATGACTCAACACACACAAACAAACACCCACACACATAAAGTTGCACACACATGACATGCATGCACACAAACATACACTGACACACCCTTACATACAAAGAATACCAATTATACACAAATAATCACACATACAAAAAAAGACAACCACACACACGGACACACACATGGACACCCACACAGACACACATACAATTAAAGTCATTGCTGAAAACGTGAAAAGACTGTATAACCATTTAATGTTGAATTGTGGAGTTAGGTCTTGGTCAAAACAAATCATTAATATAACTCCTTCACACACACATACACACACAACCACACACAGGCATGCAAGAACACACTCCTTTGGCTTATTCATTTACCAAAAATACAAAGTGAGTTCTCAAACTTCCCTAAAGATGAGTAGAACTATAAATAGATAGTAGCCTAATGAAATCAGGAAATATCAGAAAACATTTTTATGGATCATATAGAGGTTGTAGGTTATATAGGTTGATTGTTAAGCCATATATCCATCTCTTTCTTTGTGTGTGTGTGTGTGTGTGTGTGTGTGTGTGTGTGTTTGCATGCGTGCATGCACACACGTGTGTGTGTGTGTTCAAATGAGAGAGGAAGGAGTCGATGGAGGAAGTATGAACGGAAAGAGTGATGAAAAGAGGTGACTCAGACAGCTGAATCTGAAAGACTTCGTAACTGATGTACCTAATATTGCTGAATACTAGAGGAAAATTGTGGTCAATATGTTTGTGAGAATGTGTGCTACAGATACACAGACATGTATTTTGTGTGTGTGTGTATTATCTTTTTTATCACTCCTGTGCCCACGCCAGAAAAAGCTTTTCATGTCATTTACTGCACGTCCAGCACATATTGTGTGACTGTACTGCCTGTGTGTGTGTTTGTGACAGTGCACTGTTCAGTTCAGACTTCTGCTATCTAGGCAGCCAATAACAGACACGACTAAATGTAACCTTTGTGCTAACCTGCGTGGACACACGCAGCTATGTAAGCTATGTATGCAAGGCGATGCAAACCTATCAGTATACTGATACATTATTGATATTGCAGCTATTCATGAGCTCCAAGTCATGTGGTTTGGTGTCGCTAATGTGGTTTAGATCTACGCTAATTGTCGCCAACTGCACTGTAACAATTTACCATAGAGGCCCGTATGGAAGACTTCATGCAATGCTTATTTTAACTGCAAATCCCAGCGCAATAATACACATAGAGGTCGTCATTGTAGGACAAACACAGGTGTCACTCATAACACTAATTATATGTCTGCTAGTTTTATGTACCAGGGCACAGGCAGTAGACTTACCTTCACTAGTTTAGTCTACTACTGGTACATAAAAGGAGCAGACCCATAATTAGTGATATGAGCGACACCTGTGTTTGTCCTACGATGGCGCCTTTGTGAAAAGGGTCTGTTGGACCTGATTTGCTCTTCACTTCAGCTGCTGCTACAGAGGCACTGGGTGAGATTGAGGGCGTTTTGCTTTGTACCGTGCCTGAGTAAGATTGCCCCCCCTCTCCACCCCCTGCAGCTCAGCTTTCACATTAGTGATGTTCTTTCATACTCTCTGATACAGTAGGTGGTGGTATGCACCTACTTAGTTTGTGATCCACCAATAAACACAAAGATGAAGAGTACACTTGCATCATCAACTATGCAACTTTTTGCATAGTTTTAAATTTGCATTTTGCATTTGCAAAAAACATTTTGTTTGTGTTGTCGCTCCAGTATAGAAAAGCGTGCCAATCCCAAGATCCCATACAATGGAGTTGACCCTCACTCTATGCCTATTATTGATATTTTGGAGACAATGTCAAGAACGACCCTCTCGCCAGCCTTCCGATTTTATCAGCTGTGGCCGTGCAGTTCAGAGAATAGCAGTCCACCTGTGTTTTGGTCCAGTAGCTTTCACACCTGATGCGAACCGTACGTGAGTACACATGAACCCGAGACTACCTTTTCAAGTGGACTTGGTGGCCCAGGTACGGTACACAATGTTCACACTAATCAAACAAACTGGACTTTGGGGTTAGGTGTTCTCGGATCCGGGCCCGGGTCCCTGATGTGAAAACGCCCTGAGACATCAGGGTACCGGAGGATTTCTGTTGAGTTTGAAGCTGCCACCTCTAGACTGTCCTACCAACCTTTAGTTTTTTTCATGCCAGTCCTCAGGTGTTCCCATAACAGACAGCAACTGAGAAAGTTGCATTATATTAGGGCACAAACAACGTAGGTAGAATCAACTTCAAAGGAGGTCAGCTTCCTGTGGAGGTAGTCATTCTTCAGTGCTGGTTGCATAGCAGTCCATTGTCAATGAGACAGATCTATTATGATCTGAGTTGTATACCAATTAAGAGAAGAGGAACCAACCCATCATTAGGATAGACTTTTTCTATAGGGGTTTTATCAGAACATGGGATGGTTTGTAACTACAAAATTGGACTGAAAACCAAGGCAGACCGCAGTATCTGCATGGGGAAGCTGCAGATACTACTGTCTGCCTTGGTATTCCATGCAAGTCACCAACAAAGTGATGGAGATTAAGCTGTTGAAGATGATAATGATTAAGATGAGGAGGATAATACATACTTCTAACGGCTGGTGTAAATACTGGCAAAAGGACTCAATAGCACAGCTCCGCTTTGCTGGGCTTCCCCGACACACAAGACCTAGGTAGATGGTGTACAAACAAGTTTATTGGAGATGGCACAGCCAGAGCAGGTGGTCAATGCGGCCATGACAGTGGCTGGGTGTGTGTGGTGATAACTGGTTTATCCTGGGTGCCATGCACCACAGGTGTGCAGCCTCACCCAGCCCCAGAGTCTAATCAGACTGACTCAGGCCAGGTGAGGCTGCTGAAACCAGCTATCAACCACACACACACACACACACACACACACACACACACACACACACACACACACACACACACACAAACACAGTACAAATACCCCAGGCTGAAGACTACTCCCACTCCCCCAATTCAAGCAAAAAGAGGAAAAAAACAACAACTGGAGGTGTTGCTGGGCTGGGCCATTGCAGGGGCTGTCTGGACGGGCTGGGAGTAGGCTCAACAGCTGGGCCACGTGGTAGCTCCTCAGAGGGCCTGGAACAGTCCTAGGTAGGGCCACCTTCCACCAGGGCGATAATGCTTTATCCCCATCTCCCTCCCAGAGCATGGGGCCTTGGACTGTTGTGCTGGCTGGCAGAGGCGCGGCTGGACATGGGCTGCTAGCTGTAGATGGCTGCTCATGGCAGTTGCTGCACTGCCTCCCCCTTCCTCTGCTGAGCACCACCAGCAACCGTCGCTGCCGTCAGGGATGCTGGTGCTGGGAGGTGGCTGCCTGTTGGCTGGCAGCCAGGGCATCTTCAGGCAGGCCAGGGCATCTTCAAGCAGCCCTTACAGGTCGGAGAGGCTCCAGTTTGGGTGCCAGAAGACTGCCACACGCCACCTAAGTGGATTTGCTGGGCTACTCTGACACACAAGATGCAGATAGATGGTGTACAGATCAGTTTATTGGAGATGGCAAGATGGTACAGCCAGAACAGGTGGTAAATACGGTCATGACTGTCACGGTCTGTCTGTCACGCCCCCTCCACTACTCCATTCATTGACCCTCGCAGCTGGGCTGCATCAGGTGATTAGTGGAGGCTATAAATTAGCCCTTCACTATTCACCTGGTGCCAGATTGTTCTTCGCTGTTTGTTCATGCAAGTCTCTCCAGTAATTCGCCTGTCTCCTGTCCCGGTTTCCCGATCCTGCCTGTCCCCGACTACGTTCCCCACCTCGTCCCTCTGGATCCTCGTTCGCCTGTCTCTGGTCCCGGTTTCCCGATCCTGCCTGTCCCCGACTACGATCCCCGCCTCGTCCCTCTGGATCCCCGTTCGCCTGTCTTCTGTCCCGGTTTCCGGATCCTGCCTGTCCCCGACTACGATCCCCGCGTCGTCCCTCTGGATCCTCGTTCGCCTGTCTCCGGTCCCGGTTTCCCGATCCTGCCTGTCCCCGACTACGATCCCCACCTTGTCCCTCTGGATCCCCGTTCGCCTGTCTCTGGTCCCGGTTTCCCAATCCTGCCTGTCCCCGACTACGATCCCCGCCTCGTCCCTCTGGATCCCCGTTCGCCTGTCTCCTGGAGGCAGGCGAACGGGGATCGTTCCTGGGGATCCGTCCCGGATTCCCAGTCCCACCCAATCCTCGTGAACACCCTAATCCCAGAAATAATAAAGACTTTTTATTTCTATGACCTGTCTGGTTTTGTGCTGCAATTGGGTCCTACCCCGACCCGTTGCAGTACAATCTGGCCAATCATGGATCCAGCGCACTGAACTCCCCCCAGAACCGGCTGGAGAACATTGAGCAGGTTCTCCAGCACCAAGACGCCAGATTCAGCGGCCTACAGGATGAGGTGGGACAGGCGTTGGCCAACCAGAACCACGCCCTGGCTGCGCTCACGGCCCAGCTGGGAAATCTGACCGCAGCTCTCACCCAGGCCGTCCCGATGGCGCCCTCTCCGGCCATGACACCCCCAGCTCCCGCTTCCCCACCTCCCATGCAACTACGAGAGCCCCGGGTGGGAATCCAGGAGCAATACGCAGGAGACCCGGAGGGTTGCAGCCCGTACATTGCTAACTGCTCCATTTTGTTCGCGCTACAGCCCTACACTTTCGCTATGGAGGAAGCCAAGGTAGCTTACTCCATCACTCACCTGACGGGCAGAAACGTCAGGGGCCACTCGAATGGCGCTCCCCGGTCTCCTTACCCACACCCCTGAAGCAGGAAGTCGAGTCCATGCTGGTGAGTCATACCTCTAACCTCTCCCCCGACTCACGTCCTTTGTGCCAGGCCCGCCTGCTCTTGTCCGAGGGATCTCACACCCTGGCCGTTTTTATAGACTCCGGCTCCGATATCAACATCATCGACGAGGAGCTGGCTCGTCAACTACCCATCCCCGGCCTGTGCCCTCGATGGCCACGGACTTCAGAGAGGTATTCAGCAAGGCTAAGGCCAACTCCCTACCTCCGCATCGCCCATACGACTGCGCCATTGATCTGCAGCTCAGGTCGTCGCGTCCCAGGGGCCGTCTATTTTCCCTATCCGCGCCAGAGAGAAAGGCCATGGAGGAATACATTGGCGACTCTTTGGCAGCAGGCATCATCCGTCCGTCCTCCTCCCCGGCTGGCGCAGGGTTTTTCTTCGTGGAAAAGAAGGACAAGACCGCGTCCGTGTATTGATTACCGGGGTCTGAATGAGATCACGGTCAAGAATCGTTATCCCCTCCCACTCATCTCCTCTGCCTTTGAGCTGTTGCAGGGGTCCACCATCTTTTCCAAACTAGATCTCCGCAACGCGTATCATTTGGTCCGGATCAGGGAAGGAGATGAGTGGAAAATGGCCTTCAACACACAAACGGGGCATTATGAATATCTGGTGATGCCCTTCGGTCTCACCAAGCCCCAGCCATCCGTCTTCCAGGCGCTAGTGCACGATGTCCTGCGGGACATGTTGGACCGATTTGTATTTGTGTATCTGGATGATATTTTAATTTTCTCAAAGACCAAGGAGGAACACGTCCACCACGTCCAGGCGGTGCTGCAGCGGCTCTTGGAGAACTCACTTTTCGTGAAGGCGGAGAAATGTGAGTTTCACTCCATGTCTGTCTCCTTCCTGGGATATGTAATTGGGAAGGGGAACATCAGCATGGACTCTGCCAAGGTGTCAGCTGTCACTGCCTGGCCCATCCCTGACTCCTGCAAGCAGCTACAACGTTTCCTGGGGTTCGCAAACTTCTACAGGAGGTTTATTAGGGGTTACAGTACCGTCGCTGCTCCCCTTGCAGCCCTCACATCCTCTAAGGTCCCATTCCTGTGGTCTCCGGCGGCCGACACCGCCTTTCGGGCCCTCAAGACCAAGTTCACCTCTGCCCCCATCCTCCAGATGCCCGATTCCGAGAGGCAGTTTGTAGTGGAGGTGCACGCCTCTGACGTGGGAGTAGGAGCGGTTCTCTCCCAACGAGCGGCGGAAGACCAAAACCCTGTGCCTTTTTCTCTCGCCGCCTGTCCCCCACAGAGAGAATTTATGACATCGGGAACAGGGAGCTTCTGGCGGTGAAGCTGGCCCTAGAAGAGTGGCGCCATTGGTTGGAGGGAACCAAGCAGCCCTTTTTAGTGTGGACCGACCATAAAAATCTGGAGTACATTCAGTCCACCAAGCGGTTGAACTCCCGCCAAGCCCGTTGGGCCTTGTTCCTCACCAGATTCAACATGTCTCTCTCCTATAGACCCGGCACCCGCAATGTCAAGCCTGACGCTCTTTCCCGACAGTTTACGGAGAAAGAGGAGTCCACGGCAAACCCCAACACCATCCTCCCGTCCACCTGCTTGGTTGCCCCCCTCACCTGGAAGGTAGAGGAAAGGGTTAGAACTGCCCTAGGAGGTCACTCGGGACCCAGCGCCTGCCCTCCCGACCGCCTTTTTGTCCCCGCTGCTCTCCGCTCAGACGTCCTCCAGCCTCACAACTCCAACCTTACCTGCCACCCGGGGATTAAGCGTACAAGAGACCCGTGAGATCGTGGGGGCCTGTCCTGTCTGCAGTCAGCACAAGGTCTCCCATCAGGCTCCTGCTGGTCTTCTCCACCCTCTGCCGGTACCCCACCGCCCATGGTCCTACATATCTCTGGACTTTGTCACCGGTTTGCCTCCATCCAACGGCCATACCACCATCTTGACGGTGGTCGACCGGTTCAGTAAGCTGGCTCACTTCGTGCCGCTGCCCAAACTACCCTCGGCCAAGGAAACTGCTGAATTGGTCCTCCAGCACATCTTCAGGATCCATGGTCTCCCTGTCGACGTGGTGTCCGACAGGGGACCGCAATTCACCTCCATCTTCTGGAGGGAATTTTGCAATTTATTCGGGGCCACGGTCAGCCTGTCCTCGGGTTTTCATCCTCAGTCCAATGGCCAGACGGAGAGGAAGAACCAGGAGATGGAGACGGCTGTCCGGTGCATGGTCTCAAAGAACCCTGCCTCATGGTCCCAACAGCTCCTGTGGGTCGAGTATGCCCACAACACACTAACCAGCTCTGCCACATGTCTCTCTCCGTTTCAGTGTGCCTACGGGTTCCAGCCCCCGCTGTTTCCCGCCCTAGAAAAGGAGGCCTCCTGCCCTTCGGCCCAGGCCTTCATCCGTTGCTGCCACAGGACCTGGGACCAAGCAAGGGCCGCCCTGCTACGCTCGGCTGATCGCTATTCGGCGGCGGCTAACCGCCAAAGCGTGTGGCTGTCTTCTTGGGACCTACCCTTACAGGGAGAATCTAAGAAGTTGGCACCTAGGTTCATAGGGCCGTTCAAGATAGAGAGGATTGTCAACCCCACGGCGGTCCGGCTGATGCTTCCTCGGTCCATGAGGATCCACCCGACTTTCCATGTGTCCAGAATCAAACCTGTTCGGGTGAGTCCTCTCGTCCCTGCCGCTCCACCTCCCCCTCTCCCTGATGAGAGGTCCTGGGTCCCTGCCAGGCACGTCCTGGACAAGGTCTCCATTCGGGAGTTTCATCGCCGTCACCCCGACCAGCCGTCCAGGACCACTGCACCGACCAGGGACCCAGGTAGGAGTGCCCCAGCCCTTCAACCCATCGATCCATCTGAAAGTGACGACGAGGAAAGCGAGGCATCCTTGGGCGAGGACATGCAGGTGGATGGCAACATCTCGGAGGAATACTGGTTTTGTGCTGCAATTGGGTCCTACCCCGACCCGTTACAATGACAGAGCTCTCACTGAGTGTGTGTGTTGATAGCTGGTTAATCCTGGGGGCCATGATTGCTCTGCACCACAGGTGTGCAGCCTCACCCAGCCCCAGAGTCTAATCAGTCACTCAGGCCAGGTGAGGCTGTAAACCAGCTATCAACCACACCCGCTCCACACAATCTTCACTTGGAAAATGGTTTGGTACACAGGTAATCAGTCAGGAGCTGGGCAAACAAATCTGGCAAGGAGAAGACAAAGGCAATGTCAGGTAAAAGTAGTGGAGATCAAAAACCAGGAACACAAAATCCTAGAGACTAAGGGTATTTCTCAATCTGCGTTCTTGACTGTACTTGTGTTCTTGTGGACTTGTGAAACGTCATCAGTGGCAGCCCAAGTACTGTTCCAATTCAAAGTACACATCTAGCCAAGTGCAGTCCAAATGCCCGGATGTGTTCTTGCTCCGCCCGTTTTATCGAGGATGCATCAGGAGGTGACTTGTGTGGACTTGGGACGGCCAAGTATCCCAGAATGCATTTCGCAGCCTCCTCTTCGGCTTCTTTATAAAGAGTACCAACGGCAACGGTAACCAGCGTCTAATCCATTATGATGCTTATTTTTGTAATTTTGTCTGTCTAATTTTCTTTCTTCTCATTCAATCATTCACCAATGTCCACAACAACCACAACAACCTTCTTCCCGCCACTGGCTTTTTATATGTAGGCTACAGATCTTGAAACACAAAAAAAATATACCATTCATATTTTGAAAATGAAAAGAGGCAGGGTTGTGTTATATATCACATTGTATTATGATATATTATATTATATTATATTTCGTTTTATTGTAAATAAACATTACAGTGAAGCTAGACACGAGATGAGATGAGATGGTGACGTCATCAAGTCCGCTGCTGTTCCAACTGCAGAATGACCGGACTGCGCCCTCCTGTCCTCCCGAGTCGAACTTACCAGTCCGAACTACCAAGTACGCAAGTCCGAACATGGCGTACTTGGTATTGCGAAACACCCAAGGCCAGGAAGTAAAATATCTGAAACAAGCGATATGAGTAATGAATTAAAACAGGAAACCATGAAAGAATCAATGAAACAATAAAAAACATAACCTAAGGAGCAAGGCGAGACATCACAGTAATCTTGGTTTTAACTTAATTTCAATTCAAAAAAATATGTTGTTGTCTTTTTCATAATCTAAACTTTTAAAACATATAGACATAACAGACAAACAAATTATGTAGTAACAAATGAAAAAAAAAGGTCCAAGATAAAAAACCAAGATATCTGAATTGAAACACTAGTTACTGCACTTTGCTGTTGCATTGCCTATATATAGCATTTCATAGTAATAGGCAGAGCACAGTATCTGCTTTTTGGGGTCATAGGTCAAAAATATTAGATTATTTTTAGTACAAAAATTACTTATTGCATAATTGTTTATAAATAATATTTCCACTTATCTACACTACCACTTATCTAACACTACGAATGCTCTTCTGGGGTCACATGGTAGGAAATGTGTAAATCTGTGAACGGATTTGTAAACCGTGCCCTCGGATTCACAATCACCCCATGCCCTTGGGGTGGTTGTGAATCTGAAGGTAGTGGTTATGAATGACTGAAGGTAGTGTTTAATTGTTCACATTTGACTGTACAGTTATGTTGCTTTACAATCATTTCAGAGCCTTTTCATGTGCAATCTCCTAATAGAGTTGCAACATAAAACAACTTAATCAGCCGCTGTTTTCCAATGGTGTCTGTAAGCTCAACCAAAATTACAATCAACCATAACATGCACTCTCTCACACACATACAATTACCTCCATTTAGCCACTTCCTTAACTACGGATTCCTTTTTTTACAAAAGGTGCAACATATGACCCTAGAGTAGGCCTACAACACAATTGGTTGGACAGTCAAAAAACTTTAAAAGCCATTTATCTCAGTTTCACTGTTGATGTAGATACTGTGGTTTGCCTTTGTAGGGCAGAATAAATGTGGTGAGTTTCCTCCAACTCACACAACTGGATCATGGCTGTAGGCTGTTCCTCCAATGAATGGCCCTGTTGTCTGGGACGTTTTGTATTTTATAAGTGTGTTGTATTGACTGTGTGTGTGTGTGTGTGTGTGTGTGTGTGTGTATGTGTGTGTGTGCCCCCTTTATCATGATCATCAATCACCATTGGTATCAATTATTGTGTTAGGTGACTGAGGATGAGGATGCAAAGCATCTGATGAATTATATAAAAAAGTGTTTTTCTGATGATAGATTTATATAATTTTGCTACATGGTCAACACACACACACACACACACACACAGCTTCAGGCTATTTATTTGTTGTGGCACCAAATAACGGAAGCCTCATAAATGAACAACATCACATGCTGTACTGGAAGAACCATCCTTTACACACACAACCATATGTACAGTACATAGACAAACCACCAAACAATATAATTGAGCGGTATATACAATTTGGGGTTGCAGAGGTTCAAAAGCCAAAATGAGGAAGCCACTATGAAAGAAATAATATGGACAAATATTTTTGAGGAATCTGTATGTGTGTGTGCACACGTGTTTGTGCATGAGCATTCTGGGGATGACACTCACCGGCAGAACCAATGGAAAAGAGGAATTTGCTAAGCAGCAGCCATCTATGGCCTCTGGGCTTCAATTATTGTTTACAGACCATTAATGCATTAATGTGCTGGCCATGGATCAGCCACTCGTGAGAGAGATTAACCATAAATTAAAAATAACAACAAAAGCCTGCAGGATATAGAAGTCCATCCCAGCGCCTGTAGGACAGTACCCATCCACAGGTCAGGAGGTCACTGACATTCATTCAATTAGTTATTTCTATATTCAATAGTTCCCATTGTTGTGAAGAAAAACAAAGGAGGTGGAAGAATCATTATCATAATATAAATTTGTTGAGAAAGAGATTTGATTATCTTAGAAAAGCAAAGGTTGTCTCTGCTGTAAGGTGGCAGCCTGTTTATTACTAACCAGAGCTGTTCCTCATGCTAAATAAGGGATGGATGCCACTTCATTGTGGGATAATGAAAGCTGTTTTTGTCTCGTATGTGTTGTATAGTGTTCCTTCCGTTCCGAATAAAAAATGTAAGCAGACTTGGCTTTCCACATTACGTCATATATATTCGAGATGGAGTGCATTTGGTTATAAACCAATACAATAAGCCGTGGTATTGTTGTGAAACACTGAACGGACATACCCTTTGTTTCGAAATCAGGAGATATGCATTACAATCGCGTGGGTAGAAAAGCACTACAAAACAGCATGTTGCAACCTAGTGAAGATGGCTGTGCCTGTAGCTATAAAGCGA
Source organism: Merluccius polli (assembly GCA_030340625.1). Lineage (NCBI taxonomy): Eukaryota > Metazoa > Chordata > Actinopteri > Gadiformes > Merlucciidae > Merluccius > Merluccius polli. The sequence goes on from JAOPHQ010002280.1 coordinate 37,106, forward strand.
GACCTATTTCAAAAAAGGTCTGAGGTCAGAGAAGGGCACTTTTTAAGTACAAAACTAACCTGGTAGGGTAGTTGTGGCGGGCGTTGGTAGTAATATTATTTCCCTGGAAAAACCCAAGCAAGTAACCAAAGTACCTTGGTTATATTGGATTATATTATGTCTTCTTAGTAACATTGCCACCTAAGTGGACTTCCTGGGCTCCTTTGACACAGAACACAGGTAGATGTTTTACACCAGTTTATCAGATTTGGCAAGATGTTAAGCCAGAGCAGATGGAACATGCCTTCATGACATAGGCTGCGTTCCGAATCGCATACTTTTTCTTTTTACATTTAGTACATACTGCAGCTGCCCTTACAAAGTAAGGACAGTATGCATACAATTGGGACATACTACAGGCGTTTTCACTGATTAGCAGACCTGCAACAAGAGACATCTGTGCTCTCTTGGCGGCTCAGTCGATGTGAATGAGCTGCTGCGCAGAGGATTGTGGGTCAGGATAACCAGAAAAGCATGCTGGCTTGCATACTGCAAAATGCGACCGGATGTAGTAGGACATCCTGGTATTTTTGGCATACTGCATTTGACATACACTAAATATTTTTCTGCCATACTAAATAGTATGGTAGTATGGGTATTGGAACGCAGCCATAGGCTCTGAGTGTGTGTGGTGATAGCTGGTTTATCCTGTGGGCCTTGATTGCTCATGCATTACAGGTGTGCAGCCTCACCCAGCCCCAGAGTCTCATCAGTCTGACTCGGGCTAGGCGAGGCTGCTTAAAATATCAAACACACACTCCACAATAACATTTACGTATGTATTGTGGCCACAATATGATGCAGATACTGTCAAAAGTACTGATCCTGTCTGTCATGGGCCTTATTTATGTAGCGGCCATCTTGGTTCTAAGTGCCAGAAGTTCCCCCGCCCAGCTAGTGTTAAGAACATAGGCTGTATGGTTTAGAACCAAGGTGGCCCCTTGGTGAGCGACTCCCCACACCTGGCATTAACATGGCTTTTGGGCAATCGGATATGAATCGGATATTGGCAAAACTCATACAACACACTTAATTTACACCTGGCATTAGAATGTGTCTCCAGTGTCCAGATTGATATCGGATATTGCTCTCGCTAAATTATAGAATTACATAATAGAAAGATACTCTCGCCTGTCAGTTCCCCTAACAAAAAAAAGTTTGAAAACCTGATGATGGCTCGTGGGATTAGTGTGTGCCCCTGCGCTCCACATGAACCATGTATGAACACACATCGCGCTACCAGGTCACATTCTGATGCCAGTGGATCGCTGGGGACAAAACTATAGTTTATCATTTTAACTACTTTACAATGTTGTATCGGATGTTTGAAATTATCCAAGTAGCCTACTCACGCATGTGTCCTGAGGAAAAACGCAATGATACTTTGTTGATATGCTGCGAAACAAAATTGCAAATCATAACGCGTTTTTGGTTCATACGGAGCGCAGGGTCGTATTGGGCTACAGTGGCAAATTGGCACACAGTCGAACACAAAGGTTGTTACGCAGTTGTTATTGCTGTTGCATGTTGATTTTACAGATGTTTATGATTAAAGTTAACTGTATGCTGATACTGATGAGCGAAAGTCAAAATAGGAAGATGCTTGAAGAAGGCGCGTCCATTTCCCACCCCTCAGATGTAAATAGACTGCTATATACGTATTGGGAAGTTGGCTGCATTTACACTTTCATAGATGTGGTCATATGCGGCCCAGACCACCTCCTGATGTGGTTTCACAGACCCCATCACAAATGTGGCTTGGGTGCATTTACACATGCATTTGTGTTTCGGAAATATCCGATTCATATCCGATCACCCAAAACGCATGTCAATGCCAGGTGTGAAAGGGGTCAATACGGCCCATGGTAACACCTGACTGACTGGCATTCCCCTCCCCCGCACTCTTTTACTCACCTCAATTGTCTTCTATATATTTGAGGAATGTGTTCTGTTGGCTAACACTGTTACTTAATCACCTGGCTTTTGTATTGGTTCAAAGTTTATTGGATCAGGGGTTGTTGACCTTTCCATTGTGAACATATTATAGTATGTTTCTTTTGTTATGGCAGGGCCTGGACACACCAAAACAAAGACACAAACACTGAACATGGAACACACACACACACACACACACACACACACACACACACACACACACACACACACACACACACACACACACACACACACACACACACACACACACACACACACACCCCTAATGGAGAAACAGAGCAATGTGAACATAAAAAAGCAACACATCATCAATCCATCTCATTGATTTCTTGATGGCCAGTTAATTTGCTGTTTGGTGAAGCCATACTTTCCCCTGGTGGTCCAGGAGCCCATCAGTCATTCTCTGTGGTACAAAACAAACAGTCTCTCAGACCATCACATAAAAGCCTCTGGCGCTCTGCTTTACATTATCTGATTGACTATGTAGGAAGGTAATATACAGGTTGTTTTTTTAAGACCAAGTAAACAACTTTGGCGACTTCAAAGAAAAGAGTCGATAAGAGTGAGGGCTCTGGAAGAGGGTGACCTCCAACTATTTCCACCAGGGCTGGTGGAAATAGTTTTATACAAAAACAATGTGGAACGGTTCAAAGAGAGGTATGCAGGATGGTTCTAAGAGACAAGGGCTATGTGTGAAACGTATAGGGGGTGGATGGGCAGGGGGGGGGGGGGGGGGGTGACCAATAGAATGACCCCCTTTACACCTGGCATTAACATGCGTTTTGATCGGATGTCAATCGGATATCGTCAAAACACATTAAAATCCAGGTGTATATGTAGCCCAATGTAGTGATGGGATTTGTCAAATCACATCAGGAGGTGGTCTGGGACACATAGACCACATCCAACACAAGGATATGTTGCCCAAGTTAGACCTTGATGAGGCTTCAATCCAGTAACATCACAATATTTCACAACCACATCGCAATACAAATAAGCACATTGAGTTTCGTGTGGGCATGCGTGCGCACACACACACACACACACACACACACACACACACACACACACACCTTTTGTGTGAAGAGGTGAGTGGTAGAATTCCATGTGGTGCTCTGACCCACACACTGATAGTTATGTATTATTTCTCCATTGTTTCACATCACAGCCAAACCATCCATCACTGCAAAAGAACAGCAAACACTTTATCTGAAACCCTTTCTTAGCACAAAGTCCTTTAAACTAGGCCTACATAATGACTCACCCTTTACAACTTAATTATTTAGTCTATTTTTAGGGCAACAAAGGCAAAGTAAAACATTGTTTTATTAATGTGTAAAGCAAACTAAATAATAAAGGCAACAAACCAACCAACTTGACTTAGTTTATATTAATCTAATCTTTTTTTATCTGCATCATAATCTTTTGTTATGGAAATAAATATCAGGTCAAAGTGACACTACCTTCGTACCAAAGCCCTAGACTGACACCCCTGTAGAGTCTCTGAAATGGTATAGCTAATTTCAAGGTTGTCGCCTTGTAAAGTTTTGAATTATTAACTTAGACTGCAACATAATTGAAATGTTGTTCTGGTCAACATATGTGAATGTTTAAAATATTCGACCAGGGAAAACGCACAATCATGTCTACAGAGAACGAGCTGTTCGTAAGACTTCAGGAAAACCGACTGTACCATTTCTGCTCGGCAGAGGGGTGGACCGGACAAGTCAGTCACACAAGTCCCGCCTTTACAGTCTGGATCTTAAAGGAGATTTTGAGGCTATAAAATGAAGCAACTTAGTTCGGGGACATTTTCGTGCCAGAGTTCCTTCGGTGAACTCTCGCCTGGTCTTGCGGCGGTGGTTATCCGGAGGTAGTGACTCCTGTCGACACAGACACAGTGCACTTCGTCTCATTCAAAACTGAAGAGCTACTTTCTGCTGCTGTTCCGCCGGGTAGCGACACAGGGCAGCTATGGCAGGGGACGGAGTAGACCAACGGGCGCTGCAGTATGAGCAAACTTTGGTAAGTTCACTTGTTGCCAGTTTAAACTTAACTACTTCCCAAATAATCAGAGGTGTAGCACACATCCCTTTACACGTCGCTTCCATGAAAGCAGCTGGTCCACCCATGACATGACCTACAAAAGTGGGCCGGCTAGTCATGGCATTTCTACCTGAATGTGTGACTCGGGTGTCGTTTGTCTCAAATGCAACTGACAGCAGTGATTGGAGACGAAGCTTGATTTGTGTCCGATAAATGGAACATCATATTACGTCGTTCAAGCTAAAGACCATACTAACAATGGCAATATTATTAAAACATTTGGATTTGCCAACACTCTCAGCGGCTTCAGCGGTTACCCGTCTACGTTACCGTTTCTAAACGATAAAGTAAACGACCCGGTTCACCCACTGAAGTGTGGTCAACTAGAGGTGGTCATTTGAGCTTTTGTACCCGTCACTAACAGTGCGTGGGCTTCATCGATATGCCGCCTTTAAACAATGCGTGCTTTCAACGACAAGAAGGCGTTATGAAATAGGGTTATAAAAAGACCAACAGTCACCGTAGGAATGCCGTCTATCCCGACCCCGCGAGCCGCGTTATGAGGAACGTCTCCCCTCGCGCGCGGCGTACAGGTGCGCACGCACGAGCCTGTGAAGTGCTCGCGACGAAGTGTAATGTTTTTTTTACGCCAAGCTCTGCGTAACCTAACCGTTAAGGTGTGTTCACACCGCACTTCGCCCCGCGACACGTTTCAATGTTAAGTGAACGTGGAGACGCGAATCGGGCGAATTTTTTTTTCGCCGATACGCGCGACAAGATTTGATTGACAGCGCGAAATTTTTCCTCGTGAACGGCGAGCGCGTTCACGTGGATTCGCGCCGCGAATAATTCGCCCCGCGAATAAAGTTAAAATATTTCAACTTCTTCGCGGCATTCGCGTTGAAACAGCCAATCAGCGTTCACTCCCTGAGTGACGTAGCGTTCACTGCCTGATCCAGATCAGACAGCAATATGGAAGAAACGTCTCTCCCTCTTCCACAACAGATACAGACACGCAATGGTGGTTATCTCGGCCATGGTTGATGAGAGACTGAATTGGCATGAAGGACTGTTGCCAGGCAAACAAAAAATTCGCCCCGCGAATAATTCGCCCCGCGAATGCACACAAAAATGCACAGCGACAGATTATGATTTGTCGCGCGGCAACATTCGCCTATTCGCGCGAATAGGCGAAATGGGACAAAGTGCGGTGTGAACACACAGTTACCCTTTCCTCTTGCATAACCATTCAATTGAACCGGCTGTTGTCGTGACATACTAGATAGTAGTGTAGCACCTTTTAACAGAACTCAGTCATGTATGGGCCTTTTAGAATGAATGCCTGGGAGGTGAACTGTGAGTGTACAACTGTGTTTTCTTAACTGTGTTTTCTTACAACGTGTGTCAAACTGAAAGCATATCCCTCTATGTGAATAGACACGGTTTATAGGCCTGCTTCCAGTCCCATTCGTCGCACTTGTTTTTCCTCTTCATCACCCCTGTGTGTGTGTGTGTGTGTGTGTGTGTGTGTGTGATTACATAACGGGCTACCCGCCGATTCAGTACTGGGCTCTGCTTAACTTGCGTGGTCTCGTGCTCGGCTTTAAACGTCTCTCGCTTTCTCTCGTGTTCTCTCTCCCCCCCCCCCCCACGTTTTCCTCCGTCTCTCCAGTGGGCTGCCGTAACACGCAGCCTTTGTCTGAGTGGCAGCTGAGGTAGTTGTGTGGGTATCTTGTTGTGGGTAGCGTCTGCTGAAAGAGATCACTGTAGAGAAAGTGCTGGTTCACTTCATGGCATAGAGACATTCCCTCAGAGCAGTTACGTTGACTTGTTGTGGTATGAACACACGCATCACCACAGAGACCTGTATGGGGTCTGGGGCCCGTTTCAGAGAGCAGGTTCAACAAACTCTGAGTTAAAACCTTAACTCTAGATTGACCAACTCTGAGCTGTCAAACTCAGAGAAACCGAGTTTTCGGTTTCAGAACAGGTGATAACACTTAGTTCAATCAACTCAGAGTTCAGGTAACCCTGAGTGAAGCTCGTGCATGAGGATATAAAAAGCCCTCATCAATGGAGCACAGATAACATGATTCACCATGGCAACAAGTGATAAAAAGCCTTGCTCCTCCTACTTCTCCCCAGTGGAGTTTCAATATTAATGACCAAAAGGGAGGGGCTTCGGCCCTCGGCTGTCATTGGTCGAGCCCAGAATCAATCATGACTAATGGGCCGATCTACCAGTTTATTGTACCAATAGGCGCCGCTGATCTGGCAATCGGGCCGTATTAGTAATGGTATTAGTCATGATACCTATTGCCAATAGGTATCATGACTAATACCATTACTAATACTAGTACCATTAGTAAAAAAAGAAAAGAAAAAAAGGCCCGGCCCAAAATGCCGGTGGGCAAATGCTTGTCCACGATGTGTCATGTGAATGATGTGAGGGCTGACAATATTGTTTAGATAAATTATTGATGATTGATGTTGCCAGGGTAACGGACTCAGAGTTAAGCTGAACTGACTTTTGCGTTTCCCTCATCTCAGGGTTAACTAACTCAGAGTTTCCATTAAACCTGCTTTCTGAAACGGGCCCCTGGTGTGGGTTGATTCTGGTTGCATGTTTTTCTCCCCACTTGACAGGGGAAGTTATCCAAAAAAATGGATTCAGTGGTTGACAGATGACATGCTCTATGTATTTAATCCCCCATCCTCATCCTCATCCTGGCTGTCTGTCTCTCACAGCAGAATGTTGACAGATGTAAGCACTCGGTCCCTCAGTTGATTAAACACATTGTATTCTGACAGCAAAATGTAGTTTACTAGCTTCACTTGTGTTATTCCAGGTGTGTGTGCTCCTACCTGCTAATATTGCCTCCCCTCCCTCCCACCCCTGCACACACGCCCCAGCCATATAAATTATCAAGTCTTTGATTTATAGCATAGGTAGTATATTTTCCACCGACGACTGTGTTGATAATGGTTATTACCTACCTTGCTTATAGCTCTGTTTTTGGGTCAGGTGTGTGTGTGTGATGTCCAGAGGTCTGTAAAGATATGAACTGTGCCTGTCTTTTTATTACTCTGGGTGCGTGACCTTTGCCCAGCTGAGAATCATTAGAGCTGAGAGTTAAGAGGAATGGCAGCCTAAAGGATGGCCCTATGGGTGTTTGTATATTTGTTTGTGTGCATCACTGAATTGTATCATGTCTTCTGAGGCACAACCGCTAAAATCTAAAAAGGTTTTTATTTGCACTTACACAGCCGTAATAAGATGGTGAGAGAAGGGTCAATTGTGGACGAATTGTGAAAGTCTTTCATCAACACATTTTTTTTCTGTTGCTCACATTTTTAAGCATTGTAAAGTATATTTACGTTATATTTGTGTGTGTGTGTGTGTGTGTGTGTGTTATCTGTGTGACCACAGATATCACGATTTTCGGTATTATCACGGCATTGTTAAAATGGGTTCAAAATGTTTAAAAAGTGCTAATGAACACATAATTTCACCAAAAGTATTATATTGAATACAAACATTTTTATTTAACCTCTGGTTAACACTATAAATAAATGAACCACAAATAAAATAAGAAATTATCACAAGCATTGTGTCTATCATGCGTCTCAAAGGTATTTTCCTGTTCTGTCTTTGTCGGGGGACGCATCAGGATGCTTTAGCATTTACACTACAAAAGATATATGGTCGAATGCGTCCCAGACCACCTCGACAAGTGGTTTGAGTGATCGGATCACAATGCATCTTGGTGGTCGTTTACACTTGTATTTAACGCTGTCCAATTGTGATCCGATCACTCCAAGACACATGTTAATGCCAGTTGTCTTTTTAGACGGGTGAATAATCGGAGCAGCAGCACTATCACTCACCTCCTTCAGCCATTGATGTGTATGGCTAGTAGTGGCTACATAATTTACATTGACGTGATAATAAAACCAAAATGAGTTCATTAAAATTTGACACGGTATGATAACCGTCAGGAATTTTTATCATGCTATATTGAAAAAAACAGTAAGTGTGTGTGTGAGAGACTAAGCTTCAAGGACCTATACTGAGGGCTCTGTGGACACATAACACATTTATTCTTTCTTTTGCTTAATGACCAATCGAGAACAAACATACTGATGGATTAACCTGCCTAACCCCCCAGCCACTTGCTGACAGCCCCGCCCCCCTCCACCAACTAGGTGAAAATTAACTACGGATAATGACAGAAATGTTTTTATCAGAAATGTCTTTACTGAACCAAACAAAGGGTTTGAAAGAAAAGTTGGTAATGCAGTGTGCTTGGCTGTGTGTTGACATGTGTGTGTGTGTGCGCCCATTTACTTCTTGATATTATTTAGACCTATGCCCCTCAACACACACACACACACACACACACTGCTGACATCAGCCTCCTAAAAAAGGACCCAAGTTGTGACGATGACGTTAAAAAAAATTAAACGTCCTCCGCAGGGGTTGAAATTAAGCTGTTTTACTCGCCAAATGCGAGTGATTTTTGTATTTGTCGAGTAATTTATGAAGACCACTCGCCACTCTGGCGACTAATCTAAAAAAATAAAAGCCCATCATCAAGGGCGTCAGTTTGGTTTTAGAAGTGGTGGGGACCAGGGCTAGCCTGGCTCCGCCCTCCGACGTACTTCCGCTCAATTTTCATTTCCCTTCAGTACTCCGTCTGGGTTTTCGGCATATTCGCGGGTTTTCTCCCGGTAAAGTTTTACCTGTCCAATCAGCGAACAGGAGGCGCGGCCTGAGAACAGTGACGTAGAGGTCGTGCGCGAATTTCAGTTATTGAGCGTAAGTATGGAGGCGGGCGGAGGCTCGTCACGACCAAACGTTAGCGATTGGTTATGGCAGATTCGGAGTGGCACTGGGCAGATCCAATAGTTTTAAACTTCAACAGAGCACCCGCCTTCAGTTAGTTAACAATTGTCAATGGTGAGTGGCCAGACTCTCTGTACAAATGAAATGTAGTACGAGAGGCTGGTGACCAGGCTAGACCAGGGCTGGAGTGGGAACAAAATTCGGCGCAATTGGGGGGGTGCGCGATTGTCGACGGGGGGGGGGGGTGCGCGATTGTCAACGGGGGGGTGCTGGGCCGCGGACCCAGCACCGGACCTGCCAGCCGTGGACCCAGCACCGGACCCGCCAGCCGCGGACCCGACCGCGGACTCAGCCCCGGGCCCGGCCGCGGACCCAGCACCGAACCCGCCAACCGCGGACCCGGCCGCGGACTCAGCCGCAGACCCGAGTCCACACACAGCCGGTGTGTATGCTCTGAGGATGTCATCGTGCGCGCCTATCGCATGATTTAGACTTGACGGTTTCGGTTGAGTATGTGGGGATTTTTTCGGTCGCAATTGGTTTAAAAAAAATGTGTGTTACGAATGAAGTGAAAAATGTTTCTGTATATATGCTGCTAATAAATATTGTGAAGAGAAGAGACACAATGCGATTACTATGATTGAAAATCAATTTAGACAGACATATGAAAAACTAATTCGAACAAAGGGCAATTTAATATTTTTGTCTGGTAAAAAATCTGTTTGTCTAGTAAAAATGTTCATCTACTCGCCAGTTGTCTGGTAAGCCAAAAAGTTAGTTTCAACCCCTGGTCCTCCGTTGTTCAAATATACAGTACACAAGTTTTAATGTCCTCACAGTATGATGTGTGTTTGAACACAGAGAATGACTGGTACACACAGACAGACAGAGAGACAGACAGACGGCGCAGTCAAAAGGTCATGACCTGTGCCTCAGATGTCTGTGGTCCTCAGAAGAGCCTGCTTAGTCATGTGACTGGCTGGGGATGATTTGTGGTTTACTAGTCAGTGGACGTTGGCGTTGCTATCGAGAGCGTGAATCTGTTCCCAAGTAGCACGTGTTTACAGGAACCAGTCCACAGAACGCTTGCAGCAGGCTCACAATATTTTGGTGTCATCCTTATCTCCATTTTATTTATATTTTTTTCACAATTTTGTTGATGGAGCTATGCTTTTGATGCCAACTGCTTGTCACGAGAAGGTTATAGACCCATGGGGGTGGGGGGGGGGGGGGGGCGGAATGGGAACACACACACACACACATGGTTTAACTCTGTTGGAACCTCATGTGGCTGTCTGCTTGCTGTCAAGCACTGGTATGGGGGGCGGGGGTTGGTGTAAGCCTATCTGTTGCTAATTTTCTCAGAGGAAAACTGACTAAGGTCACTTTAAATTAAGATGCATGAATTGAAAATATTTTGACATCAGGCTTGGGCGGTATCAAGGTATTATGGTATACCAGGGTATTTAAAAATCCCGCCGGTATGATTTTCAATACCGTCAATAATACAGCCGCATCGGGTCCTCCATCAAGAATCTATGGAAGAAGGGTGCTTATTTCCTATGTATTTATTATTCTATAGGCCATAACAGTGTTTCCCACAGAATCAGATTCTCTTTGTGGCGGTAGCCTCCCGGGGGGAGCGGGGGGTGCACACATAAGGTGCTCCACTGTATAGAGCAGTGGTTTTCAACCTTTTTTGAACAAATGCCCCCCTGACCATTCCATGAACTCTGAGTTGACTTACTCTGTGATGGAAAACTCTGAGTATCCGATTCCAGAACAGCGGATCTGAGTTAGTTCAATCAACTCTGAGTATGTTAACCTCGAGTTACGCACACAACCACTATGAAAAGCCATCATCAATGGAGCCCCGATACCACGAGTCACCATGACAACCGAGAAAAAAAAGATCAACATATTTCAGTGCGATGGAGTTGGAGGTCCTGATGCTGCCCAACACAGCTGCAGCAGCGAAGGAGAGAGAGACGCATGGGAGAACATTGCTGCCCGAGTCAACGCGGAAGTTTGAATGGACTATTCCATTGACGTAACATTTAACCATAAGATCGTAGCATAGCCTATAGTTATGAATATAAGTAGGAATTAAATCTGATTTTCATTTAGTTGCATATTTTGCTAGGCTATGTTTGCACCTCACTTTGATTTTAATTTTATTTTTTTTAAATTGACTTAGGCTATTAAACACAGTAAATATTAATTCAGTGGCTACTTCAAATAGTAATTTAACCCCCTAACAAAATGTTGTTTTTCACTTAGTAGATTAACACTTACAAATACAAATACATTTATATTTTATACCTATTAAAATGTGACGCTGTAGCCCAGGGCCGGCCCAAGCCTTTTGGGGGCCCTAAACAGAACTTGATTCAAAATTTGGGGCCCACCAGTCACCAGAAAATTATGAAGGTGTCTATGCGCTAGGTGTCTATGCGCATGACTCAAACGCTGAAACCAGAGACACAGCAGTTGTAGGCAGGTATATTGATCAAAAATATTTAGTTTTTTTTTTTGCGTACATACTTTGACGTTGAAATAAATATGATGTTTTTGATTGGCAAAAAAAAAAAAAAAAAAAGTTCAACACACGATTGGGGGCCCCCTGGTGGCCAGGGGAAGCAGCCGCTTAGTTCGTTTATGCCTCGGGCCGGCCCTGCTGTAGCCTACACCAACACTCATTAAAATACTAATTAAAAACAAACATTGAGTTCTGCTCAGTTCTGCTCCCCTGTCGGTCGTCGGTCCGGGGTGGGGGGGGGGCGATTGTAATGACCAACGGGGGTGTCGATTGTAACTTTTTTCTTTTTCTTTTTTTGTAACTTTTATTTTTAATCAAAAGTGATTTCGGGTGATTAGGTCCCTTACAGCCCTTCCATCCAAAAAACGTAGCGCTATGCATAAAGTTTGCTCTGATGTGAGTGAGGTTGGTGATATATGGCTGGAGAATGTGATTGAGATAAATGATACTGTTGGATGAAAAGCGGTAACGTTGGAAAATATATTCCTCTGGAAATAAGACGTCTAATCTGGGACGGAAGATTCTCTCGCGACGTAAAGCATTTCCAATCAATACGGCTTCGATGTCAATCGGATAGCGAATGAATGGGCAATCCATGTCTAACCGCTTCCTCGTGTGGGAGGAGATGGGTAGAAACTCTGCGTTTCTTAGAGTAAACCTGCCAGCGAGCAGGTTATGTTCACAGAGTAAGTTTCCGCACTAACAGACCCAGAGTCTAAGTTACCTCTCTTTCTGGAACGGATAACTCAGTTTCCCTCATCTCAGGGTTAACAAACTCAGAGTTTTCACATAACCCGCTTTCTGGAATACCCCCGAGGACTTCAACTGACATTGGGTTTTATGATGAGAGAAGCCATTGTTTTGCTTTAAAATCCCTGTTTTTATTGGATTGGAGCTGTATTAATGCCAAATTGTGGCACCCCCATTCGTGCCTGAGCGCCCCCATACCAGCCCTCACGCGTCCAGCGCCCCCCAAAATGTGACTGGCGTTTACGTTTCGGCATAGCTGCAGAGATGCCGCCGGTACATGCACTCTCTTTGATAAACAAGGAAGCTGCTCACGCTACTAAATGAACTGGCATTTACGTTTTGGCATAGCTGCAGAGATGCCGCCGGTACATGCACTCTCTTTGATAAACAAGGAAGCTGCTCGCGCTACTGAGGTGCAGACTGACCAATTAAAAGCTCACAGAAAAGGCTATGGACAAATGACGGTAGCTCTACAGTCAGACCGTATGCAGGTAACTCCCCCTACTCACTGCCACTCAAAGCAAAGCCAACAAACTGAGTAGGTGGAGGCGGGACTAGTTGGTGAGCGAACGCAATGGAAATTCCGATGTTGCATCTTTGAAAACAAAATCCCGGACGATTTCGAAAATCCGCCCGGACATTTTTTTAGGTCTCAAAAAGAGGACATGGTCACCCTACATTAAGCCTTTGCACACCAAGTCCGTATTTTTCGTCATCACGTTTACACACCGACTCCGAAACTTTCATCCGTCATTAACATTTTTGGAATAGGTTCGATTTTCTGCCTTTTTTCACATATATCACAGATATAAATCACAGATATAAATCAATGTATAGGAAACACTGACTTGTGGTCCGAGTCGCAGTTAGGTTAGTTGGAAATGTCAGGCGAGTGCAGGTCTTTTATAAGTGTAACCCCACTGGTAAGTGTGCGCGTCTCTCGCTCTTGCTCTCTCTCTCTCTCTATCGCTCGCACTCTCTGTGCGTGTGTGTGTGAACGAGAATGACTGGGAGAAAGAGTGCTATGCGGAGATGAATGAACGGAACGATATTTATGTTTCCAAATCGCGTTGAATTTAAAAAAAATAAAAAAAAATATATAATCAATAATCAATATATAATCAATTGTGGCGCTTGATGTTGATTCTGTGGCGCTGCGCCACACATTGGTCTATGTATGGGAAACACTGCATAAGTATTTAAACTAGGGATGCCAAAAATATACCAAAACTCTAATCGAATACATGGTCCAAACTCGTGTACTCGTTTTGTCAGCTTTTTTTTCCTCTCTTTTGCTATCTATCTTGATGTGCACTGCTGTCTTTCACCGGTCAACCTAGCGCAAGCAGCGGTGGTGGGTGGGCGCGAGGCCTGTGATATTTGCAAATCATAAATATTCATAGGTCCAGAATTTCTCAATGAGGAAGAAAAGTAGATGTGCTTCCAGCCCCATTTTCTTTTTAAATTTTTATGTGGGAAAACCATGTTAAACAAAATATGAATCAAAGCAGAGTATTTTCACACTTTAAAACATACCTGGAGGGGTACTATAATTGTGTGTTATTAAATGTAATTTGCCTATTGTATTGAAATATTGACCAAACGATTGCTCCATAGAGGAGTGCTGCTGCATGACAGCATTGCTTGGAAGCCCTGTCGCCTTGGCAGGTATACACCTGGGCAGGTAGACACCGCTAGACACACTGGACTCATACCGGTGATCGCGTCTTTAGTTTTCCACGTCAGATCGCTGTAATTCAGAGCATGAATATCTGTTGGATATCCAATATCATTCTAAAAAATGACTTTCAAACTACTATTGAGATGTTTAAATACACTGCCACAGTAACGCTATGCTGCTATTTTTTTTAACCTTTATTCAGGGAAGTTTCACGTTTGAGAGGAAGCCTCTCTTTTGCAGGCACGGCCTGATCACATTCACACATTCACACCTGGAAAGCTGCCCAGTACAACCACAGTCTAACCTGCTGGCCACTGAGCAGCTCCACTGGAGCAGGTGGGGTTAAGGGCCTTGCTCAAGGGCACTGTTGGCAATGAGGGAGGGGCAAGCGCTGCCATTTCACTTTCCCCACCCAGAATTATCCCGCCGGTGACCTTCCGGTCACAAACTCGCTTTTCTAACCTTTAGGCCACCACTGCCCTATGAATTATGAGTTATAAATGTCACTTATAGTTTTGATGTGGGGACTTTGCCAAAATACATATTCACATAATTTAAAATTTATGTTATAAGATTTTTTTTTGTAATTGTTTGCTTGATGAGTACTCGTTTACTCGACTTGTCTTAAGTAGTTTTATTTTACACAAATACTGTCATTTACTGTATACCCCGGTGAAATGTCAGGAAGGTATGAAGGTATGAAAAAATAGGTACCGCCCAAGCTTATTTGACATGCATTCTCTGGTGATCACAGGATTTTTTCACAGGATCCAAAAAATGCATACAATCCACCTACCCACACATGCAAGGGGGTTAGTCACTTACTTCCCTGCCATATTGGGGCAGATGGTTGAGGTGTGAGAGGAGGTATGATATGTTAAGGTTAATTGAATGCTTTAAGAGCTGTTTTCAATCACACGATGCTGTCGAGAAGCTGTCTGAAACATATCTGAGTGAAATTAGAAGTAAGGCATTTTGTTTCTGAAATGTAGCCATGTTGCCATGATCTATCCTGAGATGTATGAGCAAGTCATTTGTGTGGCTTGAGTTAACTGAATATGACCTGTATATGTACCAGAAGTGTTGTTCAGGGCATGTCTATATTACTTAACCTTTGTGTGTGTGTGTGTGTGCGTGTGTTCAATTTAAACTAATTGAAAAGTGATATAAGAAAACATGCACTGTTGGTGTAACACATGTAACTGTTGGTGAGCTGCTGCTTGCATACCTGTTGACAGTCCGTAATGGAACCTCAAAAGGCCATACAAAACTCATTATTATACATCATAATAGAAATACTATATATTTCAACAAACCATACTTGGTCCCTGATGAAGCCCTGATTTTTGTATATTGTATTTTAATATTTTCGATAAGTGTTTCATTTATAAAACTGCAGTTGCATTGACTGACGCCTCCAGCCTTTGAATACATTGGTAACATTTTCAAATCAATGTATTAATTGTATTCGCTAGACCCAAGATGACCGTCATTCTGTCTGGTCTGACTGAAAACTGCAGTGTTTGCTACAAAGTGTGCATTTGTGTTAGTGTTACAGATGGCTGGTGAAATGTGATGTGATGCCACAGAAAAAGGAGAGATTAAGTTGGAGAGTTGGCCCGCTCAGTCCAAGGGCCCGGCTATTAAAAGACCCTCTCACACACACAAACCGACAATGATCGACAGAACACACACGCACACACACACAGAACCAAATGCCTCTGCATTCATTGTGTGTGTGTGTGTGTGTGTGTGTGTGTGTGTGTGTGTGTGTGTGTGTGTGTGTGTGTGTGTGTGTGTGTGTGTGTGTGTGTGTGTGTGTGTGTGTGTGTGTGTGTATAAAGTGAATGCGTGTTATGTGTAAATGGTTTCTAATTAGTGTGTGTGTGTGCCTCATTCATTACTACTATTTTTTACTGAATGTAGGCATTTGCTTTTGTATCAACATGGGTGGGGTGTGTGGGCCTTTTTACCATTATTTCCTCCTTATCTCAAATCTACAATCAAATGATGCAAGTGGCTTTAAAAGCAGAGTGTGCCCTAACCAGTTATTAATTTTAAATTAAATTAACTTGTCTGTTGTGACTTGGTCCCCAGCATCTTGGCCCGCAAGCTCTGTCGTCATAGGAGTGGACTCGCCCATCTCTTGCATAGTGTACATTTGCATTTGTTTTGCATCGTTTTGTCTATATGTAGTTGTTGTGTGTTTGTACTTTGGTGTGGGTTGAAACAGCTATTCCACAGCATTTTCCCAGGAGAATGACGGCATTGCTCAGACTCACTCCCTCACCACAACACTTCTCCCGCTTGCTGCTTCACATGTACTTTTACACCAATGCATCACCGTTTCACTCAAACACTCCGACTGTACCCTGAGACATGGAGCTCATTTGCACAAACACGCACATGCGCGTGCATACAGCCGTGTAGATCACCAGCAATAAATGTGCCACACACACTATAACGTGCACAAACGGTGCTGTGGGGCTCGTTTCAAAGCCTGCCCACTCTCAGCAGCCCCAGTCTCCGTTGGGAGTGTGTGTGACTCGATTGTTAACAAGTCATTCATAGTGTTGATTCTGCGGTCAACCGCCAGAGAAGTCTTGTCTCCTCCACATGTTTGAGTGTGTGTCTATGCTCTTCTTCTTCAGACCTCTGTTCCTCCGTCTCCTCCTCTGGTCACTGTCAGTGTTATTAGTTCAGCATTTTTGAGAGTATAGAAATGCATTGCTTTGTGTGTGTCTGTGTTCTCTATATGTAAAAAAACCCCAATGCTAATTCAAATAATTGTAATATTGATTATTAACTAAATGTTTTTTAGCCTACATTTCACTGCTCAAAACAAGAAATCATTAGGCTTGGTAAGGTCTGTATGCTGACACGTAGATGAGAATATAACTGATACACAACACTTATATATCTCTCTATCTTAATACTGATAAGCTCAGACATACATAAGACAGACAGACAGAGCGATTAGGGGATGGTGTATGGAGTTGTATGCCTGTGTGTGTGATGTCATGACCCCCAGGATGTTTTTAAGAACAATTTGACCCATTTGGCTTTGAATGCTGCCTTCACATTATTAAAATCCGTCAACAACAGAAAACAAATGTTTTTTAAAATTAATTTATTGAACTTAGTCACCATAAACAGGTTTTAGTTATCAGTGTTAAATTCCTAAGTTAACATGAACGCAAACTCCATTAACTCTATAGATTACTTTGTAGATGTTTTCAATTAACGATCAGTGACGTCTATATTGAGTAGTATTCATGCCCATCCCTAATCTAGGAGATGGTATAGTTAGTTTGAACCCTTCTAGCTTTTCCTGGACCATTTTCTGTTTAATTTTCCACTTGATTGATGGACGACGAAAGGCTGGCTATGCTGCAGTTTCTCATGTCATTTTTGTTTTTCCTTTTGTTCATAATCCCATGAGCGGCCCTTCACTCGGGTGACAATGGACACCTGTTATGGTGTGGGAAGAGCGGTGACTCACCTTGCGTCTGCTCCACAGCTAACACACAGCACATTCATCTAGACCTCCTCTCATCTGGCTCTCCTCCGTCCTGGGCCATGCCCTCCCTGCCCCATGTCTTCTTTCCTTCGAGAAGCAGGAGGATATTCTTATCTCTCTCACACACACAGACACAGTCATACACACACACACACACACACACACACACACACACACACACACACACACACACACACACACACACACACACACACACACACACACACACACACACACAGTTGGTTTGGCATGTACCCGACAGACAATTTGTGTGTGTTTAAGTGAAAGATCTATTTGTTGGAAAACGCCGACTGAGCTGTTTGAGGCGCTTGATTGAGTTTGGGGACGATGCCGCAATCTTGTATATTCTGGTTAAAGACTAGTGGTGGGCATAGATTAATTTCTTTAATCTAACTGTAATCTTGGAATTAATCTAGATTAAAATGGCTCATTTGAATTCTGTCGAAGGCATTCATAATATGCGTGTGCTACCTAAATAATGACTAAAAATAAGTCTGCGTGATTGTTGACCGGAGGGGGAGAGGTGCGCGATTGTTGACGGGGGGGGTGCGTGATTGTTGATGGGGTGGGGGGGGGTGCGCGATTGTTGACCGGAGGGGGAGAGGTGCGCGATTGTTGACTGGAGGGGGAGTGGTGTGCGATTGTTGACGGGGGGGTTCGCGATTGTCGACGGGGGGGGTCAGTAATGACACCGCGAATACGGACGTTTATCATCTTTTTTTAAATATATATTTTTTAAGAGGCCCCTGATTGGCCGAGGCCCCGGGCTGAAGCCCAGGTAAGCCCGTGCATTAAGGTGCCACTGCCCAGACCTACGACCCACGGGGGGGGTTGCCGGGCAGAGGACGCAGCCGTTCGCAGCGCAGCCGTTCCGCGGCGCTTACCTTCTTGGTGGAAATCCGGTATAGACCCAGCTCCCAACCCAACTTTGAGAATAGATTAACGGCGATAATTTTTTTATCGCGCGATAAGAGTCTCGCGTTATCGCAGCGCGTTAACGCCGATAACGGCCCACCACTATTAAAGACTGATCAATAGATGTTATTTTTAGGCTTTCTTACTGCCCCCTCCCCTCCTTTTTCTCACATCTCCTCTCCAGCTCTATATCCATGCTCAAACGCGGCTCCACGCAGAGCCACACTATGGGGCACTGCATTAGGGAGAGACTTGGGATACACATATCACATTTCTTTCTTCTTATGGTGCTCCAGCGGGAACTCAGACAACCACAGTCTTCAGATGGACTGATATGGTTTTGGGACTTTGTATCGTTAAAAAATACAAATAAAATGAGCACCTTCCACCTGCCGCCACAGTTACATGTAGAATAATACATATGTGACAACTGATCATACCTATTGATAACATCTCAACTGATCACTCCAATTGATAACATTACCATGTGCCCAGTAACTTAATGGAGGAAAACCTAGAAATCAACCTCCTCATATACGGTCATGTTCAATATATGAGCCTTAATGCCAGTGTTCACTAAATTGCATATTTAGTAACAGCCCAAATACTTTTACTTTTTTTTTTTTAAACACCCATTTTTTACTTTGTATATATGCAAAACATATTGTATGTCATGTGTCATCATTCTGTTGACCACAAAATGATTGCCTACATCTAGGCCAGTGACAGAAAGTAATGAAGGAACACAGTGGGTAGAGCATAATAGGGTATATCGAAGTTGTAAAGAAAAACACCTTGATTCATTGCAGGGGCCACCCATATTTCAAATGTTGGCTGCATTTTTGTGCAGCCCTCATTAAAGGACAGTTCCAGTGCAAAATGAGACCATATGATCATAACACATGTCCGCCGAGTTGGACCGTTCTCTGGGATCAGTTTTCATTCTAGTCGAATGTAACCAAAGTTATCGAAAACCTCTAATTTGCTTATAACGCTAGCTGTGGGGGCAGATATTCATGTAAAATAAATCGCAATTCTATACCACTAACAAGGCTCAAAATCGCACCACACTTCCACTGTAGCATAATGAGGGTCCCTGCATGTAAAACGAAGCATTGAGAATGTTGTAAGTGTACAGCCAGTTTATTAAAAAGAAAGTTTAGAAAGCCAGTACCTTCACGAAAACAAGCGGGCGCCATCTTTGGAAAACAGTCATGGCCAGTCGAGCGATGAACGCAGCCGGGAAAAGCACAAACACGAACCATTTTCTTCTCTTCTCTATGCACACACACTGTTCGCACTTCGCACACCTTCTACTAGATTGCACACCTTCTGATTCATTGACATCTCATGTGTACGCCTCTTCCGGCTCATTACGTTGCATGGCGTTCGTCGCTCGACTGGTCGTGACTGTTTTCCAAAGATGGCGCCCACTTGTTTTCGTGAAGGTACTGACTTTCTAAACTTTCTTTTTAATAAACTGTCTGTACACTTACGAAGTTCTCAATGCTTCATTTTACATGTAGGGACCCTCATTATGCTACTGTGGAAGGGTTTTGAGGGAGTTTGAGCCTTGTTAGTGGTAATTGCGATTTATTTGACATGAATATCTGCCCCCACAGCTAACGTTATAAGATAATTGGCAGCTTTTCGAGAACTTTGGTTACATTCGACTAGAATGAAAACTGATCCCAGAGAACGGTCCAACTTGGTGGACATGTGTTATGATCATATGGTCTCATTTTGCGCCGGAATTGTCCTACCCCTGGTCCAGGCTAAGCTGCTGAGTATTAGTCATAGATCGGATTAATAGCCTACTACTCCATTTTATTTATTACCATTTACCATTGTGAGCACCCACCTATGTGTGTTCGTGTGTTCGTACGTGTGTGCTTCTGGGGACGTGCACATGCATACGTGTGTTACACGTATGTCATTGCCAAATGTGTGTGTGTGTGTGTGTGTGGCACGCAAGCACACACACACACACACACACACACACACACACACACACACACACACACACACACACACACACACACACACACACACACACACACACACACAGTTCCATCCCTCTCTTTAACCTCTTCATCCCAAGACCGCCCTTATACGGGCAGATGTGAGAAAGCAGTCATGTGATGCACCCCTAGAACGATTAGATTATCAACTTTTAGTATGTCATAACCATTTTTAGCTAAATTAAACTCAATTCCAACCCCAAACAAAATAATGAGCATGTAACTTATTATTTCATAACTGTGCATGTGTACATGCACAGCAATAGTGATCTTTTTCCCTGACATGTTATCTACATAAACTGTACATCATATGAAAGCTGAGACTCTGATTCCAACAGTCCAAACCATATCACGCTAAACAAAACTCGCCAAACTAGAGGCCAAAAACCATCAAGAACAAACTGCTCTTTTTCTGTTAACAATCACAAATGATGTCTTACCTTTGTTGTTTTTGTCATCAAAGTTGTGTTTGATTGCTTAAAACCACAATAAACAGGTAAATCCAGTATCTGGGCAACATTTTGAAACCTCACAATCATGTTTACAATCATGTATAGTAGAGATGTTCCGATACCATTTTTTCCCTCCCGATACCGATTCCGATACTTGTGCTGTGGATATCGGCCGATACCGAGTACCGATCCGATACCAGTATGTTATAAAAATAGCATACATGCATGACTGTGATATGATTATCATAGTGGTAAGGCCTGGCTCAGGTTAAACTCTTTGTAAAACATGAATAAATAGAGCAAATTCATGCCATTTATTTTTAAATAGAACAGTTAACAGCTAACCTAGCTAGCCCTTTTTAGTGTTGCCGTTTTATTTGATTTTAACATCTGAATGTTAGTGAGAAGAAAAGAAACAGCGGTTAAAGCTAGTGAGTGAGTCCGGGAGAGGGCTGCTCTCCTCGGACACATTACTCTGAGGCCCCGGTGACGGTCTGGAAGTGCGGATTAAAAAACAAAAACAAAACAGCGGTAAAAGCTAGCGTGTGTGTCCGGGAGAGGGCTGCTCTCCTCGGACAAATTACTCTGAAGCCCCGGTGACGGTCTGGAAGTGCGGATTAAAAAAAAAAAAAAAAAAAACAGCGGTAAAAGCTAGCGTGTGTGTCCGAGAGGGCTACTCTCCTCGGACACATTACTCTGAAGCCCCGGCGACGGTCTGGAAGTAGGGTGACCATTTATGAGTTGTTGAAAAGGAGGACACCTCAGCCCGTGGGGGGGGGGGGGGGTGTGCGCCTCGGACCTACGGCCGGGGGGGCGCGCGCGATCGCAACACACTGTGGACCTACGGCCGACGGGAGGGGGGAACCGGACAGTCCGGCCTATCTGGAAGTGCGGATTAATAAATAAAATAATGTGAGCGCGGTACAGCGGACCTGAACCGGATGTGATGAGACCTGTTTCGCAGAATGCAGAAGTATGTTGCGCATAACCCCTATTAGATTACTAATTGAAAACATTACGTGGTATCGGATCGGTGCCTGGACTCCAGTAGTCGCCGATACCGATGCCAGCATTTTCGGCAGTATCGGAGCAATTTCCGATACTGGTATCGGAATCGGAACAACTCTAATGTATAGTCGGTAAGAGAGGGTTTCAACGGAAATAGGTCAACTGCCTTCAATCAGAACACAGACTTTATTGCCATCTGGTGCCTTATGGTGCAATTGCTGTGGTTGGACTTGATGTAATTCAATTCTATTCGCCCTGACCTTTCAATAGGGGGGGTCAAATCTTAAATTGAACAATGGGTTCTCGAGATATTTACCTGTTTGTGTTTTATCACGTTTGTATTGTAATGTTTGCATTGGTTTGCATTGGATTCATTGTTTTTTTTGGGAGACTAAACCTATATCTACTATACCATCTCTATGTTTGCTTTGTCTGTGCTATACGGCTACCAACTGACAATGCACTAGGTGTGATTCACTCTAAAACATGAAATGTGTTTCAGGCGGAACTTAAATCTTCCATTTATTCTGTGTTCTAGCTTTATTCACTCTGATCCAGTGGCATCCACATTGATTCACTTTCACAATCTCAGAGGTGTCCTTTCTTTTAGTACCAAGATTACCTTACAAGCCCTAGTTGTGGATATATAGTCTATTCACTTTGGGTATGTTCTTTTTGTCAAAAACCTGAGAAATAGGCCTAGAGGTTAAAGATGAAGAGGTTAAAGATGATCGATCTGTAAGGCTTTCTCCTGCAGTGTAAAGAGATTCTAGAGAGAGAGAGAGAGATAAATGGTTCTCATTAACCACGTGTTTGAGGGGCAATCAACAGCAGAATATCTTAAGCGATTGTGTAATCAATATTCCAGAAGCGCATACACAGCCCGTATCAATCAAACCTGGATGAGATGAAAGCACATATGTGTGAACAAGGGTGTTCAGCTCAGGCATAAATGGAACAACACACACAAACACACACACAGGTGTTATTAGAGGAAGTTGGCTTGGTTTTATTGAGTTTCAAAGGGTACACGTCCCTTCGCGAGGATATCATGTTCTCAGGTGTCTCCAATATTGGTCAACCAATCAATAGAGGCCCGAATGCCTGGCATACTCCTTAAGGTGTATGTGTTGGTGGTTGGATGGTATTGGATGGTAACCATCTCTGCGCAGTACGTACACGCACATATTTATGTCTCTATAACTCTAACAATTTATGTAATTGTACTGTTTATTTAGTTTATTTATTAGAATGATCCCATTAGCTGGCGCCAGCTAGTCTTCCTTGACGACCAGCTAATCTTCCTTGACGACCAGCTAGTCTTCCTTGACGACCAGTTAGTCTTCCTGGGGTCCAAGACAAAAAGTCTGTAACAAAAGTGTGTCTTTCTGTTTTGCTCATGAGCATTTTTAAAGCTCAAGGACAAGCAAACCCCACCTGGTTATCATAACACAAATAATAAAGGTCTTGGTAAGCAGTAGTCGGGTTGAGAATACACATACATGGTTTTATCAAGCAGACCTTTTTATGGGGTCACCGCCGGGTCAGTGCTATCTGTCTGTTACATAAACGCTATAATCTAGCCTGGCCAGTTCACCTGAGGTCAAAGGTCACCTTATTTCCCTGTGAAGGGGGGGGGGGGGGGGACATGAAGTGTGCAAGTTGGCATCTAATGCTGCGTTCGACGGCAATGGGATGTGGGACTTATCCTACCTGAAGTCTACTAGCTCCTACTTCAAAGCGTTCCAGGTAATTGAAGTGGAATGTAAACAGAAAACATGGACGACCGCAGTCTCTTTAGAGGAATTATTACAATTGTATCAATAACACATTGATTAACATATTGTCCAGCACTGGGTAACGATATATGGCGGTGTTAGAGATGTTCTGGCGCCGTATGAAAGCTTGCCATATCGCTAAGGTATATTTACATATCTTCATGCTAACAGAATAACGACATAATTTCACGCCATAATATGAAAAACAAGTTGTGTTAAAATTGCAGTGTCTAAAACAACCCTACACTCAGAAAAGTAAAGTTTATAGCCTATTCGTTCTCACAACGTGTGATTCCATGGGCGCCGCCATTTTGCTCCAACGTAATTGTGGTGAGGTCGGGGGAGGTCGAGCTCCCCCGACTTCGCCAGTTGAAGGTTCCACTTCGACAGGCATTCCAGTGCACTTTTCTTAGTTGGAGGTAGGATAAGTCCCACATCCCATATGCCGTCGAACGCAGCATAAGTCTGCTAAATTGTCCATCAAGTGATTAAGTAAATATCATCCCTTATGTCTCAAATGTCTCTCCATTAGGTAAATGTTAGACACTCTCTCTCTCTCTCTCTCTCTCTCTCTCTCTCGATAAATATTAAGCTCAACCTGACAATGTTTCAGAATACTCAATGCTGTCATGATGTCATAGTGTACCACATCATCCACCTCCACACTTCAATGCCCATTGTCCTGCTTATCTCTTGCTCAGTGTACACACACACACACACACACACGCATATTTCAGGCCCATTATTCTCCGCTCAAGTTTAGCTGATAGTCATCCAGCTGCATTAGATGCACACACACTGAGTTTTTGTATTATCCAAAGTGAACAGATGCTAAGCCTAATGATTAGTGAGGTGTGTGTTTGGATCAGCAGGGGTGTGAGGTAAAGACGCAGGCAGTGCCAGTGTGTGCTGATTGCTGCAGGTTTCTCTCACTCACTCACACACACACACACACACACACACACACACACACACACACACACACACACACACACACACACACACACACACACACACACACACACACACAGTGAGTGGTTGTTTAGATATGGTGTCAGGCGACCTTTATTCCATTACAGATTATATTATATTGATATGGTGATCTCACCTCCCTTATTGGCACCTGAGACTCGGCATCTTTTAAATTTCAACCTAACTTTTGAACTTCCGTGTGTGTCCGTACTAAAGGAGATAAAAACACTGCAAATTCTTGAATCCATAATTTTCTTTCCTGGTCTGATATGAATCTTCTCTGCTCCCTCCTGAGTGGTAGCCATCAGGTCTCCTTCTCTCTGCCGTCTCCATCGCTTCATCCCCGGTTCCCACCCTCCGCGGTGCACACATCTGTTTTCTTTAGCCTTCTCATGTTTCTAACTTCCCCATCTCCCTCTCTCTCACATGTTTCCCCCATTCTCTTCTGCACCCCAGCTCTCTCTCTCTCATTCATTCACTCTCTTGTGTTGGTGATGTAATTTAAACAATTTAAATTACATCATATCAATGTTAAATGATGACAACCAGTTATGGTCAACCATAAGCATGGATAACACAACAATAAGCATAGATATACACAATATAACAACAAGAAGCATATATAATATAACAACAATAAGCTTAGATAACAACAATAAGCATAGATATACACAATATAACAATAAGCATATGCAATATAACACAACAATACGCATAGATAACACAACAATAAGCATAGATATGTAATATAACAACAATAAGCATATACAGTATAACAGCAATAAGCATAGATATGTAATATAACAACAATAAGCATATACAACACAATGATAAGAATATATATATATAACATAACAACAATAAGATAACATACACCATAACAATAAGCATAGATAACAAAAATAAACATGTACATAACAATAAGCATAGATGTACAACATAACAACAATAAGCATACATATACAATATGACAACAATAAGCATATACAATATAACACAATGATAACAATAGATATACAACTTAACACAATAATAAGCATAGATACATAGATACAAACATAACACAACAATAGGAATTGATATACAGGTATATACAATATAACACATCAATAAGCATACATATACAATATAACACAACAGTAAGCATGTACAACATAACACGACAATAAGCATAGATATACAACATAACACAACAATAAGCATACATATACAGTATAACACAACAGTAAGCATTGAAATCAACAACATAACATCTCAACAAGCATAAATATACAACATAAATGTCTAAACGTTGAACACCACAACCTTTACTCAGGGGCATGCTGTTGTTGAATAGCAACTAGTTCTCTCTCTCTCTCTCTCTCTCTCTCTCTCTCTCTCTTATTGTCACAGCTGTGTGTTCTCAGTCACATGGTTGTTGAGGAGGCTGGTGGTTGTGGACACACTGTCCCCTACCCTCCGTGTTTGTGTGTCATGGCGTACCAGACGGTACGCCATGGAGAGAGAGAGAGAGAGACCTTGTGTACAAATGCTGTACTGACCCATGTTGCGTCTACTTCCTCCTCTCTCGCTCTCTCTCTATTTTTCACTTCTCTGCTCCTTTTTTTTTTTTTTACCTAACCTGGTAATTCATAGGGCTGCCCCCGACTTAGTCGACTCTTAGTCGCCATTTCAAGCCAATAGTCGACTAATCGTCATACTTTCAATGTAATTTTTTGGGGGCATCAGAAAATTATTTGAGTTCCAGGGTGAGGGAAAGTCTAATAAAAGAAACACTGTTAACATTGTGCTACTTTACAGATAATACAAAACCGTAATAATGAGTATAATAATAATGATAATAATGAGGTGCGAGTTCACACCTGGAGTTAACAGGCATCTCCACATGCGTCTCCAGTGACCACTTGTGATTGGATCTCTACATGCAAATAAACATGTACATCATATCCGTTTGAAGACCAAATACATTGTTGTAGAAGAAGAAATCAAAACAATACAGACTGAGTCTATTCCTTGCCGTGTTCCAGGCAAACCAAATTGACCAAGATGTTTGACATACTCTAGTATCTCTATGGGCTTTTTATTTCCGCTTGAAAAAGACAATAATATAATAATATACGCCATTTGGTGGCGACAAAATGCGTGGCGGGAGGCAGCAATGCACTCATTCAAAGAAGAAGAAGAAGAAGAATGGACCAGGACGTTTGTCATTCAGGGATTTTCTTAACTTAATATTTTAATATTAGTTTTTAAATATTATACATTTACTTATTTAAATAGTATCAACATTTCATCATAATCCTTTTAAATTATTTATATGTAAGTTAAACCTCACTAAACAATCATGAGACATAACTAAATCTGTGTTAAACTTAAACAATAATCAAATCATGAATGAAAATCCGCACATCAAACACACTGGCATTTAAATGGTTAACCAGGGCACTGCTGATCGGCTCCGTGGCTAGCGCTAGCGCCTAGCGCCAGAACAAACATTTCAAATTCTGTTGATGGGCTCGGTGTCTTACCGGCTGCCTCTCTGATGTTCGTAGATGTGTTGATCGCACGGGATTGCCGTTTGGCGTAGATAGTTGGGCATTAAACTCTGGTTCAGATGGCGTCTTATTATCTTCCACTTCCACATTTTGATGTTGTGTGCCGCCACTTCTATAGTCCGTGCGGCAACTCGGACTGCGGAAAGGTTCCTTCCGGTTTGACAGGTTTATTAATTATCTCTTGAGTTTGACTTCACACCTCCCACTCGATCTTCGCCTGGAAACGGTGTGAAGATCGCCAGCTTCAAAGGCAAACTTGGTTCTCCTTTCCCTGCTGCTTTTGGCTTTTTGGCTGTTCCTCTGCAGGTAATAGGACAACGAGCCGCCTGACGTCTCTGTGAAGGATGGTGGCTTGGATCCTTTCCCTTCTAATTGCAGGAATTGACGTGCCTTTCTGAGCTCTCGTGACAGGGACACAGTAGCTTGGGAAAACTCTTACATTGACATCCCGTACAACGCCTTTATCATCGGGATGCGTGCTGATGACTCTGCCAAGTGTCTTGAACTGCCCTCGTAGTGCACTTTGGTCACATAGCCACACAACATCTCCAATGGCAACATTCCTTTGTCCAGTATGCCATTTGCTTCGGACAAATAAGTTTGGACCAGCAAGTTGGCTCCAGCTCCTCCAGAACTTGGTCACCTCCGACTGCATAGCTCTCAGTCTTTTGTACGGGTAGTTGTTGAAGTCGAAGGTTTTCAAGTCCCCACTTTGAGAGGCCCGGCCTAGTAGGAGAGTGTTGGGTGTGACATACTGAATGCAGTCCTCTCGGCTCTGTACTCTTGCGTCAATTGGACGCTCATTTGCGAGGTTGGCTGCGATGTAAAGGGTTGTCTGGAACTCACTGTAACTTAGTGAAGCCTCATTCCCAAGATTCTGGAATGCTCTCTTTACAATCCGCAAGGGATTGCTGTTTGGCGTAGATAGTTGGGCATTAAACTCTGGTTCAGATGCTGTCTTATTATCTTCCACTTCCGCATTTTGATGTTGTGTGCCGCCACTTCTATAGTCTGTGCGGCAACTCGGACTGCGGAAAGGTTCCTTCCGGTTTGACAGGTCTATTAATTATCTCTTGAGTTTGACTTCACAACGCACTTGCAGTTTTTCTCCACGGGCTCTTCAAAGTTTGCTTCCACAGAGCAGTCAGTAGGCAGTCCTTCAATGTGGCCAGGAGCACATTAGGTTTACACTGCTAAGAGAATGTGGATATATGATTAAGAGAATGTGGATATATGGTTAAACGAATGTGGATATATGATTAAGAGGATGTGGGTATATGATTAAGAGAATGTGTGGATATATGCGTCCCGAAGATAAATCACACAGGTGCAAATTGTAGGTGATGGATCGCCGGAAAAATAAAAAATATTGCTACCTGTTCTATTCATGTATATTAAATTACCAACTCATTATTATTAGTAGAGCTTTTTGGTATCTTTTGTTTAAATTAAACATTGAATCATTATTTTACTTTGTTATTTTGTTTTGTAGGTTTGCTCCCACTTTTTTCTGAAGTGAGTTATTCTGATTTTGGTCTCGATAGATAAGCAGATATATTATTATATTATTATTCTAATATAATGTAGGATTTAATCGATATCAATCGCTTAAAATATTTCATTGCGATTAATCGCATGAATGTCCATAGTTAATCGTGATTAATCACACTTTTTTCTGTTCAAAATGTACCGTAAAGGGCATTTTTCAAGTTTTTAATACTCTTATCAACATGGGAGTCAACAAAATATGCTTGCTTTATGCAAATGTATGTATAATTTCTTTGGGGAAATCAATTAAGAAAAAAAACATAATGTAGTGTGTCCAACCTTTTTTCCAGCATTAACACAAATCAATGGACTGAAACAATCCAGGGACCCACACAGGTCAAGCATTTACCAATATGCTCAAATCACAACTCATGGCAAATTCAAGCCTGAGAAACCATCTTAAAACTAAAACTAGTATAGCCTAACTGCAGTATCCAAGAGTCCTATTTCTGTAATTGTCTTTCTTATATTCTCTTTCCACTGTTTTCTGCTCACTTTATTAGCTAATTTTTTTGACGCATTACCAGCAGACTGGCCTTTTTAGACGAACGTGATGCCACCTGCTAGACATTAATTTTCAATGAGAGACGGGTGGTGTGGCGTGGAGGAGCAGTACCTTGTTGTCGGATTGCTCGTTGCGCCCACTAGACATTAATTTTCAATGAGAGACGAGCGCGCAGCGCAAGTACCTTGTTATCGGATTGCTAGTTGCGCCCGCTAGACATTCATTTTCAGTGAGAGGCGGTGTGGCGTGGAGGAGCAGTACCTTGTTGTCAGATTGCTAGTCATGCCTGCTAGACATTAATTTTCAGTGAGAGGCGGTGCGGGGGAGCAGTACCTTGTTGTCGGATTTCTAGTCGCGCCTGCTAGAAACACGAGCGGTGCGGCGCAGATGCACGCAGTACAATGTTGTCGCATTGTTAGTCGCACCCGCTAGACATTTATTTTCAATGAGAGTCGAGTGGCACGGCGCGGAGGAACAGTACCTTGTTGTCGGATTGCTAGTTGCCATCCGTCTGTCATTGAAAGTGAACGTCTAGCAGGCACGCATTGCTCCCATCTTAAAAGGGCAGTACCTGCATTAATGCATCAAAAAAATGCCTGGCTTTAAAACTAATTTGCATTAATGCCATTATTATCGCGTTTATCGCCCAGCCCTAATTATTATTATATAATAATGATATATAATAATAGTAATTTTACATCAAATTATCTCTGCAAATAACTACAATGATATTCCAGCAGACGCACATGTTCCTTCTGTCAGTAAATAACTTAACTTTGTCCTAAAAGCAATCTGAAATATAGCTGCATGCAGCGATGTGGGGGTCAAGCTGAATAGGACTCTATAAACTAATATTGGTGGACAAACGTAATCGACTAGGTAGCTACATGATGACCATAGCCATTATAAAGAGTAGACGGCGCATTTGGTCAGGCAGGCGATGGGTCGGCAACAGGCGGGTAGTCCGGCAGGCAGGGGTCGGCAACAGGCGGGTAGTCCGGCAGGCAGGGGTCGGCAACAGGCGGGTAGTCCGGCAGGCGATGGGTCGGCAACAGGCGGGTAGTCCGGCAGGCGATGGGTCGGCAACAGGGGTCGACAACAGGCGGGTAGTCAGGCAGGCGATGGGTCGGCAACAAGCAGTAGTCCGGCAGGCAGGGTCGGCAACAGGCGGGTAGTCCGGCAGGCAGGGTCGGCAACAGGCGGGTAGTCCGGCAGGCAGGGGTCGGCAAAAGGGTTCAGCAACAGGCGGGTAGTCAGGCAGGCAGGGGTCGGCAACAGGGTTCAGCAACAGGTGGGTAGTCAGGCAGGCAGGGTTCGGCAACAGGTTTCAGCAACAGGCGGGTAGTCAGGCAGGCAGGGTTCGGCAACAGGGTTCAGCAACAAGCGGGTAGTCAGGCAGGCAGGGTTCGGCAACAGGGTTCAGCAACAGGTGGGTAGTCAGGCAGGCAGGCAGGCAGGGTTGGGCAACAGGCGGGTAATCGGATCACTGGACCGCGGTTGGGGAAAGCAAAGCACGAACTGGCATCGGCTGGTTGGAGATCCCCGGCTTAAGTAGGGCATGGTGATTGCCGATTGCAAACAGGTGTGTTGGGGGAATGATCATCAGTGGCGACAATCGGCCACTAGATGGGGGTGTTGGACCGTGTAGCAGGATGTGGCGTAACAGAAGTACAGTAGTGTTCTGATTGTATGCTGTATGTCAGATTTACATAATGATTGAATATTTTTGATATGTTATTAGTTTTATTTAACACACTGTCATGAGTCTATGTACCAAGTTTGGCTATGATATGTTAAAGAGTTGCTGAGAAACAGGCTTACTTCCTATTTGGCGGCTTCGCCGTCTTGTTGATTGGCTGTCACGGCCAAACGGTTTTGAATTTGAAAAAGCTGTTTGACACATGTGTTCAGCTTGGTCTGAAGATCATATATGGCAAGTTTCATGATGATTCGACAGAATTTGTGGCCTGTGGATAGGTACTATTGATTTTGACATCTTTCAACATGGTGGCCAAATTCTGATGTTTCCATGAAAAATAATTTATGAGCTATATGGGGAGGTCTGACAGTATCACTAGACATTGAACATTTGTTTGAAATATACTCATGTGAAGAGAGAGGAGTTAAAACACATATTGGTTAATAACAGCACCCGCTAGATGTCAAAGGTCACCAAATTCATTGAGCGTCCCCATGATGATGTCATGGGTCTATGTACCAAGTTTGGTTATGATATGTCAAAGGGCTGTTGAGAAATTGGCTTACTTCCTGTTTGGCGGCTTCGTGGTCAAATTTGATTGGCTGTTGCGGCCAAACGGTTTTGAATTTGAAAAATCTGTTCGATAACTTGTGTGAGGCATGGTCTGATCAACATATGTGCCAAGTTTGGAGATGATTAGACAAAATGTGTGATGTGTGAAACATTTTGAAGGTTTTTAACATAAACCAAGATGGCGGAAAATCCATCATGGCGCAAAATGACTTCATAGGGTGCGTTGAACTTGGCTTGGCCCAAGGATTCCAATGATACCTTTGTGAATATTGGATGAATGGGTCAAAAGTTATAAACATGAATGCATGTCCAACTTTGACCTGTTGGTGGCGCTAGAGCTCATGGGCTAGCGACCTCAAATTTGCTGTGAGGGCTTATGGGACTGTCCTAAATCAGTGTGCCAAATTTCACAACTCTTAACCATGGGGTTCTATGGGCTGCCATTGACTCCAATGGCAGCATAATAATAATAATAATAGGAAAACGTACGAAAACAATAGGTGTCTCGCAGCTTCGCTGCTTGACCCCCAATAAAAGTGCCCTATTGTGCCAACCCAATCTCACGTCAAAACGTGTAATAGCTACGTTGGTCCACAGCGCAAAACATAGTTTCACAATAACTGCTCTAAAATTGTGACATGGCTACGTTTTTTTTGGCCTATTCTTTTCTATTGGCCTGCATCCACGTCACGTGACCGCCAAACTTCGGTCTGACAAAGCAAAATGGCTGATATTCCTTTAATTTTCAGTGGAAATTGCAATATTTTAAGATAGTTTTGGCATTCAAATGCGTTTTGATAACATTTATAGTGAGAAATGTGCATTTTATTTTCATAATCTTCGTTTAGTGAATCTATGATGTTTAGTTTGTTAGTTATTATGCATTCTTCCTGCCCAATCAGTACTGCGTATGTGCTACTCAACAAATATGAAAAAGAAGTGAGATGGCTCACAGAATAGACACCACGACACCGTAGCCACCTGTCCCTCCTGTTTCAGAAGCGGAGCGTTATGGCCGCCGATTTTGTTGACTTGCTCTGCCCAGTATCACGCTTTTTCGTGCTCATTGTCACGAAAAGATAGATTCATTTTCGTGGGTTGTCCATTGTGTGTGCTTCATTTTTTTGTCCACTTGGTGGCAGTGTAGGGAGATTATTCGGTCACTTCCATATTTAGGCCCCTATTAATGGTGTTTTGAACTACCCATTTGGGCTAGAGCCACCAGATTTATATATGAATTAAATAGAATATGAAATGAATAGAATATGAATTTGGTGGCTCTAGCCTAACCGGAAGCTGATGGAAATGGGTTGGGAGGTCATCAGAAGAACACCATTAGAGGTCAGAGGTCAAGTACACTTGGGAGTGACCTAGAGACCTGGGGTCTCTTAGATGAAAGAGGGCCATCAAATGCTCCAATGAAACACATTGGAGTTAAATGTCATGGCTATGAATTCATATACATTCGTAGGATAGAGAGAGGAACTTGGACCAGTCAACCAGGGGGTGCCTTGGGATCACTCAGTGGAAATCTCAAGTCTCTCAGCCAAAAGGGGGCCATGCGGGGGGCCGTCCTAGCGCCTCCCATTGCTGTTGGATCGAAAGTACGCCCCCCCCCCCCCCCCCCCCCCCGGTGTCACAGAGGGCCAATATTTGGTGTGTGGGTCCCAGTCGGGCACTGTAATCAGGGTGTCGAGTCTCGGGGCGGTGAGACCTTCCTATCTCCAAATCGGCCTTTTGAAACCACATTCTGAGTGAATAGGACTCGCGGGTTACACTTCTGAGAAGCTCTGACAACAAACTGCCCATACGAGCTAACTTTTTTTCTGTGAGGTTTAAAAATCGGACTCTCTGATATGTCGTTCCAGGGACCAAGGGGGACGTGTATACATTTTGGCATCCCTCACCATCTCGAAAGGTCACTGAAAGGGTTGTGACCTGCAACATGAGTCAATGGGAGTAAAATGGCAAGAGGTTTCAAGTTCCCCATTTCCGGTGGGATGGAGATAGACACATGTGATTTTTAGGTGTGCAAACACATGGGGACCTGGGGCCGTATTCACAAAGCATTTTATCTTACCGCTAGGAGTGCTCCTAACTCACGCTAAAACATTTTACGTAGGAGTTTTTTCTTAAAAGTTATTCACAAAGCCGCTGAGACCTACTCATACTAAGGATACATCACTAAGAGTGAACTAAGAGTGACGCGCCGTTGCTATGGATTACGTCGATTCTCGTGCACGAGTTTGGACGCGGTCAGTACGGTGATTGGTTGTTCAGAGCAGGCGGTCTCTGTGAAAACGAGCCCACCGAATCACCGAAGAACAAGGAAGTAGCCTAGGCTAGACATCCCTATCAAATAGTTATGGACAGTGCAGTTAGCAGAATACACGGATGATGACAAGTTTGTGCAGACCATAATGCAGATAATGACGTTGTAGCCTATATGCACGTTAAAGAGAGAGAGAAAAAGCAAACAATAAAAATACGTAAATTGCATTAATTCAAGGAGGCAATTAAAAGCAGCAAACTATTATCCAATGAGCATATCTCCACTATTCAACACTTTAAATAACAGCCCATACCGGTTGTGGATATTGACGCATACAGTGATCACTGTGATCACATCCTCTCCACAAGATTTCGTGTATTTTTGTGTGCCCTAACATATATAGAGGAAAACGGTAAACAATAATAAATATGGATTCAACAAATAAAAGGCGACAAAGAGCTAATACGATGTTTTTTACGCATAGGACTAAGCGTAATCTGCGTAATCACTTACATGTTATACTTTAACTGCTCCCGGTTGTGGACTGAGATAGGGTGTCAAGACGTCTTGCAGGGATAGCCGCTGTCACCCAGCAAGTGACACCCAACTGGTACACGGTGCCTCACGCCTCAGACCGCTCTCTATTAAAATACGCGGATCATGGGTAGACCCTGCAGGCCACTCTGCAACCACATCAAGAATGTTAAAAGCTGCATCAAAAACAATCTGCGTGTTGATGGAATGTACTTTCTTTCTTTTCTGACGAACACGTCCTCATCTTTTGATGACGCAATTATTTGTATGTGCGTCCCGTCAACAGCACCGATCACACCGGCATACCTGCATGCCATGAAGTTGGCTTTGATCCTGTGTAGTTGTTGATTGTCCAAAGGAAACCGGATAAACTGTTGGATGATATTAATGGTATTATTTCAGCCTTAACCAACTTTGAACTGAGCTTTGTCAGCTCTTCTAGCCTGTATGTAAATATATGATCATTGTGGAATCGTGTGTGTGTGTTTGTGTGTGTGTGTGTATGTATATATTTACATATATGTATGTAGGCTACATATATATATATATATATATATATGTGTGTGTGTGTCTCTATGTATTTTTTATTCTATTTTTATTATTTTATTATTATTGTGTTGTGTTGGTGTTATGGACCTTTCATGAGATGTGTCCTTAATAAAGTTTGAATTTAATTTAATTGATATGTGGCCTACAGAGCGCGTTGATGGTTTGGTTTATGGCTGACTGATGGTTGCGATATTCCTAAATCGTCGGCATTGCAAAGTTGCATTTTCCCTGTTGCTAAATATCGTGTTGCCAAACATTTTATTTCCTAATCGAGTTATTCCTGTTAGTCGGGGATGTTATTGCATCCCGCACTAATTCCACAACAAGTTTTATACCCTCACGATTTAGCCTATATCTCTTGATCAATTCAGTCTTCCATTGTCTCCAAAACATTTCATTTTCCGATTCTTTGTGAATAGGTCTTAGTGAGTTAGGAGTCCTCTCGAGGACTTTTAGGCTCTCCTAGACTTAGGTGTTACTTTTAGGCCTAAAATACTTTGTGAATTGCTCTTAGTGAAAAAAATTAGGAGTCCTAAATTTAAGACTGACACGCCCATTATTTTTAGGAGTTTCTCCTAAATTCGCCAGTTAGGAGCTACTTTTAGCGCTAAGATCCTTTGTGAATACGGCCCCAGGTTTTCAAGTTTGGGGTTCAAAAATCAATAGGGGCCCTAGCTACGCCCCTTACTAGAATAAACCATAAATAGGGGCCTAGAAGGTTTCAAGTTCCCTGTTTCCAGAGGGATGGAGATAGAAACTTGTGCTTTTAGGTGTGTTTAGGTGTGCTTTTCACATGTGGGTTGGGCACCAGGGGCCGTATTCACAAAGGATCTTAGCGCTAAAAGTAGCTCCTAACTGGCGAATTTAGGAGAAACTCCTAAAAATAATGGGCGTGTCAGTCTTAAATTTAGGACTCCTAATTTTTTTCACTAAGAGCAATTCACAAAGGATCTTAGGCCTAAAAGTAGCACCTAAGTCTAGGAGAGCTTAAAAGTCCTCGAGAGGACTCCTAACTCACTAAGACCTATTCACAAAGAATCGGAAAATGGCTGCGAGACGAAATGTTTTGGAGACAATGGAAGACTGTGAATTGATCAAGAGATATAGGCTAAATCGTGAGGGTATAAAACTTGTTGTGGAATTAGTGCGGGATGCAATAACATCCCTGACTAACAGGAATAACTCGATTAGGAAATAAAATGTTTGGCAACACTACGATATTTAGCAACAGGGAAAATGCAAGTTTGCAATGCCGACGATTTAGGAATATCGCAACCATCAGTCAGCCATAAACCAAACCATCAACGCGCTCTGTAGACCACATATCAATTCAATTAAATTCAATCTTTATTAAGGACACATCTCATGAAAGGTCCATAACACCAACACAACACAATAATAATAAAATAATAAAAATAGAATAAAAAATACACACACACACACACACACATATATATATATATATATATATATATATATATATATATATATATATATATATATATATATATATATATATATATCCTATATATATATATATCCTATATATATATATATATATATATATAAATGTAGCCTACATATAGGTAAATATACACACACACACACACACACACAATTCCACAATGATCATATATTTACATACAGGCTAGAAGAGCTGACAGAGCTCAGTTCAAAGTTGGTTAAGGCTGAAATAATACCATTAATATCATCCAACAGTTTATCCGGTTTCCTTTGGACAATCAACAACTACACATGATCAAAGCCAACTTCATGGCAATTGCAGGTATGGCCGGTGTGGTCGGTGCTGTTGACGGGACGCACATACAAATAATTGCGCCATCAAAAGATGAGGACGTGTTCGTCAATAGAAAGAAAGTAGCCTACATTCCATCAACACGCAGATTGCTTTTGATGCAACTTTTATCATTCTTGATGTTGCGAAGTGGCCTGCAGGGTCTACCCATGATCCGAGTATTTTAATGGGGAGCGGTCTGAGGCGTGAGGCACCATGTACCAGTTGGGTGTCACTTGCTGGGTGACAGTGGCTGTCCCTGCAAGACGTCTTGACACCCTATCTCAGTCCACAACCGGGAGCAGTTAAAGTATAACATGCAAGTGATTACGCAGATTACGATTAGTCCTATGCGTAAAAAACATCGTATTAGCTCTTTGTCGCCTTTTATTTGTTGAATCCATATTTATTATTGTTTGCTGTGTTCCTCCATATATGTTAGGGCACACAAAAATACACGAAATCTTGTGGAGAGAGGATGTGATCACATGTGATCACTGTATGCGCCATTCTCCACAACCGGTATGGGCTTTTATTAAAAGTGTTGAATAGTGGAGATATGCTCATTGAATAATAGTTTTCAGGGTGCTTTTAATTGCCTCCTTGAATTAATGCAACTTACGTATTTTTATTGTTTTTATTGTTTATCTCTCTCTCTTTAACGTGCATATAGGCTACAACGTCATTATCGTGGTCTGCACAAACTTGGCATCATGCGTGTATTCTGCTAACTGCACTGTCCATAACTATTTGATAGGGATGTCTAGCCGAGGCTACTTCCTTGTTCTTCGGTGATTTAGTGGGCTCGTTTCCACAGAGACCGCCTGCTCTGAACAACCAATCACCGGACTGACCGCTTCCAAACTCGTGCACGAGAATCGACGTAATCCATAGCAACGGCGCGTTACTCTTAGTTCACTCTTAGTGATTTATCCTTAGTATGAGTAGGTCTCAGCGGCTTTGTGAATAACTTTTAAGAAAAAACTCCTACGTAAAATGTTTTAGCTCGAGTTAGGAGCACTCCTAGCGGTAAGATAAAATGCTTTGTGAATACGGCCCCAGGTTCTCAAGTTTGGGATCCAAAAGTCAAAAGGGGCTTTAGCCTTAAAAGAATAAACTATGAATAGTGGCCTAGAATGACTTGTGATAAGATGGACCTGTGGTGTCTTTTATATGAAAGAGGGCCTAAAGGACATATAAGATTATCAATCTGGTAGCTCTAGCCCAACTGGAAGTGATTCAAATGGGTAGTTCAGAGGTCATCAGAAGATTAAAAAAACACACCATTAATAAGGGCCTAGAATGACTTGGGAATAAGATGGAGACATGGGGTCTCTTTTATATGAATCAGGGCATTACAGTCTACTAAAATTATACATTTGGAGGATCTAGCCCAACCGGAAGTGACCAAATAATCTGCCTATACTGCCACTAAGTGGACAAAGCACACACAATGGACAATCGATGAAAATGAATCCTATTGAATCGTGCTCCAGGACACGATTCAATTTTCGTGACAATGAGCACGAAAAAGCGTGATACCGGGTCGGAGCAAGTCAACAAAATCGGCGGCCATAACAATCTGCTTCTGAAATGAGTGGGAGCGTTTGGCTACGGTGTCATGGCATCTATTCTGTGACCCATCTCACTTCTTTTTAATTTTTGTTGAGAGTTGCACATGTGCAGTACCGAACGGGCAGGAAAAATTTGGAATAACTAACAAACTAAACATCACATACATTCACTGAATGAAGATTATGAAAATAAATGCACATTTCTCACTATAAATGTCTTCAAAATGCATTTTAATGCCAAAACTATCTCAAAATATTGCATTTTCCACTGAGATTAAAAGGAATATCCATATCCAACCTTTTTTTTTTTGGTTTGTCAGACCGAAGCTTGATGGTCATGTGATGTTGACGCAGGCCAATAGAAAATAATAGGCCAAAAACATGTAGCCATGTCACAATTTTAGAGCCGTAATTGTGAAACTACTACGTTTTGTGCTGTGGACCAACGTAGCTATTACAATTTTTGATGTGAGACTGGGTTGATTGTGCAGACCTAGTTCTACACAGATTTACTATTAGCAAGGACAGCCAATAGATTGCATTTTTCACATAGTTTGGACAACCAATACAAACACACAATTGGTTGAAAGGTCCCACCCCTCCTTCTGTGATTTCATCAATTCAAGACTCTGTTGAGCTTTTGGAAGAAAATAATATTTATATATATTTTTTTAATTATGGTCAGGCAATATAGATGAGGTGCTGAAAAAATATGTATCTTTGGATTAACATTGAACTAGTGTCGAGTGATTCACATGTGTGACGTATTATACATGTGGCACACTCACTCAATTTGTGCACCATTGGGGCCAAGTGTATTCAGCCCATACAGCCCGAAGATGATGAAACGTGATTGAATAGTGTGAAGAGTTGTGTGAGAACATGACATGTGAAATGGAAAGTACACTTAAAGGACAATACTGGTCTGGATTTATTGGTTTAAGTGAAGCCAGGAGAGACGGTTATGATGGTTTAATCACCCATGGAATATTGACGTTACATTTTCACCATGATAAAGTTGGTTTTACAACAGATATTTTAACTTTAAACACCCATCGTTTTTTAAACGGCACCAGCCGCCACTGATGACCTATAGCAAAACTGCCAAAATACCTTAGACCTCAGAGGATTAAAGAGGTTCCTGCACATTCCTTTTAAGAAGTCAGCATCATGATTTGATGTTTTTGTTTTAATTTTGCAAGGGCTCCCTTGGTTGTAAACTGCGTTTCATTTGTTTCCCAGTGACCACATTCCATCACGGTCAGGAATGTAGTGGAGGCTAAATGCACGTAAATGGCGTTATGCACCTCCTACATTTCTGAAATAGCGTTTACGCACCTCTACGCAACTTTAAAATTTGCTATAGTAAAGAGTTATTGTTTTACCAGCGGAAACCGTAGTATATTCAAAATTGCGCTGCATTATCGGTATTTACGGTATCTGGGACACAGTATCTGTGACCAATCACATCGTCTCTTGCGGCAGCGAGGCTCGCGACAGAGCCGTAGAATGGGGCTTGCTAGCTCTCAGCTCTTGCGAGGTAGCTATCTGTCAGCTAGCCAGCTCTAAGCTCTTGCTAGGTAGCTATCTGTCGCACCAGGCTGACTAGCGTGTCTGGATTCCTATCACATACAGCAATTTCTAAAATGTCAAAAAAGCAAGCCTCCTCCTGCCGATGCCAGCAAGAGATCTCGACCACATAGTGAGCGCAAAAAAACAAAACAAGTAAAGTTAGAATCACTCAGATTTGTTACAAACTTTAAAATAAAAAATGTAATCGTATTGTATGGAAGTGTATTGCTGCCACGCCAGAAAAAGAAAAATGGATCAGTATCACGTTATAACGTCAAACGTTTATTGTTATAACGAGATGTTTTTCACGTTATAACAATATAAGTTGGTCTCGGGCGGAGGTGGGCACTTGGCATTTTGCAATGAACTGGCATGGTGATGCCAGTGTTGCCATGGTGATGCCAGTTCATTGCAAAAGGCCAAGTGCCCACTTCCGCCCAATACCAACTTATATTGTTATAACGTGAAACGTTTCCCGTTATAACAATATAAGTTATCACGTTATAACGTGATAAATAGTATATTG
Source organism: Merluccius polli (assembly GCA_030340625.1). NCBI lineage: Eukaryota > Metazoa > Chordata > Actinopteri > Gadiformes > Merlucciidae > Merluccius > Merluccius polli. The sequence continues at coordinate 77,352 of JAOPHQ010002280.1, forward strand.
TTATAATGTGATAAGTTTGTATGTCGTAATAACGTGAAAATATCTTGTTATAACGTAAAAAATATCTTGTTATAACAATACACTTTTCACGTTATAACGAGATACTGATCAGTTTTTCTTTTTCTGGCGTGGCAGCAATACGTAGTTTTGTTTCTCTCATTTAAATGCATTGCGGAATGTTCAGTTCTTAGAGTGGTAGCAGTTTTTTTTTTTAAATACTCACAATTTGTAAACTGCTGCTGCTCCTACAGTTTTTATACCATATAAACATATGTTACATCAAAATGTTCAGCTTCTTCTACTGTCACTCACATTTAAATATCTAAGTGATGTGATTTATAGTCTTTAAGCTTTAGTCATTTGTTTGAGAGTCATGCTCCCCATACACATACATTGCGGTTCAGAATTCTATGGAGTCAGAATAGTGTCATAATTCAAACCTGAAAAAAAAGGTTTCAAAGGCTTGTAAGTGGGTGTTTGAAAACTCAACACCTTGTAAAAAAGGTTTTGCACCACTGAAAAAAGAGATTATAGCCTGAAAAAAAAAAGTCAAACATCTGCAAACATGATTTTGTGTTCTATTTGATCTTCTTCATCATTTTCACCAACACATTTTCAAAGCTAAAATGTTTTCACAAACACATTTTCAAAGTTTAAAAATGTTCACCAGCGCATTTGCAGAGTTTCAAATCTGACACTGTTCTAACAGTGTATTACTTTGTTTCCCGGTTTCGAAACCTTGTAAATGGGATTCTGCAAACAGCTGTTCAAACATTGAGAAATACGTTTTGAAAGGTTGAATATTTATTTTTAAAAACTTGTAAAGGTGTAAATTTACACCATTGCAATGTATTTTTTCAGAACTTAATTTTCAGCACTGACTTTTCAGAGATTTGACCACACGGGCGCAAGCTTGCGAGTCACGTGATTATTGACACTGTTCTGACGCCGTTCGTTTTGAAACTCCTTAGCGTCAAAGGTCTGAAAACGTGGTTCTGAAAAAAAGGAAAAATAACCTTCCTGGGGGCGGGACCATCTTGCTCTAAACCTATTGGTTGCTCTCTGCTGAGGCACAGTCCAATCACATGCGCCGTTGACCGGGCTGTGCGGGATTGACAGTGCTCTGCCGATGACAAGAATAACAAGCGACTTGCGTGGTTGATTTTGTTGTCTATTTTCTGGAACCATGGCTGGTAGACAGGCGAGCAATTTTATTCTGTATTGTTTGCGTTCTAACCACCCGCGAGCCTCCTGCGGCTCGCCAAGCTGTAATTTGCAACACGTTCTCATCGCAACTCGTAATATACCGACGGTTTGTCACGCCCCTAGACGTGATACTGACGCAAAAGGTACCCTCCCACGTCTGTGTGAAACGATCTGTGTGAAACAATCTCATAAACCCGTTCGCGGTGGTAAGAGACGAGCAGAGTCTACAGCGTCCGCAGTCTACTGTGAAACAATTCACTCCAAAAAGGGTTAGGGTTAGGGTTATGGTTAGGGTTATGGTTAGGGTTAGCGTAATCTATCACCGTGACCGGGTTATTATTGGAGTGAATGGACTCTGTAGACTCTGCTCGTCTCTTATCACCGCAAACGGGTTTATGAGAACCCCCAGATCGTTTCACGATCTGGTAGAGTCTTTGCCAGCTTCAAAGCAATGAATAACCTACATCAGCGGGTGCTGTGTATGGATCACAAGTTCCGAGTATGTTTATCTTCTCTTCATATCTAATTTTAACATTTTGTGACAAATGGTCTAAATAGTTGATTTATTTAAGTATCGGAAATCTGCAAGGCTGCAATTCCCCTGGTTGGCCGTTGTTCGTCGCCATTTTGCCAGCGTTTGTTGCCCTCCAGGTATCCATGGTAGTCACGTGACCGCAAAGTATGACTATTATTTATGCCATGCGAGCCACAAATTAGTCTACAGTGTCCATTCACTCCAATAATAACCCGGTCACGGTGATAGATTACGCTAACCATAACCCTAATCCTTTATGGAGTGAATTGTTTCACAGTAGACTGCGGACGCTGTAGACTCTGCTCTGCGAGCGGACGCTGTAGACTCTGCTCGTCTCTTACCACCGCGAACGGGTTTATGAGATTGTTTCACACAGATCGTTTCACACAGACGTGGGAGGGTACCTTTTGCGTCAGTATCACGTCTAGGGGCGTGACAAACCGTCGGTATATTACGAGTTGCGATGAGAACGTGTTGCAAATTACAGCTTGGCGAGCCGCAGGAGGCTTGCGGGTGGTTAGAACGCAAACAATACAGAATAAAATTGCTCGCCTGTCTACCAGCCATGGTTCCAGAAAATAGACAACAAAATCAACCACGCAAGTCGCTTGTTATTCTTGTCATCGGCAGAGCACTGTCAATCCCGCACAGCCCGGTCAACGGCGCATGTGATTGGACTGTGCCTCAGCAGAGAGCAACCAATAGGTTTAGAGCAAGATGGTCCCGCCCCCAGGAAGGTTTTTTTTCCTTTTTTTCAGAACCACGTTTTCAGACCTTTGACGCTAAGGAGTTTCAAAACGAACGGCGTCAGAACAGTGTCAATAATCACGTGACTCGCAAGCTTGCGCCCGTGTGGTCAAATCTCTGAAAAGTCAGTGCTGAAAATTAAGTTCTGAAAAAATACATTGCAATGGTGTAAATTTACACCTTTACAAGTTTTTAAAAATAAATATTCAACCTTTCAAAACGTATTTCTCAATGTTTGAACAGCTGTTTGCAGAATCCCATTTACAAGGTTTCGAAACCGGGAAACAAAGTAATACACTGTTAGAACAGTGTCAGATTTGAAACTCTGCAAATGCGCTGGTGAACATTTTTAAACTTTGAAAATGTGTTTGTGAAAACATTTTAGCTTTGAAAATGTGTTGGTGAAAATGATGAAGAAGATAAAATAGAACACAAAATCATGTTTGCAGATGTTTGACTTTTTTTTTCAGGCTATAATCTCTTTTTTCAGTGGTGCAAAACCTTTTTTACAAGGTGTTGAGTTTTCAAACACAGACTTACAAGCCTTTGAAACCTTTTTTTTCAGGTTTGAATTATGACACTATTCTGACTCATAGAATTCCACTCTAGATGCAGTTTGTAATTTCACATTTTGTACTACTGGTTGTTTGTACTTCATTCTACAAATAAATAAACTCATAGTCTGAATATCATTTTTTTTTTTTACCGGTATGTCGTGGTCCGCCTTACCTTGATCACAGAATTCATAGTTTACCCACCTCTTTTTTTACCACTACACCCCTGATCATGGTTGTCCTTTTCTTCCAATGTCCTTGTATTATAGGCTGTCCCTTACCACAGGTGCAGCATTTGGTTGGCAAGCTAGCTAACATTTGCTTATTAACATCCATAAACAGTAATTCCATTATGCAAATAAACAACACGGTAAAAGAAAAAAATAAATGGGGAATTAAAAAAAATAATTGTTTTGAAAAATGTATGCAACCGAAGGAAAACTGGGTTTTAGTGTAGCAAAACCTCAAGGCATACTTCAATTATGGAGACAAACTATTTATTGTATGTCAGTAAAGAACTGCCTGCAGAGATCTTTAGAGATCATAGGTCATAATCTTAAACAGAACTTCCTGGAGACTCCACATGGCAGTACTAACAATGCTATGGCCGAAGATAGCGGATTTTTACTTAGGAATTACGTGAGATGTAGCTAGCCGATACAAATAAGACGTAAAATCGTATGGTGAACAATGTTAATTCTTTAAAAGTGGCATTATATAAAGAATGGCTTTAGATGACCATGAAGGTGTATACAATTAAATGCACTTGATTGATCCCAGATGGGACGTTTGAACATACACAACGTGTGTGGGCTGATTTTGGTCAAGGATTGGTCCGAAAATTGGTCATGAGCAACTGAATTACATCATCTGATTGTTACAGACAAATTGATCAAGTGAAAGTGACATGTAAAGAAAACAATGTGATGTAGATTATTCTGCGAGTAGGCTTGTTGCTGTTCACTGGATTTGCTTTTCAGATAATTTTACTGTAGTCACAATACAAATTTGGTTGCATGTGGCTGCTGTTGTGTGTAGTATAATAATGTAATGCTTGGCTCTTTTAGTTATGTTTAAATGGTTGGTTATTTACTAATTAAATCAATATTTCATGTGTATAGCCTGTGTCCTGTTTTCTTTGTCTAGTATGGGGATTGGGGTTGCTTTGTACTTATCTTGTGGATAATTATGGAAAAACAACAAACGAAAAAAATGTGTGTGTGTGTACCAACAGAGATATACACACAGTGGTCCAGCGTCCGTCTCTAGCTGGACTTGGGTACACTGATGATGTGCAGCTGGCCCCTCGACACGAGAGAGAGAGAGAGAGTCGGGAGTCGAATATAATTCAAATAGTAAAAAAAAGTAAACTAATCAAATGGTGAAATTATTATTTATTATTATTATTAATTATTCTTTATTTTTTGATAATTGTGTTGTCTAGAGTTGCCTTGCCATGGTGTGAATACTGTTACACCGCTAATACCGCTAATACCGGGGGATGTTCACCGAAAATTCGGAAATTCACAGTGCGCAGACCTATGTCTGAATCGTGTTTTTATCAATCCTTTCCATTTCTAAAGTGGTTCAATTTGTTAAAACAAGTGTTATTTTAATACCACAAAAAGCAAATAGGCCTACAATATCACGTAGGATTGCTGCGTGGACATCAGTGGCTTTTAGATTCAGTCTGATTCTGTTATGGCAAAGCTTCAATGTAGCCTAAACGTTTCTGAAGACGCACAGCTTCCATAGTATGAGAGTACAAATAAGTTGGTTTGAACATTGTGCAAAGTTTTGATGGTTTTGCACGGCAGGACTAGCTCTCATAGACATATATACATAGACGCCTCATGACGTGATGGAACGTAACCCAGCGTCGCCGCCATATTGGTTGGGACTCCTCACTCTAGTCTAGCATAGGAGTCAACGGGAGAGCAAGCTATGCCAGTATTTTGTGCAGCTTACGGCGCAGTATTGACACCAGATCGCGTGGGATTACCTTTAACAAGTAAGATTGAACAATAATTCTTATTATTTAAATAAATAAATAAAATAAAAATAATAATAATAGCAAAATAATGGTTGGGACTGTTGCGCATCCAACATCATGTAACACCATGTAACACCAGTAACCGCGACAACAGTAGTGTTGGCTAACGTTAGCGAATCGCGCCCTTCTTGCCTTGGCCTATACCCGCATGTGAAAACTAAATGCTTTTAGTCACGTCTGATGAACAATAACATTTTCTGAGTCTGACTGAATCACAATCTCACATGCTCACAATTACAAATAACGTTATCAGAAATGGCCGAAAGATTCTAGCTCTGCGTGTGTGTGTTATATTTTACAGCATTGCTTTGTAGTGTCTTTACTTTGGACAGGTGTCACCACGAGGCAATTTATCTCTGTTAACAAAACACACCTGCACTTTTCTGATTCCTTCTTTCTCCCTCTCTTGCTGCTTGTATATTGTGCTTCCCAAAGTGAACCCCTCTGAATACATTGAAATTCTGCCTGCATCGCAGAATGAATTAAACTCCTCCATATACTGCCAGTCTGCCAGAGTTTCCAACCCTCCTCTTCCTCTCTCTCATGACGTCTCTCTCTGTCTGTGTGTGTTGTACATCTGTTGCATGGCTGTAGAGGTGTAGGGTCTGCCACCCCCCCTTCTTCTTTGCTGTCTCCTAGCGGTGTTAAGAACCCCTGTTATTTACTGTGTACCCCCCCCCCCCCCCCCCCCATGTCTATTCATGTATCTGCACACTCCACACCACCCTTTTTTTTAGACTTTTTGCTGTGAATTGTTGAATCACCCCCCCACAGTATTTGTCCTCTGGCAATGTCTGTACTGTACACCACACACACACACACACACACCAGGAAATGTGATCCACTCCCTGGACCCTCTGCTGCCTGTTATTGTTTGGAGAAGGAAGGCTGAAGAGTGAAAGAGCACTACCTTTTATCTTATTGTGCTGCTCTCTCCCTCTCTGCCGATCTGTGTTTCTCTCTCTATTCCTCTGTCCTTCTCTCCTTCTCGTCATCTGTCTCATCTCTGAATGGCAAAATTCACAAATTCAACCTCCACCTTCTCAACGCACTGAGACACACAGACACAGACACCAACACACACACACACACACACACACACACACACACACACACACACACATACATATACATAAGACAGACAGACAGACAGAGACACACACACACACACACACTGTCAGGGGGCTCATTAATCCAAGTGAGTAATGGTTTGCTGGGGCAGAGCGGTGCACTCTCTGGTCATTTGGGGTTGACGGTCTGGACTACGGCCAGGGGTGTGTGTGTTTGTGTGTGCATGTGTTTGTGTGTGTGTGTGCATGTGTGAGTTGAGTCTTGTGTATTCAAGTTCCACATTTGGGGACCCTGCTAGGAGTCTGTCTTGTGAAGTTGGCAACAAACCACACATAATGCCACCCAAGAGATGCATCAACACACATACGAGTTTACCCACATGATTTGCAGTACACAGAAATATAGATCAACTAAGTTGCAAGGATTTCCTCACCCCAGCTTACCTTTGTCCCAAGCACACCACGTCTGGACGAGTAGAGACTATTTATTTTGCCCTCCCCTATAGCAGTACAGCAACATTAGTCTACACTGTTGTGTTTTATTTATGTTGGTGTGCTACAGGAAGGGTTACTTCACTGGCAAGCATAAGAGGGTCAAAAGGTTGTTGAAAGAATATGCTAGACTGAGTAAGAGAATGTAAGAAGCATGATATATGCTATGGGTGTTATGTTTCTTAAAATGGGTAATGCCCCATATCTTACAAGTTCATGTTTGTGAGTGAGTGAGTGAGTGAGTCAGTTCTCTTCTGTTGGACTAGGTGATCTGGAGTGATGATTAAACTGCAGTCCGTCTGCTGCAGACATTAACCCCTGTGATTGGCCGAGCCAAGGAGGCATGGCCCTACTGGGTTGTTTAGTGGATTGGCTGAGTGGAGACAATAAACAACTTTGTCCCTTTTCCTTCTTCTCTTTCTCTCTTGGCTCCTCTTTTCATTCTCTCTCTCCCTTTGCTTTGTCACCTCCATGGACTCATCCTTGGCCTCATGTCCCACCTCTTCTCATTCCTTCCCCAGCCTCTTGCTGCCTAACTTGTTGGCCTGGATAGAGTTTTATCAATAGATATGTAGACAGCATGGTCATTACACTGGGTTTATGGTTACTTTGGTTAGCATTATATAGTGATGAATGGTTGGGCCAGTGCCACATTTTTCAAACCGGATTGGTATATCGATTTTTGTTTTTGTTTCGCTAAACTCAAACATTTCAAGGATCAGCGATGTAACTTTCGGAATGAACGCTTTTGTTCCCGGAAATAGCCTGGTCCCAAATGGCTGAATAGCCTGGTCCCAAATAGCGAGCTGGTAGCAATGACAGCAGCCGTCGCTCGCTACAGTGCATTCAAGAACAGATGAAGAAAGAGAGACTGGAGAAGTTACATTAAGTTTTGAATGGCCACTGCACTAGTAATGACAAATACCGGTACAGTCTAAATGCATGAAATTAAACCGGTATAAGCTTGCACACCGCACCGCACCGTCAAACCGCCCAACCCTCCAGTGTCAAAAAGTCTTCTTTCTAGTAACAGGGATATTGATTTTTTTTGTTGTCTTATTTGTCTTCTTGAGGCTGTTAGGTAGATGAGTAAAATGAATGACTGCACTTTTTGTTATTGACAGGTATTTTCCCCAAGTCAACAATTTTCAAGATTTAGTGAAATAAAACATATTGTCACTGCGGTTCAGCTCTCTAAACTGGAAGATTTTCAGCTGCACAAGTAGTTTTCCTCACATATGGAGTTTGCGCCTATGAGAGCCTCTGTTGACCGATCTCTCTCTCTCCTATTTTATCTGTAAAACGGGTTCACTTACTGCACTTTGACCCCAAAACAACAGTAATGGATTAAGATGGAATCTTCCTTTTACTACTTGCATTCCGACAAGTCCCATCTCCTCACAGCTAACACTGGCTTTGATTGGTCAATGAAGCCTCTCAGAGCCTCAGGTGACCTCTAGTTTTATGTTTAGCTATTGGTTTTGTGTGGCTATCTTCTCACCTTATATCTAAACTGCTTCTAACCTTTGGACCACTTGTGAAACACAAGAGCACAACATCACAGCAGTACTTCAAAGAGACAGTCAATCAAAGAGCAGGAGGCAGGATTTGCAGGACAACATAAAGGAAACGCTTGATTATGAATTGGTTTGGCTCTCATTGCTGTTTCCCCATTGAATGGCAATTTCTCCATAACTTTTTGTGATGACTTCCATGTGATGAGGAACCTGCTTCAGGCACGTTCTCGTTCTCAATAGTTTCGATACTTAATTTCACTACAGGCCTACCGGTGAATCTTCTGCCCCTCAATGCCCTTGCCCCCTATCGACCCCAGGTCGGGACACCCAAGACTGAGGCAACCCATTCATCTGGGATCAATTAGCCCAGGAAAGCATGCTTAGCAGAGTGCCTATTTCTGCCTGAGCTCAGTGTAATGATAGGCTTCCAACCAGGGTTGCCTTTATTCTGGAAAAGTCCATAGATGCCTGTTTTTTTGTTGTTTCTTTTTCAGGGGTGCATCTGAGAATCTATTTCTGCCATTCTTGTTTTTCGGCTTTCCTGCCGCATTTGAAGTCTCGTTGCTTAATTAAGACCTTGGGCCGACCATCATGGGCACGTACAGGAATTCTGCGCAAACCGGAATTCTAGTTTGATCCCAGCTCTCTGCATTTATTGTTGGGAAACCCCAAATCACTTCCACACCTCACGTCCATGTTTTGCTCATTTGGTTTTATGTCCTATTTTTCACAGGTCTATAGTGTTGTGACTCTCGTTTCTGTCTTTGTTATTTCCCTCATGTGTATATTTGATTTATTTATTTGTTTTGTGTCAGCAGGAGCCCAGAAAATGAAATGGCTTCATTTGCTTTTCAGAAAATCGGATAGTCTCACTGCAGGCCCAACGTATTCTAGTGTGTTGGGTTTTATTTGGACACATTAACATCACCTTTTGTATATACACAATACCGTTCCATCACTATCATGGTTCTTCATAACAGGAGAAAAAGGGATGGTATTTCTATAGGAAAACAACTGCATGCAGTAATTCCCTTATATCTTTGGAGTGAGTTACTCATCTTCTGCAAGCAGTATCAGATTGCAGCCAGTTAATCATATCTCTTTTAGCCACCAAACGCCAATCTGCTGATAAGCAGTGTAAACCAATCATCTTTTAACGTTTTCTTTTCTTCCTCTACTTTTTGGCTCCATCTCTGATCTAATCACCAGATTGCCATCTGTTAAACCATAGTGATCATTTCACTAATTCTGATGTTCAGTTGTTGCATGGAGCAGCATGTCTGATCACCAATGACCTTGAATGCTTGATAACTTGATGACATAAAGTTTCTTGTTATTTATTGTTCACACAATAACCTTGACAATTACATGCCTTCCGAGATGTAATCAAAACGTTGCCAATGGTAATGTAAGAAACCAGGTCTTTGATTAGCCTAATGTTGTCTGGATTCTTCTAAATGTGTGCACACTCAAATAACTCTACCTGCTCCAGTGCAGTTGTGGCTAGCTAGATAGCACCTAGCTACTGCCAGGTGCTATCTCTGTTGTCATGTTGTCATCCACAGCGCGTGTGTGCGTGCGTGCGTGCGTGTGTGTGGGGGGGTTACCTGTTGGTCACTAGCTGGTCACTTCCTGCATTTTAGGTATCAACAGTGGAAAACTGTTTAATTAAAGGGACAATGATTACCGTGTTGTGGGGCAGGGGGGTTGTGATCATGTGGGTGGTTGATAAGTCTGAGTCCGTGGAGCATGGTGGATAAACTACCTGGTAGTGGTGTGACCTGTAGAGGAGAAGCAGGACGCCTTAAAGGTTTCCTCTTCCTGTCCATCGGCCGTTCTGTTGGCCCAGGGCCATTGTGGGATGGGGAGCTGGTGTCAGAAAGGGTGTGAATGGGGTTTAGATGTTAAGTGCACTGCTCATGGACGTGTGTCACAGAGGGAATTGGCGATTTCCTCTCTGGAATCAACAAATATACTGTTTTGTGTGTGTGTGTGTGTGTGTCTGGGTCTGGGTGTGTGATATAATTCTCACTTACTCATCTTGTCCTGTCTTAACAACTACACTGGGAAGTGTGTTGACATCTGACCTTAAGGCAATGTGTACGCCCAGGCCAGTGGCAGGTTAGTGAGCGAAGATCACCATTATGCAAGTTTCTAATATTTTGATTTTATTTGAATCTCTTTGGTCCAATCTTTAATAGAATCGGCCTAATGTTGGATAATTTTATCTTTAACTGATTCATATGTGAATTGTGAATAGAATGTTGGTGTATATTTGTGTGTGTGCATGTGCATGTGCACAGTTCACAGAAGAGAATGCCCAACATGCAAGTTATTCTAACTGTGTGTGTGTGTGTGTTCCTCCCCTCCCAGATGTATGGGCGCTACACCCAGGAGCTGGGGGTGTATGCCAAGGAGGAGGCGGCTCGCTTGCGGGATGGCGGTCAGCGACACTCGGTCAGCCGCACGCTGGACCTGCTGGAGTACGACAAGGGACGCTGTGCCAAGTGTCGCAGTGAGTACCTGCCCATAAAGATCTTTACACACCAGGGGCGTTTTTTTCGTGCGATTAATTTGCACATCATTACATTTTTTCGAACTGTTGTTTTTGTCATCAGTACTTTCACACTGAAAGCAAATATTACGTGGCAAAAAAGCGGCATCATTTTTTTTCCGGAACAAAGATGATTTTTCTGAGCTTTTTTCCAATTTTTCACACGCCAAATAAAGACGTTGTTTGCGTGCGTAGCAGACGTAACGTCACACACATAAAAATGATAAAGACAATGGACTGAAGGACAACGTGTGGAGTAGCATCGCAAACAACTAGGCTATGATAGTGAGTAGCTTATGTAGTTTCTAAAAATAATATGTATAATAATCTGTAGAGCTTCAGCTCCAATAGGAAGAAGTGGAACTCTCCTTATTTCTCTACCTTGTAAAGCTGGCGCAAATCTAGTTTTGCAACTGTCACAAATTCGCATCGCTCCCGGTATTAATAGTTTTGATGCAAAATATTTGCAGGTGAGCATTTTGCATTTTCTTGCTGTCTATTCATCACGCCCCCGGTGTGTAAAGCCCTTAACGCCTTAAGTCACTTTAGAAAAAAGCATGACTAAACAGTACATTTTTAAAGTCTACCAACATTAAAATAAAAAGTCTGTTGATGGATTTATCTCATGGCATCTTTGGGCTTGCTTGAAATATTCTGGCCGTCCATGTCTTGCTCATGATTGCATGTATTTTTGACACATAAATGTCACAAATCATTGCAAATTCATGATACAGCATGAATCAACGCCCCACCCGTTATTTCCGACAGCTGTGCTTATGGTTTAAGTCTACGGCGTAGTTGGAGCATACGCTGGAATCCCATATTTCTGATATTGTATCATATCAATGTATACTGAGGAGGACACATTGAGTTCAGGCTCAGCGTGGTTCATGCTTCATTAACTGGCATCATTGCATTTACAGTAGAGAGATAGAGTGGTGTTCATTTTCTCACAGCCCATTTCCTCTTTCAGTGTGGTCTTGGGTCTTTGCCACAGTGTGACTTGTTGTTCTTGTCACATTTTAGTCAATGTAATGTAGCCTGTTAAAGTTGAGCTTGATGTAGGCCTACTTTCTCATCTGTGACATTGTCATTGCGCTTAATTTTTTATTTAACAGTAATATGTTTGATCCCACTAGGGTGACTAAGGGTTGCATGAGCACTAACTATCCATATAGGTCTAGCCTATTTGAAGTTGTCCATTTTGAATAGTTGTGGAATATAATCACACTTAAGTCTACAAGCATCTATCCATGTACATTCATTTAATATAGACATGACTCAAAATAAGAACAATCCAGGGTGTGTTCAGTGAAGTTCCTTCTCAATGTTTTCTTCATGCAGCCTTAGCAGTTAGTTAATTATTGTCATCATGAACACTCTTCTGTTTTGCTGTTGAAAAGGGTGTGTTCTCAGTGACTGTGATCGTGTTGTGGTGGAGAAAGTTTGACAATGATACAATCTTGCTATTAATTGTGTGCGTGTGCGTGTTTGTGTGGCATAAGTAGAACATAAAGGAAGTGTGTGTGCTTGTACATATTATTGAGCTATTTCATACACACATAATACTTCAATTATTTAATTCCTCATTATCTAATGTTCTCTCTTTCTGTCTCTCTGTCAATGACTGATGTGTTGGAAAAAAGCGCCCTCTGGTGTTTAGAACAATTTAATGCAACTGGTGTTCACACACCCTCTCCCGAATGCAGCGTGTGTGTGTGTGTGTGTGTGTCTGTGTCTGCGTGTCTGTGTGTGTCTTTGTGTGTGCTTGCTTTGCCTTTTGTCCTTTCAGCTCCCATCTAAGTGATGAGTTTAATAGTGATGATTCAGCTTTCTACTCCCCCCTCCCACCACCACACTACCACACTACCATCCCACTCTGTCTCTCTCTCACACACACACACTCCACCCCCCCTTATCCACCTTTTTTTCTACTTAATAGATGGCGAGGTCCCGTATGGCCTCAGAGTAATTATGTGTCTCCTAAGCACGACTGGCAATTTAGACAAGACAATTTTATTTATATAGCACCCTTCAAACACAAGGCCATTCATAGTGCTTTAGATCACATTTAAAAAACATGTAAATGATTACATTTTAAAAGACAGTTAAACAAGGAAAAAGGAATTACATCTCTAGGGTTGCCAAATCCCAGAGTTTCAAATAAGGGACACCTCTTGGCCGCGTGCCAAGCCCCCCATTTTTGGGTCTAACCCCCCAATTTTTTTTGTCAAACCCCCAAAGTGTGCGGTTATGGTTAGGGTATAGACTACATGAGAAACAGATTATCATTCAATAATTTATTTTTTCAAAATGTGCAAAATAACAGATTCTTCTCCAAATAAATTTAAACTATATTTTCACAGTTTTAAAACAATACAAATAGAATGTAAACAACAGTGGTAGTGCAAACATATTTGGCATCTTGAAATAAATCAGTGCAAAATCATAAACTAAATAAAAACACACCTTCTGAACAAAAAAACAATAAAGTGCTGTGTGTGTGTGTGTGTGTGTGTGCATTAAAGCAGAAAACATATACAATTAATTCAAAGGCACATAACATACTTCCTTGGCAACTTGCACCCCCTGTTGGCAAACCCCAAAACTGCCTATGGAACCAGAGATGATATCACGTCGTCCCTTATGCTCTCTAGCCACACATATTCTTTTTCCCACTCAGCTCTGTACTTTGTTTTTATTTTTTGTTTTTTCTTTGGTGGAGGAGGAGGAAGGTTGTTGTTGTTGACGTCCTCTTCTAACTCACTTTCTGACTCTGAGGTAGTTTTTTGCCTAGCAGCATCCATTTTTTTGTATACGGTAGTTGTGGACTGGAGGAGCACGGCGGTGAAATGGTTGCTAAGATACGATACTTCATAGTGATTGGCTCTGCTGCTGCACGCATGAAGAGTACTGACCAATGAGCTAGCCCAGCGCGTTTCCAGACACCAGGTACAGTGTCTTGCTTCTTATTGCTTGTGTGTGTGGCCGTGGGAGGTGCGCACGCAGTCCGCAAGTGAGCGAGTGACTGAGAATCACCATAACGAGCTGTCATTCTTCCACGACCCCAAAATATGGAACAAAGTGTGTCCCGTATCAGTTAATTACGGGACAGGTCTTTTAGTTGCCAAATACGGAACGATCCCGTATTTTACGGGACGGTTGGCAACCCTACACATCTCGCATGTCGAGAATTACCAAGCTAGCTTTCCAGCTAGAGTGGTGAAGATGAACACACACACACCACACACACTCTTCCTGGTGGTAGCTGTGGGTTACGACATTAGCTGCTGTGGGAGACCAGAATATATTTTCTGTCACTGTGCATTAGTCTCATTCTTTCTCTTTCTTGGTATCGAGCACACGCACGCACACATACATACACACGCACATACACACACACCAGTAACTAATATGTATGTGTGTGTGTGTGTGTGTGTGAGGTAGACTTGTAGATAACATAGGGGCGCTGTATGCGTGCTTTACTCAGGAGTTGATTTGTTTTTGTTCCTAATCCTGAGCCCCCTAACAGGGATTGAAGGACATGCAATGTTTTTTCTTGGCTGGCTCTGGGATGGCCAGAGGTTGCAGAGGTAAGGGGGACAGTATGACGATGAGAAGAGCCACCAAAGCAAAACCACAATTAGTAGCAGTGGTAGGTAATAGTTGTGTGGACACAGTATACGAAAAAGGATGTATTAAGAAGTTACTGCTAAAACTTGCTAAGAATTTAAGCTTATATGCAGAACTTAATTTGTTTTCATTTTTAATGTGTTCTTTGTGTGCTCCTGCTACATAAAATAGCTGGAAAAAATGACACACATAAGGTATGCAGCTGCTTTGCATGGATATGATCAGAAAGCCAGTGAGTTATTGTTGGACTTTCTATTCTAACCATTGTCCCAGAACACACATATTGGTGTCATTCATGTCTGTTTTACACTGATAGCATCTGCCTCCCACTCTGTTATCCCCTGTATGGGTAAACAGAAAAATCCCATAGTTGCATGAAGCGACAACTCTGTAAATATGTTTATATATTATATGCTTGAAAGATGGGCTGCCCATACTAGTTAATGTCAGCTTGCGACTGTACCATGCCAAAATATAGTTCACCTTTTAAACAGTCTACAGTGGCATGGATCGTCCAACAGGGGGCAGCCTGGTCCTGATCAGGAGTTTGAGTGAGAAACTGCACACTGGAAGCAAGAGACAGAGGGGGCAGATATAGAGGGCAGAGAGAGGAGGAGATCCTAAGTGTTTGTGTGTGTCCCTCTGACCGTCAATCAGTGAGACGACATCAACTAGACACACACACATACACACACACACACACCAAATGACACATAATGCATTTATTTGGAGCATTTCAGGTTCAGTTTAAATGGCAGACAGGGTTAACCCTAATAGAATTCACCCCCATATGCCAGCAAACAATACCGGTAATCCGATTCCCCCTGGCTGTAGGAAGAGGGTGATTGGATTAGCTCTTATGTTTTATTACTGTCTAAAGGTTGACGGCATATTGAGGCCCGACAATTGCTCATGTTAGACAATAGCTCAAATAACCATGCTATGTAGATGTGGATATGTAAGGGTGACACGAGCTTTGGTTGTTTTGTGTGTGTGTGTGTGTGTTTGTGTGTGTAGACAAGAAATAGGCTTCAGAGTGTTGTCACTCACTCTGGTTGCTGATGTCACAAACTCCCACATGGGGGCACAACACACACACACACACAAGGGCATAACCATGGTATAGACATTGGGGGGGGTCCAAATGAGAGCCCTCCCCCAGATATTTTTTTTTTAAGTGCATCTCCCACAATTATATGATATGTATATATGAAAATTCACACATTTAGAACATAGTTTTGAGGACAGGGTGCATCAGGGCTGAAAAAGGTGACAAAGCTGCAAACCCCCTAGGGGGGTCCGGGGGCATGCCCCCCCGTGAATATTTTTTTTAATATATAATTATATCGATTTTAGCGTCAGGATATAGGGACAAACTCACACTAGAATTATTGTAATCTTACTGCTACAAAGGTAATGTAAGGGGGACATCAGTTCAGGGCACTTAAATGTGCAGAGCTGGGTCCAAAATTGTATTAAAGTGCATTGCATCCACAATAAAATAAAGTTCATCAAACAAAACAAAAACACAATATGCACAAATGACAAATCAAGAGAGAGAGAGAGACGGCCTTGCACACACAGTAACTGTCAACAGTTACAGTGAGCGTGTACTCATGCTCTCACTCAGAGAGAGAGAGAGAGAGAGAGACCTTATTTATTCTTAACGTTAAGTTTGACATTTTGGCTGAGGAGCTCTTATGTTGTACTCATCGACAAAATGGTAATATTAGTAATGAGTAGTCCCAGAGCCCTAACGTCAGTAATGTTATACAAGTGGAATTTGGAATCACATCCAAAGTGTGGCTAGCGTTCCCTAAATCAAAACAACTTAACCTTATCAGGCTAATTAACAGTCCCAAACTTGACATATTGTCATATAAGCCAATTAAGGTTATCATGACACTACCTTAAGGCATGCGGGCAGTCAAAAACTGACCCCCCCAGAGACGGCCCTCTTCAGTCTCCACTCTTCTCAGGTGTGTTTGCCAAGCACAGAAGCCAGGAGTTTTTTGTTTTTTTTGACAACTCAGAAGGCGTGGTTCACATTTAATTTCCTGTGACTCTGTGACTCCATCCTCGCAGACCAAATCCCCCCCCCATTTCAAAAATGACCTATTTTGGATTAAAAATTTTCGATTTTCACCAAAAAGTGACATGTTTGCACTCCTTCCTTTAAATGCAAATTTAAATGGAATTGTAATGGGCGTAAGAGATAAGGGCCTAAGAGAGAAGCGTTTAGGGGAGCAGGACCAAACACTGGAAAAAGCCATACAGGTATGCCAAGCGAGAGAAGTAACGCAATGCCTTAAATGCATGAACAACGACAGGATATGTGAAGACGAGTATAAGGCGGAGATGGTTGCTAAGTCACACCACAACAACAGACAACCCAGGCAAACCGCAAAGACAACGGCAGACAAGGACCATCAACCCCACACCTGCAGCAACTGTGGCAGAGGACACAGACCTTGACCATGCCCGCCTTCAGGAAAACGATGTTTAAACTGCGGGATGAGTAACCATTTTGCACGCGTGTGCAGAAAAAAAAATCCAAAAAAGCATAGAAAAGTGAATTATATCAAACATGATGAAGGATCAGATGAGGAGGACATCAAATAACTCTTCATAGGATCATTAGAATCATCAGAACCGGACAATGAGGAATGGTCTGAAACTAACAGCATGAACGGTACAGACGTGGAATTCAAAATTGACACTGAGGCCCATCATACCAGAAACGGATTTACCAAAACGGAAGGTAAAACCAACGATAAACACAAGACTAAGGGCATATAATGGGGAAAATCATCCCACACATGGCAATGTATCAATTGATTTTGAAACATGATAAACAAACATGTGAGAATGAGTTTTTTGTAGTCAAAGGCAAAAAAGCATGTATCCTAGGACTAAAGGCTAGTACTTTTATTAGGACTAGTAAAAATAGTACCCAAAGTCGACAGAGAAGGATTGGTGCATAATATTGAAGATGCAGATGCTGACGTATTTCAGGGAATAGGAAAACTTGTACATCAAAGATACATCTGAAAGACAATTACAAACCGGTGATCTATGCACCTCAAAAAGTACCGCTAGCTTTAAAAGTTAAGCTCAAGGCAGAGTTACAGCGACTGGAGACCCTAGACATTATTGAAAAAAATTGAAGAACCTACAGAATGGGTTCAATTACTTGTGATAGTAGAAAGAAATTGTAAGCCGATGAGAATGTTCATAGACCCCTGGTTGCCCACCAGGGGAGAGATTTTTGGAAATCTGGCAAAGTGTTTTTCCAAATTAGACCCCTCTTCAGGGTTCTGGCAAGTATGTTGGACAAAGACAATTCTAAAATGTACTTGTTTAACACACCTTTCGGGCATGCTTTAAGAGGTTGCCATTTGGGCTGATCTCCACTCCTGAGGTTTTTCATGGGACAACACAACAAATCTTTGAGAAGGTGCCAGGTGCTAGGGTTTACATGGACAACATATTGATTTGGGAAGCTACAATTGAACAACATGATGCAAGACTAAAACAAGCATTAGAAGCTGCTCAGTCTCATGGTTCAAATCTAAACCCAAATAAATGCAAGTTTAGAATAAAAAGACTTAGCATTAGAGTACAAACCAGGAAAATAACTGCTTGTAGCCAACACTGTTGCAGCATATGACTGCAAAGAACAAAACCTGACGCATTAACAGAATGAAACAGTGCATGTAAACCTAGTAAGGAAGTGCTGCCCAGTTTCAGATGAAATGTGGTGAACAATAGCTCAGGCTGCAACTGAAGATGACAACCTTAAAAAGGTGATTAAAGAACTGACAAATGATTTGCCTGTATAGTCAATACCCACACCAGATGGGCATTTCATCGACAAATTGTCATAGATGGAGTTCTATTCAAGGGTTCCAGATTGGATGTAATGCCATTTGGGGATATAAAAGACGGGAAAAGGCAGTACTAGAAAATAGAAGATAGCAGGTAGAATATACTGGTAGAACATGTGAAACCTGCCTTAAACGCAGAAATAAGCTAAGCAAATAACCAATGTGAGTTGGAATAGATCTCTTACTACATGGCAAGGACTATGGACTGCTAATGGACTATTATTCTCATTACACAGAAATGGCGCAACTGAAGGACACCACAGCCAGTACAGTGATGACCCACATCAAGTCTATCTTCGCACGCCATGGAATTCCCAATAATGTATAAACATCCACTATACCCCCAGTCCAACGGGTTAGTTGAAAATGGAGTTAAGATCGTCAAACTGCTCTTCAAGAAGGCACTGCACTCGGAAACGACTCATATCTAGCCTTATTAAATTACCGAGCCATGGCACTGGCTCATTGGCAGTCGCCTGCAGTGTGTTCAAAAGAAAACTAGATAAACAAACGTGAGAACAAGGCTACCAGAACTTCTTGAATACCAAACGAGAAGAGGTAGTGACAAAGTGACTCGATTCAACAGGAGAGAGAAGTGCAAACAAAAGAATGACATGGGCTCAAGAGCTTTGAGTTCTCCTTACAAAAAATTACAGTTAAGATACACAATGGAAAAACCTAAAACATTGATGCACGGGTAGTCGAAGCCGTGGCACCCGGGTCATATAGGGCCAGTCCGTAAGGGCTCCACAGAGGTTTAATCGAACAAATGTCATGGTGACGGTGAATGGAAATGTTTGAAGTTAATTAAAATTCTCAGATTTTGCTACGTGCAAATGTTTTGTTTGTTTTCTTTAAAAAAGTGTTGAAATGTGAGTTTCACGAGAAAAATGTGTTTTATGTTATAATAAATGTCTTGCTGAGGGAGATTTGTTATATCCTAGTCGATGTGGGGCACAGACGTAATCTAAGGTGGGACCAGGTTAACCTGAAGTAGATGGGCGGGCACCAGACAGACACGAGTGCTGTACCTGTTCAGAATGAGAGCTTGAAAGTGGCGTTACAACTAAACCTATTCATGTCTGTGTGTTCATGCAAAAACCAAAAAGGTGGTTGCGTGGCTACTGATCACAGGGTCGACTGTTCGATCCCCCCTTCCTACTATCATGTCAAAGTGCAAGATGGTTCACCTACATTCCTTTCCCAATTTTGAAGTTACAACCACAAATTATGTCTTATCTTTGTCATTATCATACCAATAGGCCTAACCACTTCTGCTACTTATCATACTAATACTTATCATACTAATGCTACTTCTACTACTTATCATAATACATTTTGTTCTTGTTGTTGTTCTTGTTGTTGTTCTTCTTCTTTGTTTAAACTGTTTGACATTATTCAAATGGTTGTATGTTTATACTATAGTTCAGCTATTCAACATTTCAGCTATTCAACATTCAGCTATTCAACATTTATATACATCTTGAACTATGTGTTATATTGTTATACCATTGTATGAGACCATTTCTGTGGGAATGCACCAGAGCCCTACTGGAATCAGTGATCACACTAAAACCTCTCTGCGCCCGCACACTTCAGCACTGTATACACGCACATCAGCACCGTGCACGTTCACATCAGCACCGTGCACGTTCACATCAGCACCGTGCACGTTCACATCAGCACCGTGCACGTTCACATCAGCACCGTGCACGTTCACATCAGCACCGTGCACGTTCACATCAGCACCGTGCACGTTCACATCAGCACCGTGCACGTTCACATCAGCACCGTGCACGTTCACATCAGCACCGTGCACATTCACATCAGCACCGTGCACGTTCACATCAGCACCGTGCACATTCACATCAGCACCGTGCACACACACATCAACATAGTACACCTCTGTGTACTTCCAACTGCTGTTGGAAAGAATCGTAGGGGGAAACTGATGTTTTAATATTCTATATTTCTTACTCTTATATTCTTACTCTTATCATGTTCTTTTACTTCTTTTTAGCTTTTTATTAGGGCTGTAGTCAACCAAAGAAAATCTTGGTCGACTAAAATCATACCTACTCTTCAACCAATCGATTGGTCGCGGGAAAAAGATAATTTTAAAAAACTGCACGTCATTATCTCTAGATTAACTAAATCGGCCACAGTGCACAGAATGCTACCTGGTAGCCTTATTAGCCTAAATGAATTATAAAGAAACATAAAAAGCTTGTATTTGCAGCAAATTAAATCATTTCTAACCTAATTATTTTATACTGAAATGATAACAGACTCAGAGCCGACCAGCGTGGCGTGCACCTGCACATGATTTCCGAAAATAGAACTATATCAGTGATCCCAGCACAAGAACTATTGAGGAATATACAAAATAATTTTAAGATAATTGTTTTTGTCTTATTTTATAATGATAATAAACGGGACCCTCCACTATTGTTCCAGCCCGCACTGTCCAACTCCGAACATAGAGCTACGCGGGTGTGATCTCAAAAACACAAAATAGCCTATTAACTTAAAGCTTTTACTATTAAATACAAAAAGGCAAGTCCATTTTTAAAAAGAACATTATTAAACAAACCAGCTCAAGGTGAGAACAATATAGGCTACATAAACATCCTATAATATAAATGGGCTCAGCCGTTTGGATTTTTAATCATCATTAAGCTCAAAATAATTTAGTGGAAAGTTTAACACCATAATAACAGTACCACAAGTTATTAAACATTTTTTTTAAATTTCCAAAACAAAATAAAGTGCCTAATTCAAACAAGGCATAGCGGATCTCCAAAGTGCGCAATTCCAATACCGCATTAGGTGGAGCATCAGACAAGTTAGCCTACCGCTTTTACATGATATGCCATTTTGGTTGTTGAGCAAACTGCTGTTTGCAAAGTTTACATTTGACTTTTCTTTGGTCATCTGTCTTTGCAAAATGCAGCCACACTGACCACTTCTTTGACGTGTCATCATTTTTGGAGCCGACTCTGAGTAAACGTTCAGTAAACGTTGAACGAGTTAGACCAGGTTGGGCGAGTAGTCTGAAGGCTATTGATGTAACGCGTTTCTCCTTATGAAAGTGAAAGTTACCGGTGATTGTCCTAACAATGAGAAATTGGTCGGACGAGAGCATACCAATCGACCAGTTGTCGGGAGACTAGAGCCCTACTTTTTACCTACTACATAGATGCCATGTCATAAGAATTTCATTGCACAGAATAACCCTGTTTTTTACCATGCATTTCATAAATAAAACTCTTGAATCTTGAATTTATACGTGCATGGAAAAAAAAAGCTGAATGTCTATTAATTCATATATCTGATAACAGGCAGTAGCCACGTGAATCTGTATGCACACACAGGCACGTGTGTGTATGTGTGAATGAATCATTCACTCTGATGTATCAAATATCCGTGTGTGTGTGTGTGGCATAATGGGTCTCTCACCAGTGCAGTTTGAACATGTGCTGCCTGCAGTGGGTACTGTATAGTGCAAGCTGATGTCATCTGCCATATACATAACGTATAAGATATCATGGGCCTATAGAAGCGCGCCTGTCTAACACTAGCTATGTCTCACTGGCTCAGCAAAGTGGCAGGAAATGGGGTGGGATCATTTGACTCCAATTTGAGCCAGTCAGAGAGAATGATTGCCATGGATGATTTCAGTGGTGACCCTTTTTAAATGACAAATCATATCAATGTCTTGGCCACTGGGGTCAGCTCTTTAATGTTTAGGACTATTACAATGGTTGATCTCTTGATGCCCCCTCAAGCCATAACCTTGCAGTGCCCAGACAGTTGTATTATCAGCATCATTATTATTTTTTTATGTTGTGTGATTGGGTGATCTCAGCACATGGTTTTATGGCCGGTTCCCTCCTTCGGGAGTTGGACCACTATGCACATTGATTTTCTACTTCTCTTCTCACCTCCCATCTGTCTGTTTGTCCTCACGCTTTCCTCTGCCTCTCTGACCCACCTTAGCCTGTTTAATTGATATCATACACTAGGTTCTCCCCTGTTCTGTCCATCTCCTTCAATCCACCCCCAGAACTGTAGATGGAGAGGGTGATATATATAGGCTGCCTGTTAGCTTAAAGCAGTGACTGCTGATGCATCACTCTAATCGCACTTCTCTCCCTTCTCCTCTTCAACCTGTTCTCCATCTCTTCATGTGCAATCCCCCCATCCTCCCTCATGAGTTACTACTTTCCGTCATATGTGAGCAGAATGCATCCCCACACTGACAGGCCAAACACACACACACACCGGTTTCAAAAGTTTGTCTGTTAATCTATAGATATTACAATACTATAATAACGTCAGAAAAGTATTGATGATTAACAGGATGATTGTGAGTCTGTGTGGGTGTGTTTGTTGATTCACACTTTAATATGAGAGTATCGCAAATATAATTAGCTCTTTATTACATAGTGTTTGTTTGTTTGTGTGTGTGTGTATGCTGAACATTGTCATTAACATTGTCAAAACACATGTTACACATTAATGTGTGTTTTATGTGTGTTTATTGGGGTCAAGTAATAATAACCAGCAATAAACTTCCAACCACCCTGATTGAAAGTGATGGTCTTTTAATATGGTCTTGTTGTTCTGATTAGACTCCTCTTTAAGACTGTGAGCGAACATTACAACAGCAGCACACACAGTACTGGTTTAGTGCACCTAGCTACGTGTTTATGGGCCGCGTTAATGACACAGCTGTGGTGGTCTAACTGTTTGTGTGATCTGTCTATCCCTCTAGGGTCAGGGTATCCTTGGGTTCTGGATGCCCCAGCTCGGGACTTTATATCTGGTAAAGACAAAGTGGTCTGCGTTCCCCCCCCCCCCCCCCCCCCCAGCCCACCCAACCCCCCCAACCTACCCAATTCACCCACCCCCCTTCACCAGCTTTTTAATGTCCTACATTAATATCCCCATCATTAATATCTCAACAAGCGATGTTACAGCTTTGTGGAGTATTGCTAGACGACTGTCCTAGGCCAATATGCTGATCCGTGTGTGTGTGTGGCAAGTTATGCCTTTGTGCTTCTCTGCAGAGGACTGCAGAATGAAAATGCTGACCGTGCAGCTCAGAGATTGGGAAGGGGGGGGGGTGCTGAGTGGAAGTGGAAGACTGGAGAGTTGGGGACAGGGAGAGGGGGAGAAAGGGGGACAAGAGAGAAAGGAGGGGATGAAGCAGGACGGGGGGATGGATAGAGTAAATTTAAGAGCAGATGAGTGTGAGAGATGGAAAGATGAAGAGTGTAGCGCAGTAGCAGCAGGTTTCCTATTGGCTTCTGGTCTCAGGCTGACTTACCTTTCCCCTGTGTATTTACCACACGCACGCACACACAGAAACAAACAATCCACAATGCCACATGCAGCCATATGCTAACTCGCAGGCTAAAACCCACTCCCATGATGATTGATGGCCATTGTCATCGCTGACCCCACCATCTGTCTATGTTGGCTCTGTCTGTGTCTGTGTGTGTTGGGAAGAACTCAACTCACCTCATTGATCACTACCCACTGTGCATGAGTTGTGACACGCATGCAGCCACGTCATCCTCATCCTCTCTTCTTTTTCTTCCTGCAACCAATTAGTGCTCCTATATATAGTGCTCTCAATGCAATATAATAATCTAAATAATCCACATTTGAAAATTGACAACGGTACGATATTTGAAATGATATGTGTTCAATTTAATTATTGCCAAGCTCTAGTCAGCGATATGCCACCACATTGGGGGGAGTCAAGGGAGTTGTAGTTCTTTGGCAAAACTAAATCAACTGTATTATTCTACAACACATTTATACTAAATCATCCAAAAAGATTGCACAAATGAGAGTGTTGTACCAGGACAAGTTGCTTGACCTTAGTGGTGCCTGTGAAAGCTGAATAGATCTACGAATATATTCAGAATATACGTATGTGTGTATCCCCAAGAGGCTCATATGAGGCCCTCTCAAAAACTGATGAGCGTTGTTCAACCAAAAGGCAGTTTAAATACAATAACATTGTAATGGATGAAATCAAGCAACCTTACAAAAGTGGTCTCAGGTTTAGCTACTCTATTCATGATTGGTAAATGCAAGAGACAGTAGTAAAAGAGTGCACAAGACAACTTGATAACGATGCAATCTGTATGGGTTGCTCAAGAGCAGGGGTTGAAACTAAATTTTGGCTTACCAGACAACTGGCGAGTAGATGAAAATTTTTACTAGACAAACAGATTTTTTACCAGACAAAAATATTAAATTGCCCTTTGTTAGAATTACTTTTTCGTATGTCTGTCTAAATTGATTTTCATCATAGATCATAGTAATCGCATTGTGTCTCTTCTCTTCACAATATTTATTAGCAGCATATATACAGAAACATTTTTCACTTCATTCGTAACACACATTTTTTTCAAACCAATTGCGACCGAAAAAAATCCCCACATACACAACCGAAACCGTCAAGTCTAAATCATGCGATAGGCGCGCACGATGACATCCTCACAGCATACACACCGGCTGTGTGTGGACTTGGGTCTGCGGCTGAGTCCGCGGCCGGGTCCGCGGTTGGCGGGTTCGGTGCTGGGTCCGCGGCCGGGCCCGGGGCTGAGTCCGCGGCTGTCGGGTCCGCGGCTGTCGGGTCCGCGGCTGGCGGGTCCGGTGCTGGGTTCGCGGCCCAGCACCCCCCCGTTGACAATCGCGCACCCCCCCGTTGACAATCGCGCACCCCCCCCTCCCCGTCGACAATCACGCCCCCCCCGTCGACAATCGCGCACCCCCCCAATCGCAAATTTTGTTCCCACTCCAGCCCTGGTCCCCACCACTTCTAAAACCAAACTGACGCCCTTGATGATGGGCTTTTATTTTTTTAGATTACTCGCCAGAGTGGCGAGTGGTCTTCATAAATTACTCGACAAATACAAAAATTACTCGCATTTGGCGAGTAAAACAGCTTAATTTCAACCTCTGCTCAAGAGTAAATTACTACTAGAGTTATCGTTTACAAACTAACCCTTTCTATTCCAGCAGTGGTCAAATAAAATGCTCACGCATGCATGCGCAGTGCGGCTTAGTGCAGACAGTGGTGTAGGCAAAGACGCAAAAGGGAACTTTGTGGATGTATTACAACACACACACACACACACACATACACTGCTCCCACCAGCAGATGTAGCGCCCTCTCACTATTAGAAGTCATTGAGTAAAGAAAAGCCCCACTACATGAGGAGACCTACATGAGTGTCCTACTGCATCGGTGGAGACTGTTTACTAGGGCTATGCCCGACTAAGAATTGGGTTAGTCGACTATATAAGCAATCCATCCTACTATTATTTTGTTTTGTTCATATTTGAGAAATGTCATAAGCTCAACAAGTGTGCAACAAGCCCTGACTTAGCATCTTGTCATAGGCCCTGTCTTGGGTGATCCGATCACAAGTGGACAGCTATAAGTACAGGTGTGAATACACCCAAGACGCATTGAGGACGCATTGAGATCCGATCGCTCAGAGGGCCGCATATGTACACATTCTCTTAATCATATATCCACATCCTCTTAATCATATGTCCACATTCTCTTAATCATATATCCATAATCTTTTAGCAGTGTAAACAACTGTTAACTGTGTAACCAAAATTCGAAGAGCCCGTGGAGAAAAACTGTGAGTGCATGGTCAAACATCCTGGTTGATTTTTATTTATTTATTTTTTTTCTTTGAATGAGTGCATTGCTGCCTCCTGCCGCGCATTTTGTCGCCATCAAATGGCGTATATTATTATATTATTGTCTTTTTCAAGCGGAAATGAAAAGCCTAGAGATAGTGGAGTGCGTCAAACATCTTGGTCGATTTGGTTTGCCTGGAACACGGCAAGGAATAGACGCAGGCTGTATTGTTTTGATTTCTTCTTCTACAACAATGTATTTGGTCTTCAAACAGATATGATGTACATGTTTATTTGCATGTAGAGTGGGGAAGTGAGATCCAATCACAAGTGGTCACTGGAGAAGCATATGAAGACGCATGCTAACGCCATGTGTGAATTGACGTACTACGAGCTGTCCGATCACAAACAGCCCAACAGCTTCGCTTGGAAGCCCCATCTCCTCGTACCTCTTACATGGACCCAGGTGTAACCTGGGTTAACCCACACCTGACATTAACATGCATCTTGGTTGATCCGATGTTCCGATCCGATGTTAGGGTTAACCCAGGTTACACCTGGGTTAACCCTAACACTCCCCCGAAGGAGCGCCATACATCCACACGCACCAGACACGAAAATATGAACAACATTTTTTCCATTTGTTTGTTTTGACAACCGTCAAGCTCTATTGCAATTGCTTGCTTTGAAATAAAAATGTGTGCAGTTACACGATGTATAAATAACATTTACAAAATCTTTAATGTCTCTAAAGCGGTTCTGAATGTTGTTCCGACAACATTCAGAACCAACATTCAGGTTCTGAATGTTGTTCCGACAACATTCAGAACCACTTTGTCAATGCCGTTAAAAAGCGGCCTGCTTTGTGTGTGTGCTTGTAAAAATTAGATTTTTAAGGCTCATTTTTACAGTTTTTATTACATTATTACTGTAAAGTAGCAACATGTATGATGATGTAGGTAAAGACATGCTCAAGACAGTCCACACTCCATAGAGCACTGAAGCCCCGCTCCTGCTGCTGCTGCACAGAGGGTCTGTTGTTTATTCAGAGTTTATTAATATTGAACTTGTCACCAAATTGCATCAAATTCGACACTGCAGGTTCTTGGGTCCCCGCCAAGTGTGAAGTAGATCGGATGAATGGTTCTCGAGATATGCAAAGGACATACGTACATATCTACTAGGGTTGTCACAATTCTCCAAATCCGCGATTTGATTTGACTTTCGATCTTAAGGTCACGATTCGATTCGATTTTCCATTTAAACAAACGATTAAAGGACTATTAAAACATTTTATTTTTTAAGCTGTTTGTATGGCTGTCATCTAGTGGCTCTTCTTTTTGTTTTTGTGTTAAAAAAATCAGCACTGACAGCTATGCCATTGTTAGACTATCAAGTCTTGATTGGTAAAGAGCAACAGATCATTGGTTTTATTCCCTGACTTCAAATTCTTAAAGGGACACTAAGTAGTTTTTTTAGTAATTTATTACCTCAAATCAACGTCTTCATTCATAAATAAGTCCCCATTGGTGTACAATTATCTCTGTCAACAATCTCACTTATCCTCCTGAGCGAAGAGTCACTTATCAGAATTTACATAGGACGGGCAAGCTCTATGGAGGCTTCCATGTCCTTCCGGTCTATGAACTGCCGAGAGGGACAAAAAGCACTACGTGGTACAGGTAAGGCTAAACGCGTTTTCACTCAGAGCCAGCGTGACTGTGGAACAGAGAAGGAGCCTAGCGAGACACGCTTGTCACTTAAAAAACGATATAAACATGAGAACATAATTCTTGCTCGAGGAGTAATTACTCATACATGCTCACACTAATGATTCAATGCAGTTTGAAGTTTGTTTGAAATAACGTACCCAGTGCTCGAAGTGACAGTACCGGCACTTCTACATTTTACCCTTTAGCGTACCGGCACTTGTCACAGGCTGCGGTCGTAGGTCCGCGGTGGGTTACGATTTTTTCCACTTCGAGCACTGAACGTACTTCATCATCCGAAACAAAACTTGATGAAGTGGTGTTTGAAGACATGTTGTTATCATGTTGTCATAGCTTCTTGAATCTTGACTAATACCGCTTGCCGTAGTTCGAAAACGCGTGGCGCTAGAGAGCATAAATTAGTTTGAATGCAAAATACAATTTGACCACTAGATGGGGGAAAAAACTACTTAGTGTCCCTTTAAAAAAATAAAACAAGATATAAAGACCCACTAGATGACAGCCCCACAAACACAGCTTTAAAAAAAAAGATATATATATTTTTTTTTCTTGATTCTATCGATCCTGCTTTTGATTTCGATACATACATACATACATATGTGGCCTTTGGGAATTGAAACCCAATTATTTTACACCACAAGATGGTCTGACAACGCCACTCCCATTTATTTGACTGGATGAGAGACCCAGCTAATGTCTTAGAATAAAGGTACACCCCACGCTAGATATATTCAACTGAATGAAACAATTGGAGGCTGATGTAGCAAAAGCAATACAGACATTATTTATTTATATTCTGGTCAAGTAGTTAAAATAGTTGCATGGCATAGGGACAACCCAGAAGAAATACACTACACACACACACATACATGGGCTCTCGTACAGAAAGATAATAAATGTCATTAATTCCTATTGGGCAGCACCACAGTGCTCAATGGTGACGGGACATCCACCTTTTTATTCACCATGAGCACAAGGCTCCAAAGAGATTCAGCACCCCAACGACAGCAACCTGGATTTCACTGCATTAACCATAAAATGTACACACCAATTTTAAGTACATCACACAGGTGGTCACCTTAACACATTGAGAATTTAGCCCTGCCCACTAATTACAAGAACCCAGGCAATGTCTTAAGAATGGAGACCTAGTAAAGTGCATAGAGAAACATACAAATTGCACTTGCCCACTGGCCCTTCTCCTTGTCCCCCCCTTGATATTGCACACTGCCCAAATACAACAATTTGCCTCAATACAAGAAAGTAAATATGAATGAAGAATAAAACATACACAATTTCTATACATGAGAAAACAGTGGCTGATGTCCAAACAAAGTAAACAAACTTAAAGACCTACAAGGACAGAAACACACGGATTTAGTTATCCACATATCACACTCTTCATCGTACTGATAACAAACATTGAAAGAAGTTATAAACCTTCAAACACTCACGAATGATGGAATTCCTTCACAAAAGGCTACTCGCCATGTGTGATCTGAAGCGCACAAACGGCAGAACGCCCAGAAGCCAGTACGCCCAAATAACTGAGCGCATGGGACCGGGTATGACGACGGGCTACACACAGAATCAGAATAAGTCTTTGCAAGGCCAAAGTCTAACAACTCATTAGATGATTTAGGATACCTACTTTGGTTAAGGCTAGGCCATCCACGCCAGCACACGGCAGCAATTAAGCAAACGTCCTGTAACACCAGCACAGTCTGGTCACGAGAGAGAGAGAGTCCTAACGGAGATCAAGATTTGTTCACTTGCTCGTTCTACAAAATAGGCCATAATAAAATCACATCACTGCATACCTCAAGGCTCACATCAAAACCACACTTTAAAGGAAGGATACCTACCGGCATTAAACCCAAAGACGCTTCCGCGATTCATTTACCCATGACTGCACACACACCCATCAACACGCGGAACGCCAGCACACTGACTGCCTACATTCATCTGCGACCTACAAAAACCAACTTATTTATCAATATCCCAACACACAATAAAGCAGCTAATGTTGGCCTAGTACAACGGCGTGCCAAACAATTCCAATTCACCGCGGTTCCACTCCGCTCTGTTTCCCTGGCCAAGCAGCTGACTGACGACGCAAAGTCCCGCCCCCATGAACACCTCAGCATTTAAGCCCACGCTACCAGCTCCTGGGTCCTAAAGTCCCACAGGCTACACATACATACATACATACATACATACATACATACATACATACATACATAGGTACAGACAGAGATTCCTCGCTTTATAGTTGGATGCAAGAAATGCAAAACAAAAAGGAATCGAATACAAGGTCCAAATCTCAACGAGTAAGTCAGTTTTAATATGCATTTTATACAGTCTATGTGTGTTACACCGACACTGGAACTGTCATTTTAAATTTGAAACGTGAGATGTATCCGTTTCAATTGCGTTTTAGTTAGGCTGCTGTTTAGGGCAGGGTACTTTGTAATTCACCTATTGTGTAGAAATATTTGCTCCATAGAGATGAGTGCTGTTGCCCAACAGCTTCGCTTGGAAGCCCCATCTCCTCGTACCTCTTACATCACATTTACATAAGCGGTGTCTTGTTTTACATCTCGTTAGCATAAGGAACATATCAGCAGCGGGGGGATGAATGGGTGGATTTTTGAGATGAGAAAGGGCGAGGGTCTTTAATGACAGCATCGGAACAGGATGCCTTTTTGATTTATGTATATTTAATATTATATAATAAAATGGTGGATTCATAAAATAATAAAAGGATTTTGCATCGGGGGTGGGGGGGGGGGGATTTTCTCTCCGTCTCTCTGTCTCCATCTTTCTCTTTCTATCTCTCTCTCTCTGGCTAGAGAGGACATAATGCCCACATACCTGCTGGAGCTAATTTAGATTGCCTTGGATACAGAATACATCCCGCTCCACGGCCTTGCACACACAGTAACTGTCAACAGTTACAGTGTGTGTGTGTGTGTGTGTGAGCACTCAGAGAGAGAGAGAGAGAGAGAGAGAGAGAATAAGAGTGATTGGACACTAGCATGCTGCTTACTGCATGCCACCAAGAATAATGTCAGCAATTGTTCCACTGCGCTTGTTTGTGTGTGTGTGTGTGTGTGCTGAAGACAATGACAATGACCTGCAATACCAGCACAGGCAGAGCAAACCAAATTACACCTCTGAGGAGACAAGATTACACAGCCAGCATGCAACCAGCAAGTGGCCGCCGGCGCCGACACATTTGGAATCCAACAGAATACACATACACACACAGGCTTACTAACCTACGGTGGCCCTGAAGTGCAAATCACAACGGCAGAACAGAAAACACATCGACAGAACAGAAAACACAACGGCAAATCAGAAAACACAACGGCAAATCAGAAAACACAACGGCAATTCAGAAAACACAACAACAAATCAGAAAACACAACGGCAAATCAGAAAACACAACAGCAAACCAGAAACGACAACGACATTAACCAAACCGGAAAAGGTAGGTACCCTCGGGCGACAAGAATCGTCGCTGATTGGACTGGTGGTCCGTCCTTTGAACCGGAAGCAGGGTGCGAGTTAGGGGGGAGCAGGGGGAGCCATGGCTCCGCTAGTGGCAACCTGGGCTCCTCTGGAAACATGGTTTGTGAAATTTTGGGGGAGCTCTAAAATATTGATATGATTGCCAAATAAATTATATTTTGGCCATGGTTTTCCCTCAAAGATGTAAAATAAGAGAAATAAAATTGTATTTTGAGTTCATGATTCATGAAAAAAGTGTTGCCTGCTTGCACGAGGTGCTTGAAGCGTGGCGGGAGCGCTGCAGCTCCACCCACTACTGTATGTGGCGTTGCGTCTCTCCAGGCAGTGAGAGGGTTGTGTTGTGCTATAGTCCTAGCTGTATTGTAAATAATAGGCTATTGCCATATTGTTCATGGTTGGTGCCGCTGGCTGCTCTTATCGCGTGTGTTTGGTTGTGTGTACAGCCTTATAGGCTATAGCCCATGTGATTGTGAAACAATGCAAGTTGTTGAGTAATTCTAAGTTAATTAAATTAAACAGTCAAAAGACACATAATTGGTGGTCCGTGGATTATTTACTATCAAGTTCATTGACGTTTGCGTAGCCCATTCGGGAAATCTGTTGACATGAACATGATCCATCGGGGTGTTTCATAAATATTCGTAAATATTGTACACAGACCTATGGCACCACCCGTGTGCAACGGATTTTTTCTTTATAATAGGCCTATGCTGTTGCTATTAATGACAGGATCAGCATTTAAACTAAACTCCCTCCAAAAACAAAACAAAAATTCACCTGTACTCGCCCCGCCCCCTGGCTCCCCTGGAGACCGTGGTATAATTCGCACACTGACCGGAAGGACAACACCGCCAGACAAACAGAAACAAACGAACACGCCGCGATGACAGCATATCACGTCAAAAGTCGTCATATCCATGTCCTGCATCAAAATATTTTATAATGGCAGCGCGTACGTTGTCACTAGCGGCGCTCATATTTTGAAAACATGTAAACCATGTCGTTCCGGTTCAAAGGACGGACCACCAGTCCAATCAGCGACGATTCATGTCACCCGAGGGTACCTACCTTTTCTGGTTTGGTTATGTGGTTATGTCATTGGCGTTTCTGTTTTGCCGTTGTGTTTTCTGATTTGCTGTTGTGTTTTCTGATTTGCCGTTGTGTTTTCTGATTTGCCGTTGTGATTTGCACTTCAAGGCCACCGTACTAACCTAACCGAAAAAAAATACACACACGTTGGTGATGACACACAGAAACACAACATGTACACATTCATGAACAAAAACACAGTGCATAATATTGTACACATGTAAGAAATGAGTTCACAGACTTCTGCTGAGGGACTGAAAGAACCTGCAAAGTGATGTGTGACTTTATGAGTGTGTGTGTGTGTTTGGGTGTGTCAGACAGCCATTTAAGTGTTGATTGAGAATCGTGCACGTATTCCTCCCTCCAGCATTTATTATTCACCCCTTTTGCCCTTTCTCCCTCTCCCAGGCTTTACTTTCCTTGCACGCCCACACCCTCAGCCCCTAATGAAGAGAAACACACACACACACGTGGGTAAACATGTTGGTTCTGGTTGGTTTGACTGCCTGCTCCAGACAGTTAAAAAAAACAGGTTTTAGTGTAAAAGAGAGTGCTTGAACAGTGGTAAATCCTACCAAACACATCCCCACTTACATGTGAAGTATTTAGGATTTGTATATGTGTGTTCCGAGGAAGAAGGCCGCCGACACAGGAAACGCTTTAACTCACTTTATTTGTTTAGGTTTAGTTATATCTAATCTACGTAACAATGGAGGGGTATTGTAAAAGTCACGCCGCGTGGAGAGCCCCCTCGCTTTGCATCCGTCCGATGCGCTGCCTGGGGGCTTCTGACCTCCCCCGGATGTGTTGCCCGGTAGTAACCGGGCAGGCGTGGCCTCTATGACGCATAATGGCTAGTGTTGAGCGGCCGCCCCCAGTGTATTATGTATGCCGCCACCTAGTGTTGAGGTGCAGTTAATACAACTTGTATATTTATTTCTACTCCTTTGTGGCTATGTGTAGATATTACAGCCTGCTGATACATATGTTATTATTTATTCGCAACATATACAAGACAGTTGGCTTGTGTGGTTTGGTACCGTTGAGAAAAAGTAATTCAAAATTTTGAAGCCATCTACTTTTTATTTTTTACCTAGTACTGCTCTGAGGCATGTTGTTCACAGAAACATTTCAGATGATAGACCTGTTGCTGTGATACGTCAACGTCGCTGCCATATTGAGCTGGGCAAGACTGGCCTGTCAACAAACACAAGTAAACAGGGAG
This sequence comes from Merluccius polli, assembly GCA_030340625.1. Lineage (NCBI taxonomy): Eukaryota > Metazoa > Chordata > Actinopteri > Gadiformes > Merlucciidae > Merluccius > Merluccius polli. The sequence continues at coordinate 110,855 of JAOPHQ010002280.1, forward strand.
CTGTGTTTTTTCTGGATAAAAAGCACTATAACGTTACTATTCTCACAGATTTTAATGAGTCATTTTTTTTACTCCACATCACAAACCCTTGAATATAAAAACGACTCATTGAAAACCGCAGCTCGCCCGTTTACTTGTATTTGTTTACAGGCCAGTCTTTCCCAGTCCAATACGGCGTTCATTGATGACCACATCTACAAACTAAAGGCCAATGCAGCATCTATGTATATATGTCTATGCTTGTATATCAACAATCAAGACAAGAAGTGTTGGGAGAAAAATCTCGGGCCTATTCTAAGCTAACAACGGCGCGGACCCTATAGGTATCAGATCAAAAAATAAGGAGAAATAAAGAGATATAAACTGAATTAAACTGAGTAGATTTATTCTTAATCAAACTTAATCAAAAGTCAATGAGTAAATGCGTATAATAACAAATACAGCGCTGGTGTCACAAAGAGCTTCGCCTCCTGAGAAGTTCTGCTGATTGTGAGCCCTGAGTCCCTGGTCAGTGGATACTTTGTATACAAAAATTCAGCTCCGGGGCATAACCTCATGAGCGGGTATATGGATACTTTATGGTTGCCGAGGGCAAGTCCAGGAAGGATGACAAACATCATGAGTGGATCTATGGATGCTTCATAGTCACAAGGGGCAATTCAGCTAGGGGGCATAACATCATGAGCGGGTATATGGATACTTTATGGCCACAAGGGGCAACTCAGCTAAGTTAAAGTTAGATAGCCGGGCATATTCAGTTGGCCTCCCACGCCTTTCGTGGGGAAGCTTGGGCCGAATGACGTCACCAAGCGCTCTGTTTAACATGGCACCCAGTCTCAGGCAGTAGCGTTTATCACCTGCTACTCCCCTGGGCATTTCGTTACATCTGGGTGCGCAACGGATTCTCTGTGAGGGGAGGGGGAGCACCTATAAACAATGTCCACTGTGACTGGTTCTAGACTGGCTCACTTGTGGGAAGCGGGTGAAGCACTCATAAACAATGTCCACTGTGACCTTGTTATTCTGGCTCTAAGTAACCGTTCGGGCCTTTTAGCATTCTGAATATTTCAATAGAAGCATACATCTGATACAAATTAGAGCTGAACAATTAATTGAAATCGTAACATGGCTCAAGTGCAATATCCAGGAGCTGCAATTTTTTGATAAAGGTAAAATGTGTAAATTTACCATTAACACCATCATAAATAACTACTGTAGTGTTGCAGAGATGCCCTGGCCTGCAAATGTTTTTTCTCCAGATGTAAGAAAACATGGTTTGGTATAGACCACAACAAATGTCACATCATGATTTTAATGTTTTTTTCAGTTAAAAATAAAAATTGTGATCCCAATAATAGTGAATCATCGTATCACAATCGCAATATCTGTCAAAATAATCGCAATAGGATTTTTTGACCATGTTGTTCAGCCCTAATACTAAAAATACTCAGCTGCAATACCAACCAATAATCATACTAATGATAATAATAACTCAAGAATCATACTAACAATAATAATAACAACTCAAGAATCATACTAACAATAATAATAACTCATAAATTGCCAGGACAATGTAGGTGCACCAATAACAGCTGTTTCTACAAATCACACACTCACTCTTACTCTCACACTCACTCACACGTCTTTGTAAACACTCAAGCCACAAGTGGCTTTTTGCTGCAGTTCCTCACCTCCTGCAACTCACACACTCTCGCTGTGTTAAGCTTCAAGTGCCATCTGGCAGCGGTGGGGGCAAAATGAGAACAGCCTCGGGAGGAGGGCACAGAGAGTGGAGATGGAGAGACTTGCTGATGAACAACAGAGAGAGAGAGAGAGGGAGAGGGGGAGAGGGAGAGAGCTGGGCTGAACCAGCTGCATAAAAGATGTGTTCTGTACTGGCAATTAGTCAACATTAGTCAATGGGAACATTGTTTATATGCGTGTGAGTGTGTTTGTGGGAGAGAGTGTTTGGATAGGTGTGATTGCGTTTGTGTACATGTTCTTATGCGTAGCAAATATGGTCTTATGTAACATGTAAAAACCCTGCATCAGTTAGTGAAATTAGTGCGGCTGTGACTCACTGATTCTCATCTAAAACTGCCGTCACTCTACCAAAAGTGTGCCTCCTGTTCCAACTTGGTTTTCACAACCAGATTCTTGAATGATTTCTTAGCTGTATCTTTAGCTCACCAGTTTCCTACTGATTGACCAGACCCCCCCCCCCCCCCCATAACTGTCAAAGCAAGTGTTGACCTGAGCTGAGCTGGCAAATGCATTTTGTCATTGTTTTTAAATGCCATTTCTGAATATAGTTGACCTGCACGTTCGGTACTACAGTTGTACTCACCTATTGACACCTCCCTTCCTCCCCCCCTTACCTCCATCCCTTCCTCCAGTCTGCACAGTGCGCTGCCAGAAGTTCCTGATATCGCGAGTGGGTGAGGACTGGATATTCCTCATCCTCCTGGGACTGCTGATGGCGCTGGTCAGCTGGGCGGTGGACTTCTGCATCGCCATCTGCCTCCAAGGTGACACAGGATTATCATTTTAGTCATTTGTTTTTGTATTGTACACCTTCTTATTTATTGATGTGGTCAGGATAGATATTAACTTGTTAAGTGGGAGCAGTGGACACACTATTGGGATGAAGGTATTAAAACAGAATGACATGAAATGCAACCCCCTAGCTATTTCCTTCCCGTTGAACACAGCATCAAATGCTTTACCCTATACTACCTATGAGTACTGTATACTACCTCTGAGTTTGGTGAGTGTGTGCGACCATCCTAGCCTAACATTGCCAAATCAGGTACAAGATTGGCCGTTCTTTTGCTTTGTTGCATGAGCTGCATATCAATGGGAAATGCACACATTGCATTGGAATTGCATTGAGAACACGTCACTGTATGGCTTTGGCTTTAGATGAGCTTTACTGTGAGGAGTTAAGATGACACTAAGCCACACTTCAAAAGATCACACCACGCTTCATGCTGTGTGTGTGTGTCTGTTGAGGCAGAGTGAATGGTGCTTTTTAAAGGCTGAGAGAGTTGAGAAGTAGGACAGTTATCAAGGCAAATCCTCTTGACGCCTACACACACACACACACACACACACACATTCACTCTCTCACCCACACACACACACACACACACACACAAACACACAGAGGAAATCACTGCTTAGGTTCTATATCCCCAGTAAGTTGTTACTCCATGCAGATCCATGCCCCATGGGTGTACACATCCTTCATCACATGCAGGTGTGTTGCTCACAAACACAATGCTCTTTCTTGTGTGTGTGTGTGTGTCCACAGCACAGAGATGGATGTACGGTGGTCTGGACAGTAATGTGTTCCTGCAGTATCTGGCCTGGGTCACCTACCCTGTAGTGCTCATCACCTTCTCTGCTGGCTTCACCCAGATCCTGGCCCCACAGGCTGTCGGTACGCTGACTATCACACACACACACACACACACACACACACACACAAGCACACACAAGCACACAAGCACACATGCACGCACACACCCACGCACATTTTGGAAGGCCAAAATGATCACAACTATTGATTTAAATCAATGTAAAATTCAGCGTTTAAGAGTTAAGATCATAACACCACAATTTACGCCGTTCTATTTTATTATGCCATAAAGTGGCCTTTAGTGGTTAAAAACTCTTTTTGGACCACTGACACGTTTTGTGCCGTTTTTGTGCCAACATAACGGTCAGTTAAATGAGCTCCTGTTGATTTTCACAGAAAGTAATTATGAACCTTCTTCACCCAATCAACGATAACCAAAGTCAGACCACATCAGTCTATTGCTGATCTTTAGATCGCTGTGCCTGCTATTGTGTTGTGATGTTATGTGTATTTGCCACTCGTTTGGGTATTTCTTTGGGCGTGGTGTTAATGCTATGTTTAATAAGGCAACCAAATGAAAACGGAATTTTCACAAAGTTTTCTCTCGTAAATGTTCAAAAGAATTGTCATGAATCAATTTTAGAGCAACTTGACCGCTGTCTGTGATGCAATGTGAATGTTAATCTCTGTATTGTCCATTTATTTTTTCGAGATATTTATTTAACATTAATATGTACGATTTGGGGAGGTAATGAATGGATAACAATGCTTAACGTGGTTTTGTTTTCGTCAAGTGCTCACTGGATATACATATACACACTGGATACCTCTTGTTGGGAAAAGACAAAATGCTGATGATTTGCATCGTGTATGGCTGCTCAAATTGGTAAAACCGAGAGAAAACCCATCGTTTTTATCGCGTTCCAAAAATGATTCACCACATAGTGGTGAAATATGCAACAAAAAAAAAAGTATTTTTGGAGGAGCCGAATCTGGAAATGCCCAGGTGTGTAGTGATCACTTTATAAAAGGTATTTACAGTTTTTTCAGTTGTTTACATGCAATTTTGAAAACCGGGTTCTTTTTTTCAAAATATAATCACAATTATCCAAACACCACACTCAATTTGCATAATTCCTATATTGTTTGCAAAATGACACACTTCAGTCAAAACATACACACTTCAGTCAAAACATATACACATATTTGTGAAAATGGTATTAGTTTTCATTTAACCAACACAGTCCTCAATGATCAGAAACTATTGCAGCCAGTTTCACACTGCTGTGATAAATAAAAAACACATTTGTAAAAAAAACTAATTTTAGGAAATAGCATGTGCTAGATTTTTGGCCAGACATTGTTATGTAAGGGATAATTTAGATGTCAAAAAAAATAGTGACAAACCCACAACATTGTTCATGATTAGTTTGAGATATAGGGAGAATGTACACAAATAGGCCTACTATAAACATACCAAGCATTGCACAACACTGATGCTGCAGACTGAATATTTCAAGTATTTATTTCAATACTTACAGTATTTCTTACCATAATCAGTTACAGTAATCAACCAACAATGAAATCAATGAAACAAATAAAATCTGTAGACAAATAAAAATTACTGCATGAAGTACATACACTTTGACTCTGAAGAAAAACTACTGTAAAAGCAACAAGAATACTGTAACTATTCATCATCTCTCCGACTGGCTGGATCAGGTCAAGATTTCATCCACGTCACAGGCTATGTCTTCATTGGCAAGGCACCGTTGGAAGAATCGCCTCGTATGACGAATCCACCCCTGCACAGAAGCTGCTTCGATATGATCACAGGCCTGCTCCATGGCCTGAATGAGGGGCAAACGGTCATAGGGCCGCAGGTCGTATACCTTCCACCGCCATGCTGAAAAAAACTATTCTATTGGATTCAGGAAGGGGAGTATGGGGGAAGGTATAAGACTTCAAATTCAGGGTGCTCATGGAACCAATTCTGGACCAGAGCAGCCCGATGGAATGAGACATTGTCCCAAACGACAATGTACCGCATCTGGTCCACTTCGTTTAATGCTGTGACAATCTTGTGCAATCTGTCAAGAAATGCAAGTATTAGATTTGCATTATAGGGTCCCAGATTTGCATGGTGGTGGAGGACCCCATTTTGTGTAATAGCAGCGCAAAGGGTGATGTTACCCCCTCGCTGCCTTGGCACATTGGTGATTGCCCTGTGTCCAATTACATTTCTCCCTCTTCTTCTTGTTTTCGCAAGGTTAAATCCAGCCTCATCCACATATATAAATTCATGTTGAATTTCTTCAGCATCCATTTGCAAGATTCTCTGAAACACAGTAAAAGACAATAGGATGCTATTCAACATCTATTGCACAGTATTTTGTGTGCCAGAACATTATGAGCAGTGCACAATACCACACCATAGTAAGATGAACAATACATACCTCCACATACTCATTGCGCAGATGTTTCACTCTCTCTGAATTTCTGTCAAATGGTACCCGATACAGTTGCTTCATGTATATTTTTTTTTCTTGAGGATTCGACCTAATGTTGATAGAGAGACTCGTTGGATGTTATTGAAAATATGGTCATCATTGATGATATTGGCTTGGATTTCTCGCAGCCTGATACAATTATTGGTCAAAACCATGTTCACAATGGCGGCCTCTTGTGCAAGAGTGAACATAGGGCCCCTTCCACCTTGGTGTCCTCGACCCCCAATCCTATGTAAAAAAATAAAATAAAAAATACACATGCAGCCTACTGTCAAATGTCACAGTAAACAATATTGATGATACACAAGTACAGCAAGCTTCAGTTTCAATGTACTGTGTGGTTAGCTTACCTGTTTTCTCGATGAAATGTCCGAATTACTGACGCAACAGTATTTCTGCTGAGATTTGGTTGAACTCTTTGTCCAGCTTCCATCAGTGTCAGTCCATGGTTGATAACATGGTCAATGAGTGTTGCACGGATTTCTTGAGTCAAATTTGGTCCCCGTCTTCTTTGTTCAGGTTCTATCAACTCTTCAAGTCCTTCTCTACCTCTTCCTCTACCTAGGCCTCTTCCTCTACCTCCTTCTTCTCCTCTTCCTCTACCTAGGCCTCTTCCTCTACCTCCTTCTTCTCCTCTTCCTCTACCTCCTTCTTCTCCTCTTCCTCTACCTAGGCCTCTTACTCTACCTCATTCTTCTCCTCTTCCTCTACCTGGGCCTCCTCCTCTACCTCCTTCTCCTCTTCCTCTACCTCCTTCATCTCCTCTTTGAGCTCCCCCTCTCATTCTCACTCTTCTTCTTCTTCTTCTTCTTCTTCTTCTTCTTTTTCTTCTTCTTCTTCCATTTTTGTTGAAGACAGGTGAACTCACCTGCTGCCTTTTATAGCACACCTGAGTGCTGCGTTTTCAAATTAGCACGTGTGCTTCCACACCTGGTGGATGTGATTATCCAATTTGTTCATTAGTGTGGTCATTGGCAATCCGGGGCTTTGTAATGACGAGGAAGTAAGTTCACAATCCTTATCTGTGTCTAAGGTGTGAAAATGTGTGTAGAGTTTTACAAATCACTGTGTAATGTTTTGCAAAAAGGGTGAAGCAGACATTGTGTGTAATGTGCAAATCTGTGGAGGTGTTTTGCTCCTTGGAGTAGAATTTCGCAAATGGTGTGGAAATTTTTATTTTAGTGTGTAAACAATCGTAAAAAACTGTAAGATTATTTCCTTGCTTTGTAATGTTTCTATATATAGCTAAATGTTTTTGCTTTTCTGTAACAAATGAACCATACAAATCGCTGGTTGTGGAGTTGTGGAGTGCTAAATCGTTATGTTGCATGTCCTTATTAGCTAATGTTAGGTGTTACATTGTCAAGATATCAACGGTAATCTCTAAAAGTATTTAGCAAACCTACGTGTATAATCGTTTCCATTCACTCTTCTAATGGGTCTTCTAAGTAACCATGTAAGTAACCATGTTTTGAACTTACTTGGAACAGCAGGGACAGACAATACAATACAATGGCAATGCAGTGCTTCACCCAGCAGGAGATGCAGAGATGCCAGCTGCAGGGACCAAAAAAGCCTCAGGTCAAGGAGGGTCACCATTGGTGAACTGGCCCGGTAGAGTGGTAGTACTTTCAACCCAATTCATCTTGGATGATGCACTCATGGAGCAAGAAGTTGCACTGTTCAGAAGGCTCAGAAGATGACTCTGGAAGCTACTGAGGGTGGCGCGGATGAAAAACTTCCTCACTGACAGTTGGTTGATTGCTGGAGGGATGCTTCATCCCGAAGGAAGAAAACTCCACAGAGATAAAACAATTCCGTACCATCTCACTCCTCAATGTGGAAGGCAAAATCTTCTTTGGGATTCTGGCAAGGAGGCTGACCACTTTCATGTTGGACAACGACTATATGGACACTTCAGTTCAGAAGGGTGGAGTACCGTGGGTACCTGGCTGTCTTGAGCACACCAGTGTAATCTCTAAGATGATTGAGGATGCAAAGAGGAACCATGGTGACCTGACAGTACTGTGGCTCAACCTAACCAATGCCTACGGTACCATACCCCACAAGCTAGTGGAAACGACATTGAAGACCTACCATGTCCCTGAGACTGAGACTGGAGGTTACAAGCGGCATCCAACAGGCGCCCATCAGGGCATTCACAGCCAAATCAGTACCTGAAGGGAGATGGATTTTGAAGGACATGGTCGAGCTCACCGATTGGGCAAGAATGGAGTTCAAACCTGCAAAATCCAGAAGCCTGGTACTGAGGAGGGGGCGTCAAAGTGGACATCATCCCAACAGTCCAAGAGAAACCGGTAAAGAGCTTGGGTGGTACAGGGTGGACCTCAACGACAAACAGATTGTGAAGGAGATGCTCATTCAAGCTGAAACCTGGATGACATCTCTGGAGTGGCCTACTTGGTAAGTATAAGGCTTAGGGATACCAACGTGGGGTGCTTCTCAGACCTCTGGCCACTGCTCGTTTACAAGGTACCCATCTCCACTGTCGAGGGGCTCGAGCGGAACACCTACCTGAGGAGATGGCTGGGTGTCCTGAGAAGCTTCTGCTCCATTGGCCTGTACAGCAAGGGCAGCAAGCTGCAGCTGCCAGTAACATCTGTGGTCGAGGAGTACAAGGCAACAAAACCACAGCAGGCCATGATGCTGCGAGACAGTCAAGATGCAAGAGTACGCCAGGCAGACATTGAGGTTAGAACAGGTCGCAAGTGTTCAGCAAGCAGAGCATTGAGGGAGGCGGAGGATTGCCTGCATCATGCTGACATCATCGGGTCAGTAGCCCAGGGCAGGTTAGGCCTGGGTTGCTCCACCAGGGCAAGCTGGATCATGGCCAACCCAAAGGAGAGGCGTGGCATGGTGCAGAGGTCTGCAAGGCAGAGGAGGAAAGGCGACATGTCAAGGCTGTAGCCATGAACAAGCAGGGCAGCTGGACAAGGTGGGAGAGCGTGCAAGAAAGGGCACTGACCTGGCAGGACATCTGGAGCATGGAAGGACACTGGATTAAGTTTCTGCTGTGTTCCGTGTATGATGGCCTGCCAGCTGCATGCTCTGCGGAAGGCCAGCCGACCTTGAGCATGTCTTCTCCTCGTGTCAGTCAAGTCTGGCGGATGGGAAGAAAGAAGCCGAAACAACTTTCTAAGGGGCCTCGCTTCATCCACTTTCTCAGGGCAGGGGTGAGTGCAACAGCAGAGATAAGAGGAGCAAAGGGGTCCTGGCCACAGCAAGTGACTGGGAGATGCAGGCGGACCTTAGGAAGCAGCTCAAATTCCCAGAGGAGATCACCCACACTAGCCTAAGACACGATATTGTCCTCTGGTCTAAAGGTACCAAGCAGGTGGTTCTTATTGAGGTTACAGTACCCTGGGCAGAGAGGATAGAGGAGGCACATGAGTGCAAGCTAAAAGAAATATCAGGCCCTCATCTTCGAGAGCCAACAGAATGGAGAAAAGACTTAATGTGGATGCTGAAAGAGCAAGCAACGGCCACAGTTTTGACATCGGTCTGACCTACCCTACATATTATAATAAGGTGTCTTCAAAATAAGATAAGTAAAAAAATTAAAAAAAATAAATCAAGCCTACAGTACCCTGGGAAGAGAGGATGGAGGAGGCACATGAGCGCACGCGAAATATCAGGCCCTCATCTGCGAGAGACAACGGAATGGATGAAAGCCTGTAAGGCTGGTTTACAGGTAGCCGGTTGCAATAACCCTTATCGTATTTTGCATATTAAATATGTTGGCCAACATTTGTCAGCTAACATTAGCTCAAGAGACGGGTGAGCTGGGAAAACTATCCAGTACAGGGGGGATTTATTTGTCTTATATAAATAAATCTTAAATAAATACGTAAATTAACGTTCTAATAAAGTAAATGGACAATACAGAAATTAACATTTACATTGCATGATAGACAGTGGATATGTTGCCCTAGATTGATTTATGACAATTGTTTTGAACATTTAAGGGAGAGGAAAACTTGTTTACATTTACAATTACAAACACATACAAGATGAAGCCGTTACTTTAGATGAATCGGAACAGGTTTTATTACGGGGTTCAAACCCAGGACCTTCTGGGTTTGAAGTGAGCAGTGAGCAGAAGTGCTAACCACTGTGCCACCGTGCCACACCTATATATGCCATATATGTTTAAAGTGTGTGGGTGTGGGTATGTTCATTTTCTTCCTTGACTTGAGATGAAAGCACGGCGAGCTATATATGGTGATGGGTGCTTGTTGGCGTGCAGGCTCAGGCATCCCGGAGATGAAGACCATCCTGCGTGGAGTGGTGCTGAAAGAATACCTCACCTTCAAGACCTTCGTGGCCAAAGTCATTGGCCTCACCTGCGCTTTGGGCAGTGGCATGCCCCTGGGCAAGGAGGTAATGCACCAACACACACACACACACACACATACATACACTCATACGCTGGGATAGCGGATTCATTGCTAAATGCACCATCCAGCGTTGTGGAGGAACACGTTATTTTTACCGTTGCTAGCTTCCCTGTAATATACAACATGAGTGGAGATTATTACCGCGAGTTACGGCCTGTAGCCTGTAGTTCAATAGTAAATTCACACAATTACGCAGGGAAATGAGACCGAAGTGTATTTCGATTTTTTTATTAGATTGTTGAAGTTAAAATAATAATGCCGACATTTTTACATTAAATATTGGAAAATGTGGTTTCAAGTACGTCACATTGTTACATTAGAGCGGGTATTTATACAAAATACTTGGCTGAAGGAATGCGTGTTCAGTGCAAAGTAGGACAAATCCAATGCATGCGCTACCTGAAAAGCAATGCAACGCACAGATATTGCATATGAAATGCAACAACGCAATGATTAAGGAGCGTTCGATTGAAAGTGAATGGTTAGGAATTCTGTGTAGTCGCAGCGATACAAACCCACTGAAACATTTTAAGGCATAAAACCACATCTTCAAAATCTAAAAAAAGGTTTTATGAATTGTTCCTTGTTTGTCCTTGTATTCTCGCCAAAAAATAATACACATTTAGTTTTCATGGATTTTTGTGAAATCCCCATTTTACTTTTGCCAACATGTGGTTGAAAAACATTTTTTTTTTTTACAAAGGTTTATGTCTGCCAATAGGTTTCCTATATCCATAGCATAAAAACACAATTGTGTGTGTTTGTATTCAAGTGTGGGTGTTTGTATTCAAGTGTGTGTTTGTGTGTGTGTGTGTGTTTGCACATGTTTGCACATGCATATCAATGTCTTCCTGTTTGTTTGTGCATGGCCTCTGTCCGCAACTGGAACACACACTTGCAATACCTTGAAAACATGTGAGACAGACAGACACACACACACACACACACACACAAACTGACTCCAAATCAATAATGTCAATCAACATCTAGTTAATCCTCTGAGATCCTCCTCCCTGCTCTCCTAAACACCAAGAGGCCAAACACACACACACACACACACACACACACACACACACACACACATATACTATGGCATTGAGGTCCAGACCCGCTGTGAGTCACCTGGCCCTCGAGCAAGCACTCTTTGGTTCAATTAGACTATTAAGGACACACCCACACACACACCGGTACATATGCACACGTATGCATGCACGCACGCACGCACACACACACACACACACACACACATACACACACACACACACACACACGCTTAGCGCTGTGTGTGTTACTCTCTCCTCTTCACCGATGCATTATGAAGCACAATTAATTTAGTGATGGAGCCAGCAGGCTACACACTGAGGTGTGTAGGTGCAGTTTGAGGGCTTACGTGGGTTGGGTGTAAGTACTGTATGTGTTGGAACTGGTATAAGTTGGTTTATTTTAGCTTGTTTAATGTTTAATGTGAACCAAACAAAATGTAACACTGTGTGTTATTTTGAAGCCTGTCCAATGTGACAAAATAGAACAACATTGTGGACAATGTGTGTCTGCTTGTTGCTACATGGTTTGTACAATTAAACAAAACAAAAATTATATTATTGGTCAAAATGTAGAGTTCACCCCGAACCCAAACTATCATGAGAGTAAGGTGACATCATGCCTCTTCGTCACTAACAGTGTCAATCATTGCAATCCATATACTTAATTGCACAAGTGTTTTGCTGTGGAAGAGGAAAAGATCTGTAGCAGATAGATGGATGATAGATAGCGCTATACATGGAAGAAAGAACCCATGGAGCAAGCCGAGTAATTGGTCTGAACACAGTGCATTGGGTGAGGAGATGCTGATAGCTGGTGTTGTGAGAAGCAGTTTCTCTTGAAACTCTTACTCGCGTGTTCTTTAATGAAGCGATAGAAGAAGTTGTTTAGCTTTAAGAAATAATCAGTTTTATTGTTAACACCAGTATAATGTGCAGAGTTTTACAGATATATCTGGGTCCCACTACGTTTCCCTGACCGAACAACAAAGTGTGTGTCAGTTCACGAAGTCTGAGCACCACCTATCCCTGACCCAGGAAGTTATATACACAAACAGTGAAAACGTCATAAAGGGCTGGCTGTTGACGTCTTCCCCTCTCGTCCTTGTGGTGTCTGGCCCCAGCGCCAGACTGTCGCCTCCGGGTATTCTCTAAAAGATTCTTTACACGTACAGCGACAATCCTGCCTGTTTTTCGCCATCATCTGACCTCACTATCTACTCCACACATGTAACCAACAACGCACTCATTCCGATCCTGAGGAGCTCCCCCCATGCTTACATGCCTCTGCTCATAGCTCATGACTCTGTCCTTCGTCTGCAGACAGGCACCGAGGTTAGTGTGACCCTAGTTATTGGTCATATGGTAGATATAAAATGTAACCATACCTTTACTGGACAGAGTTTTCTTTTTGCCCATGTTTGTGAATTATTGATGGTACTTCTGGCTCTGCAGATGTAGTTTGTATCCTGTGTGTGTGTGTGTGGAAATCACTGAAGTCTTTTGGCAGAAATAAATCTGGTACATGTGAGGCATTCCCATCAGACTGTTGCCTGGAGACACACTCACACATACGCACACATGCGCACACATGTACACACACAGCCCACAGGCCTTCCTGTTGTGTAGTTCTGCATCCATTCAGTGTGATTTGTGTTTCCTTTATCATTGACTTTTGATTGGAACGTTGAGTTGAACTTCTGCAAAGTGCTCTCAGTTGAAATCCTACTGGTTGGAGCTCTCTGTTTAATGTTGAATGAGTACGTTTGCACACACATTGTTCCTGACATAGTCTCACAAGTCAGACTTTAGATTAACATCTAAAGTCTGATGGCAGACGAGCTCAAATCTGGGTGAACTGGGCATTTCATTTTCTTTTGCTTCAAATTCTTTTAAACCAATCATGTTGCTGCGAGCGGGGATCTATAGACTTCTTTTACATGGAATGGGAAATAACCTGACAAGCAGTACCACAACAAATGGCAGACATTTAATCTGGGATCCAGAAGAGGATTAATAAAAAAAATTAAAAACCTCCTTGGCCAACAGCGAACACAAACTCGGCCAGCACCGGTAAACTAAACTTTTTCCGTAGCCGGTGGGAAGACAAGCTAAAACTTCCTGTCCAGATACCAACGTCCTTTGATGAAGGTCTGCAAAGGTTTCAAATCCAACCTGTGTGGACCGGCCACTGTAAAAAACCTCCATCTTGCACTTGCGAATGAGTTTATCTTCGAATATATCCGGAACAAAACAGGAAACACTGCGTAACTCCGCCCCTTGCACTTCCTGGTTTCCGGCCCAGGGGCTGTACAGTCTCGCCCCAGAAGTTCTGTTATAGCATTGTCGAACTTCTGGATCTGAGATTATTACTGACTTTAATGACTTTACATTCCTCTTTCCCTCTCTTCTTTAGGGTCCATTTGTGCACATCGCCAGCTTGTGTGCGGCACTCCTCAGCAAGTTTATGTCGCTGTTTGGTGGAATCTATGAGGTAACTAACTCACCGTCATAGTAATATAATATATACTAATATAATAATGTGCCATCGCTTCTGCAGTATTTAGGAACAGCGCTAGATGTGCGTATACACTGACATGTATAATGGACGTCCATTTTCTCTCCTCTCTATCTCTCTCGGGCAATTGAAGAGAAAGTGTGTGTGTGGGTGCACGTAGAGCGATTTCTTATACCCTAATATACCCTTTCAATACCTTTTTTTCCCCCCCCTCTCCCATCTCTTATTGCCATAAAACATGATTTGTGCTTGGTTTTCATGACTGTGGGTTGAAATGAGCATGCGGCGACACACAGAGTGCCCAGTGGTTTGTTAAACATTATTTCTCGGCGAGGCGAGTCTCACACGGCGACACATTTCATGAATGTCCTCTTCAGAGAGCTGGTAATGGTCCCATTGCATTATTTGCTGTGTTTAGACATTTTAACTGCATGTGAAGCGCATTTACTTTAATTTTTGAGAAACTTTCTAGTTCGGATATTTTTGAATGGAGTAAATGTCTGCAGTCGTAAAATTACATAGTGCAGGTTTAAAGTGCATTTTATACTTGATTTACCCACAACCCGAGACCTTCAAATGTATCTCTGCCTGCACTCTTGCCACCATCCCTGCTCTGTTAATCTCCTTGTAACTCTCTATCAGCCTCTCTCCTTCCATCCTGCCACTATCTGTCTCTGCCACTCTCTCTTTCTCTGCAGTTGCTTGAATGGTGCAGATTAATAAAGTGAATCGGTGTGCGTGCATACATACTCGCAAATGTTTAGTTGTACATTTGTGGGAGTGTAGTGTACTTGTACACAGAGTGTGTGTGTGTGTGTACATGTGTGTGTGCGCAGAAAGTTTGATGTGTACTTTTGTTTATAAAGTGTGTGTGTGTGTGCATGTGTGTGTAAGAGGCATCCCAATTGCATTGCGTGGCCCTCTCCACTCTTGTTGAAGTACAGTATGCTAATGTGTATGTGGGCGCCTGTGGGCTCCCAGCCAGCTTCTGTCCCACTACCACCGCTGCTGCTTAACAAGCTGACACTTCAACACACAGGCAGGGGATGGAGAGCCATTCTGCACCTACGCATGCACACGCACAAACGCACGCACAGACACCCACTGTTTCATACACATGCTGATTCTACAGGGCTAATGTGAAGTAGACCACTGCTCAGTTACGGACTAGTGCCAAATGTATTTGTATTTGAATTATTATTCATTTTAATAAATATACAAATACATACTTGTAGAAACAGCTGAGTTGTTTGCTAAATGCTATCGTTTGCCTCCATGCTGCTTAAAGGAGCCCAGTCTGATAGGGACGAAGGTAAGGTCTGCTTCCCTGTTGCCCAGCATGCTCTTGGGCTCTACTCATTTTTTGTGCTGCAATTCAGCAATTTTGTGTGTGTGTGTGTGCCAGAACGAGTCGAGGAACATAGAGATGCTGGCAGCGGCCTGTGCCGTGGGAGTGGGCTGCTGTTTTGCTGCCCCCATAGGAGGTGAGGGCTCTGATCTCTGTGTTCCTCCCCCTTCCTCCTCCGTATCCTTTTCTCTCCCACTGTATCCCTCTCTCCCACCGTATCCGTCTCTCTCTCCCAACGCATACCTCTGGAAAGTGACCAGATTAACTTTCAATAACATGTCCCTGCCCCATTGTATAAAGGATGCGACGGGCTAACACACAACCAGCTAGCATGTTATGTCACTTTGGTATAATTCAATCAAATTTCATTTGGAACCAATCACATTTGTCATCGGCCTTTGTTCTGCACTGATTCCTGGTTTACTTGGAATTACGTCATTTTAAAGACATTTCATGTTGACTTTCAATTGTGGCCATTACACTACAAAAATAACTTGTTGAAACAAGTTAAGTAAGCTTGAAAAAGGGATAATAGTACACTTAAAAATGTAACAATTTGTGTTTGATTATGTAAACTTTCTAAAGTTAAAAAAAGTGTTTTTTTGACAAATGGATGAGCCCTTTAGATTCATTTGGTGTTTCTACATGTGCCATGTTGCTGGTGACCTGCAGGTGTGTTATTCAGCATCGAGGTAACCTCCACTTTCTTTGCGGTGAGGAACTATTGGAGAGGCTTCTTTGCTGCCACCTTCAGTGCCTTCATCTTCCGAGTCCTAGCCGTGTGGAACAGAGACGAAGGTGAGTCCAACATAACTAACAGAGCTTAACGTTGCTCAATCAATCACTGTTCTTTTTTGAGAATGTTAATGTTTTGACAACCTTCTCTTCCACTCACTTTGCAGAGACCATCACAGCCCTTTTCAAAACCCGCTTCCGCTTAGACTTCCCCTTCGACCTCCAGGAACTTCCTGCCTTTGCCGTCATCGGGTGAGAAACTTACACTAGCGAGACTTGTGGCTAACTTTGTGCTAGGAGTGAGATATTAGAAGCGTTAACTTCGCTATTAGCATGGTGTAGTTGAATATATACCCTCAGGGACCCCTCGTTACTGCAAGAGGTATCAGGAAACGCAATTAGGAGCTCCCAGTTGTTCACTCAGTGAGGTGTAAGGTAGAGGAGCCTGAGAAAGAAGGCCTGCTTAGCTTGGGTAGGTGTTCAGTTGGGAGCACCCTGGGGATTTCTTATTTTGTGGTTCCATGGCTTTCACTGGGAACAGAACAGAATCTCTCTCTCTCTCTCTCTCTCTCTCTCTCTCTCTCTCTCTCTCTCTCTCTCTCTCTCTCTCTCTCTCTCTCTGTCTCTCTCTCCTGCTCTCGCTTTCTCTCTCTCGTTCTCTCTCTCCTTCATTTTTCCTTCTGATGAAAGTGGAAGCCCACGTCTCTCCTGCGAGGGCTGCCGGAGAAGAAAATCCCCTTTCTTGTCCTCTTTTGATATTTCTTAGTCATCCTTCCTGCTGGCTGTTTTATTTTTATTTTATGTACTGTTAGTGTCTGGTGTGCTAGAATCAGAGCCCACTCCCCTTCTCTCTCTGCTGTCACCACAGAGTTAGACAGCAGGCTCACAGTTATCACGGACACACAAGGACCCCTGTAGCAGAGAGAAAGAGAGAGAGTCTCTCTCTCTCTCTCTCTCTCTCTCTCTCTCTCTCTCTCTCTGTTTGTGTGTATCCAAGTATTGCCATAAACCCTCCCTCTCATTGTGTTTTGTGTGCAGTATTGCCAGTGGTTTTGGTGGGGCTCTCTTTGTCTACCTGAACCGCCTCATTGTGCAGTTCATCAGGAAGCAGAAGGCCATCAACAAGTTCCTCATGAAGAAGTGAGTCTGATCATGTCGTCCAGCCTCAGCCCTCCACCACCACGCATGTTTTATAATTTCTTTTAAAGAGTTTTTGGGTCATGGGTCAGACATATCTCTCTCTTTCTCTTGCACAAACACACGCACAAAGATAAATAGATGGAGGTCCTCCGCTAGGTTTTTTTTTAAGTTGTTCTTTTTCTCCCATTGTTCCAAAGCCTAGGGTTAGGGTTAGGCCTAAAGTAATTGTGAATGTAGTTCCATGTTTATTAAGGTTAAGGTTTTTTTTGGTTTTGGTTTGTTATTTCTCTGGCACTCTTAATTTCATCAAAATGAAGAGTTTAAAATGACTGAAACAACCAATATACAGTCCTGCCACACATACAGAATGTGAACACCGTCTGCTTCTCTCTGTCTTTTAAAAGTAGCTGCCAATATAATTTCTGTCAACACATTTTTAGAACTGTCTCTCTCTCATGATGTCTTAACCCTTTCAAATCTCCCTGGTCCCAGACGTCTGCTCTATCCAGCTCTGGTCACTCTGCTGGTGTCCACACTCACCTTTCCACCGGGCTTCGGACAGTTCATGGCTGGAAAGGTCTGTTTTCTACACACACACATACACACACACATGCACGCACGCTCACATACAGGTACACATACATCTATACATTTGTATATGTTTTGTCCACATCCCAACAACTGAATTGCACACAAACGTGTTATTATGCAAACCAGTTCCCAACTCATTTCATATATCTAGTAAAAAATAGTCAAAAAACTACATAGTACGTCTATGAAATTTTCAGCTTAGCCTATGACTCACCTGTTTGTTTGTTTGTGTGTGTGTGTCTAATGCACACTGCTTTCCAATTAGCACCCCTCATTGTCTTATTAATTAATTACTGGCATTAGCCATAGAATGTGTGCAGGTCTACACAGACACACACACATACATATACACACACACTTCCTGTGTTCTGTCTTTCCAATGCAAAGGGTGAGTCAGGCTATTCTAACTCTGCCGCAGTAAGCTGCAGATTCCACTGCCTCCTCTTCCCTGCACCTCTTTAAGTCCCTGAAAACACACACACACACACACACACACACACACACACACACACACTCACTCTCACATACAGTTAGAAGCTGACATACACGTGCGTGCGAGTGGCCCACCTCCCACTACACCCCGCTGTCTAGTTCTTACCGTCTTCATCATGTCTTTGTAACGGAATGACATTATCACCGGCAATGTCGCCCAGCGGCTCCCTGGATCTCAAACGGCACCAGGCAGATGAATCTTTCTACCCACTATCGGACTGCACCACTGCCTGCACTAACATAACAGAGGTGTTTAGACTGCACCACTGCCTGCACTAACATAACAGAGGTGTTTAGACTGCACCACTGCCTGCACTAACATAACAGAGGTGTTTAGACTGCACCACTGCCTGCACTAACATAACATAGAGGTGTTCAGACTGCACCACTGCCTGCACTACGTTAACATAGAGGTGTTCAGACTGCACCACTGCCTGCACTAACATAACATAAAGGTGTTCAGGCTGCACCACTGCCTGCACTTACATAACATAGAGGTGTTCAGACTGCACCACTGCCTGCACTACATTAACATAGAGGTGTTCAGACTGCACCACTGCCTGCACTAACATAACAGAAGTGTTCAGACTGCACCACGGCCTGCACTACATTAACATAGAGGTGTTCAGACTGCACCACGGCCTGCACTACATTAACATAGAGGTGTTCAGACTGCACCACTGCCTGCACTACATTAACATAGAGGTGTTCAGACTGCACCACGGCCTGCACTACATTAACATAGAGGTATTCAGACTGCACCATCATTATCAGTGGAATAAGAGGAGGCGCATCCCCCCCACACACACAGCGGCAAAAGCGTTGATTTTGGTCCGATTACAACGTTCAGTGACTTTCCCCCACATCGTGTTCTTAATGAGGTGCTCTTAACACCGTGCTCTAGACATGTTAACGCAAAATGAGTCAACCTTTCTGCTGTAAACATTATTCTATAGTGCTAAGCATTTTCCTAGACATCGTTTTTCTCACCAGAACGATGCTCTTTAATGGACAAAAGAGATGGGGGACTTGGAGGAAATGCTGCAGGGGGGCGATTGATTTGTGTTGAATTTGAAGGACATGGTTTCACAAAATTTCACAACACAGATTTTACGATGTAATTAGGGCTGGGTGATATGGCCAAAATCTTCTATCCCGATATAGGTAATCGGTAAAAAAACTCAATAACGATATACTGTATATCACAATATAGCATGTTTTTTGGTTATTCAATAAATGCATAGTCTATATAAAATATCCACATGGTAAAGCCTATTTTGTATACTCCTGTGTAAATTAAAAACTTGAAAAGTACTGAGCATTTGTTTCATCATTTTCATTAATACAGCCTTTAAAACCAGGAAAAGACAACACTTTTGCCATATCACAATATTACAATATCACAAATGTAAGACGATATCTAGTCTCACATGATATCAATATAATATCAATATATTGCCTAGCCCAACATGTAATGTATAACAGCAGGTATACCGGCGTAAAATCACAGGTAAATCGGTTCACTCGGTTTTCAATCGTGTCACCATAACACAATTTCCTTTTTCTGCCACAAATATGATCGTGTGCCATCACCCTTGTTCATTGTTGGCTGAGGGTTGTTGATGTCACTTCCTGTGTTCTGCACAGCTGACCCAGAAAGAGGCGCTAGTGACTCTGCTGGACAACAGGACATGGGCTAAGCAGGGCATCGCCGAGGACTTTGACTACCTGGGCCACCTGCAGGCCTGGCAACACCCACAGGTCAATGTCTTCGTCACCCTGGTTCTCTTCATCGTCATGAAGGTAACTTTTAAATAAAATAAAGGTTTTATTTTATTTATTTATTTTGTATTATTATTCTTTTAATTTCTCAGCACAGTGGAGGTGTTTGTGGATCTCACTTAAAAAAACACCAGAATTGAAATTGAAAGGGAAAATAGGCACAGTGGGTATATTTTGATAATAGATATTGCTTACTCAATATTACTCTCAATCTGTTATCAAAGCATTCTTGTGGCATATAGGTCTTTCTTTTTTCTGAGCTACTGGACACCTGAATTTCCCCAAGGGGATGAATATAGTATCTATCTCTATCTCTATCTCTCTATCTAAATGAAAATAAATATACCGGTTTTCAGTGTGCGATAAAGACAACAGAACGACATAAAGCTTTTAAAAATGGGCAGCCTTTCTTTACATTTGTTTTTCATGCTGACACTAACATGTCAACGTTTTGCAACCCAGCACATTTCATCTTCAACATTGAAATGTAATACCGAGCAGCAGCAGCAGTCCAAGTGTTGAAACCGAGAGACTGTCCCCGTTCACACTGTGGTCTACACCATTATGTTCTTAGGTTGACTGTTACCAGTTCACTCTTTAAGTTGTGGGCCCTTTAGTTTTTAACCCTGGCTGTCAGTATGAACCATCTAAAGGCCATCTCGCTCTCTCTCTCTCTCTCTCTCTCTCTCTCTCTCTCTCTCTCTCTCTCTCTCTCTCTCTCTCTCTCTCTCTCTCTCTCATGTCTTTGTTCCTAATGATGATGCTTAGAAGAGGGATGACCAGAGCACAAACATCTCCAGAGCTTTTTATAAAGAGCAACCCACCACTCAAATTACCATCTTTGGTCATTTGCCATGCCACGATAGGACGTGGCATGGCTTGATGCTGCCAGTGTGGATTGTGGATTGTGTTACCGTTTGGTTGCTGTTTAAGTTCCCTAGTTACTTTCAATAAAGAAAGGGCAGAACAGGTGCAGAAGATATCTTCTATTACTGTCTCTCTCCATCTCTTTCTGTTTACGTAACACAGTTGTGCAGAACATATCTTCTATTGCTCTCTCTCTCCATGTATTTGTGTCACAAAGCAACAATGACGTAGAATGTAATGTCATCAGATCAGGGACAGCCAATAACACTGTAACAAACACACCCTCCACACACACACACACACACACACACACACACACACACACACACACACACACACACACACACACACACACACACACACACCTGTAGGTTTGTATCAGTGTGTGCCCCCTCATTTCTGCACCATTAGCAAGTCCTCAGTTGGAATTAGTGTGTGTTTTTGTTTGTTTAGGCAGCGTCACTATACCCTCTATTAGAGTGTGTGTGTGTGCGTACGCGCGCGTGTGAGTGACAGAACTGGCAGGACTGTAATTTGAATGGGAATAGGACTGGGACCCCTAGGTTCCCAAAGGCCCTGGGTGAAAAACTGTCCTCTGAAACACACACACACACACACTTACATATAGTTCCTGGATGACTGAAGAGTGAAATGAAGTGCAGATGTGCACCTCAGTACAGTTTGTCTCTGTCTGTCTTCTGTCACTTTCTCTCTCTCTCTCTCTCTCTCTCTCTTCAGTCTCTCTCTTTCCCGTCTCTCTCTCTCCCGTCTCTCTTTCTCTCTCCCGTCTTTCTCTCCCCCCGTGTCCCTCTGCATGTGGGTAAGGCAGTATGTCAGTCCGTACATTGCAGTATAAGGGAAAGAGAGTGAAGACAGATGGCGCCATGGTAGGATCAGCCCAGTCCCCTCCACCATCACATGATACATGTCTGTGTACCCATTGGATCATGTGTATTTCAAATTTGACCCTCATAACGTACCCCAAGGCCCAGGATGTTACCATCTTGTCACCTCGACTTACAACAATTGAAATGTGACGGTGCTGCAAACGAATAATGCAACTACGTCGTGAAAGGTCAGTTTCCTGACTCAGTGACAATAAATTGAATCTCATCATCTCATCAGATGTTGTGTTTGCATTGGACAGACCTACTAATGTTTGTGGTCTCTATAATAGATTAGGTTCATGGGGAGGTTTTTTATTGAGAGATAGTTAGGCTTTACACTGTAGGTTGTCTGTTATAAAACATCTCCTGCAGTGGGGACGGCTCTAAAATGCCTTGATAAAAGCATTTATTGAAGGACGTGCTAATTCTAGTTCAGTTCTCAATGAGTATGAAAAAGAGTCCATGCCTAAAAGGCAATGATTATCATACAAAACCCACCAAATTTCATAATAGGTAGTCCGTTATGATAAATAGATTGCGTTTAAGAATTTATTCCTGTGTTCCTATGTTTTTCATTTTTTCCTACCTTTGCAATGTTGTCAGTTTTCTATCCCCATACGGTGCTTCCTACCCTCTAGCTTCCACATCTTCCTCTACTTGTTCCACTTGAGGCGGGTTGTAAAGTTTGACGGATGGACGCGGACTGTTCCTGTTCCAGTACCGCACAGAAAGGGAACAGGGGCAGGAAGAAAGAAGACATCCACATGATGCCCTGGGGGGCGCGCGTCGTTGCCCCTGGCCTCTTTAGCTTCATAAGGTTCATCATCAAGCTTGGAGCTCTCTCTCTCTCTCTCTCTCTGGTTCGTTGTGCCCTCGGTACCAAGTGCTAGCTTGTTCTATTTTTGGGGGGAGGGGGTGTTAATGTGTCACACTCCCCCACGCTGCTCTCCTATTGTTCTCTACCCCCTGACCCTCCTCCTGGAGGTGTGCACATACGCTCACTAAACTAGGTGCTCGGACCCTAGCAGGTCTGCAGATGTATCTTGTCTTCAGACTTAGACTGGGAGAAACACTGTAGTTCACGTGCGCATGCAGATACCCTGTACTTCCCTGTACCTCTCCCTTCATCCCTTAACTATTTGTCAGTACTGGGCTCTTACTATCTATAATATAACAGTACCAGCACTTACTGCCAACTGTTTCTACTGTATATTACATAACAAATCCAGACAATGAGTACTGTATTATGACCACACGTATACATTTCAAATTAAAATTAAAGCTCCAAGGAGCTGTGTGCGGGACCTCGCCGAGTCCGTCGTGGCGTGTCGTGGATAGTGTCGCGACAGGTTGGTGTCCGACGCGGTCCATGCAGTGTGCGGTAGACCGGGGCGTTCACAGGGAGACTCGTAGTAGCTAACATTAGGGTTAGGGAATGGCACAAATGGCATCAGTTTGACATTCGATTCAAAATGGCCAACTTTGAAGACACGCCACGGCCACGCCCTTTGAGGTAGAGTCACAAAGAGCACGTTTGTTTTGCACCGTATTCTGACTGTACTGATGGATTTTGAAGCAGAGCAAACAAATTCCCTGGGGGGAGTTTGTTTACAAACATCGGAAAAAAAGACCACAGAACCAATTTTGACGGAACGCCACGGCCACGCCCTCCAACGTACAGTCGCAAGTAGCACAAAGTTTGTTCAGCACCATCTTCTGACTGTACTGACCGACTTCGAAGCAGAACAGACAAATTCCTTGGGAGGAGTTCGTTCACAAACATTGGAAAAAAAGACCACTGAATGAAAAATGGCCAATTTTGACGGCATGCCACGGCCCTTTGACGTAGAGTCGAAAATATCACAAGCTTTGTTTAGCACCATGTTCTGATTGTACTGATGGATTTTGAAGCAGAACAAACAAATTCCCTGGGGGGAGTTTGTTCACAAACATTGGAAAAAAAGACCACAGAACCAATTTTGACGGAACGCCACGGCCACGCCCTTCAACGTACTGTCGCAAGTAGCACAAGGTTTGTTCAGCACCATATTCTGACTGTACTGACAAATTTTAAAGCAGAACAAATAAAATCCCTGGGAGGAGTTAGTTCCCAAACATGGGAAAAAAATACCACTGTATTCAAAATGGCCTACTTTGACGGCACGCCACGCCCTTTGACGGAGAGTCGCAAATAGCACAACGTTTCTCAAGTTCCACCTCCTGAACGTATAAAAAAAATTGAAGCCCAGGCGACAAATCCCCTGGGAGGAGTTCGTTCAAATAGGCGGCGAAAATTGAAAAATGACAAAAATTAAAATATCTGACTTCCGGTGGGTTTTGGGGTATGGGTCCAAGAGGCTTTTTTGTAGGTCTTGGACTGATACACGAGCCTACCGAGTTTTAGCGCGCTTATTTTTTGAAATATGAAAATACTTTCAATTACTTTTTTTCATGGGACAGTCTGGAGATGCTACGTGTGAAGTTTCGTGGGAATCAGAGAAAGGCACATTGTTGGAACCCGTAGACGTAGTATTGTGGAGTTTTCGCGCTGTAGCGAAAAAAAAATTGGCGGAAGTGGGCGTGGCCTATATGAGGAGGTGCAGCAATGAGTCCTGCATGTGTGGATATAAGGTTTATGAATGTGCGACCAAGTATGCAGGAGTTATGAGTGTTACGGAATTTGGTCAAAAATAGCGCCACCTAGTGGTCTTCCAAGTGTGCGACACGAAAGTGACGCATATAATCTAGGAGCGGCACGCCACGCTTCGACGTAGAGTCGCAAATAGCACAACTTTTCTCAAGTTCCACCTCCTGAACGGATAAAAAAAATTTGAAGCCCAGGCGACAAATCCTCTGGGAGGAGTTCGTTCAAATAGGAGGCGAAAATAGAAAAATGACAAAAATTGAAATGAAAATATCTGACTTCCGGTGGGTTTTGGGGTATGGGTCCAATAGGCTTTTTTGTAGGTCTTGGACTGATACACGTTCGTACCGAGTTTCATAAATATCCGTGAAACGGGGTGTCGGGGCTGCTTTTTAAAAGTCCTGTAGGGGGCGCTACAACCACGACAAATACGATTTTTGGTACGTGTGCCCAGGGCACCAGTCTACACGTGTCCTGTGAATTTCATATTCATAACTATTACGGTCTTTGTACAGTGATGTATGCTGCCATTAGAGCGCCACCTAGTGGCGGAATTTGATTTCCTTTTAACGTGAGCCTCAGGGAGCCATGTGCTATCATCCTACCAAGTTTCGTTTAAATCGCACATGCCGATGTGGAGATATAAACTTCTTAATTTTAAAGAGCGCCACCTAGTGGCGACAGTCTGACAATTTGTACGATGCTTAATTAAACTATAAGGAACTATTGACCAAAGTTTGGTGTCGATGCAACATACCAATGTGGCGAAATGGTGCCGTTGTTTTTTTGACGTCAAATTTACATAAATTAAAATATTTATAGCGCGCTTAATTTTTGAAATATCAAAATACTTCCGATTACTTTTTTTCATGGGACAGTCTGGAGATGCTACGTGTGAAGTTTCGTGCGAATCGGAGACAAGCGTTCATATTGCACTTGAACAATTTTTTTTTTGTGTTTTTGCGCTCTAGCGAAAAAACTATTCAGGCGGAGATAGGAATGGCCGACGTGGGGAGGTGCAGCACTAATTCCTGCATGTGTGGATATAAAGTTTTTGAATGTGCGACAAAGTATGGCGAAGTTATGAGCGTTACGGATTTTGCTCAAAAACAGCGCCACCTAGTGGTCTTCCAAGTGTGCAACATGAACGTAACGCATAGAATATATAATTTTTCACCAGCCCCGACAACTTTGCCAAATAAAAAAGAGTTTTCGTATAGGTTGAGATAGTGCAAATCGCCGGCAAAGTTCCCCGAAATAATAATAATAACAAACGAAGCAATTTCAATAGGGACCTTCCAGTTTCACTGGCTCGGTCCCTAATAATAAACAGAGCAATTTCAATAGGGACCTTCCAGTTTCACTGGCTCGGTCCCTAATAACAAACGAAGCAATTTCAATAGGGACCTTCCAGTTTCACTGGCTCGGTCCCTAATAATAAACAGAGCAATTTCAATAGGGACCTTCCAGTTTCACTGGCTCGGTCCCTAAATAATAATAATAAACGAAGCAATTTCAATAGGGACCTTCCAGTTTCACTGGCTCGGTCCCTAATAAGAAACGAAGCAATTTCAATAGGGACCTTCCAGTTTCACTGGCTCGGTCCCTAATAAGAAACAAAGCAATTTCAATAGGGACCTTCCAGTTTCACTGGCTCGGTCCCTAATAATAAACAGAGCAATTTCAATAGGGACCTTCCAGTTTCACTGGCTCGGTCCCTAATAAACAGAGCAATTTCAATAGGGACCTTCCAGTTTCACTGGCTCGGTCCCTAATAAACAGAGCAATTTCAATAGGGACCTTCCAGTTTCACTGGCTCGGTCCCTAATAATAATAAACGAAGCAATTTCAATAGGGACCTTCCAGTTTCACTGGCTCGGTCCCTAATAAAAAATACCATTAGTCAAGTCTGTGTGGGTCCAGAAAAGGTTTAGTGGGATTGTAAATGCCTTTGAGTCTATGACTATTCACTTTACATATAAAGTTGACTATTTGATTTCACTTGAATCCAGGAAGCCGTCTGTTAAAAGCTAGATCTATTAACAGAGAAATGTGGCATCGATCGGAAACCATAATTGAGCTCGAAAAGAACAATAATTTGAGTTTGAATTTGAATTTTTATGTTTAATACATTAATTATAGTGCCACTGAATTTACACAACTCACACATTTGCACAATAAGATAAATATGCTGGCAATAGTTGTATACAACTGTATGAAACTACAGTGCCCCTTGGAGTATAAAATCACACAATAAGAAATCGTGTCAGTCCGTCCGTGTCACCTAGGCAATACCCCCAACCTGGTCACCATGGCAATGGCTGCCATCCTACAGAGAAAAGGGGGGGGGGGGGGCATTACCAGCACTTTTGACACCTTGCACCTACACCTGTGTGTGTACGGGTGTGTACGGGTGTGTGCGCATGCAGTGTGAGACCATGTAATCATGAGCCACAATAAACCTGAGAGACACCTGGTTTACATTTCATTAGGTGTTACATCATATGGATGGGGTTAAATCAATCTTCCTCCTGTGACCGTTACATACATACATTGTAGGGGTGTGACGATACACTCAACTCACGAGACGAGACGAGACACGATATTGGGTTCACGAGAACAAGACGAGACGAGATTTTAAGAAAACTACAGTGACAAATTATATGACTGGACCAACAGACTTTTATTTAACCGAGTTGCACATGCATTTTGAAATGTTTTATTCTAACTCTTTACATGCATGGTGTAAGCATGAGCTTTTAATAAACTTCTTCCACAAATTGAAATAAAATTAAATATTTCTCTTTTTTTCAAGTGCAAACAATATTATGTGCAAAACCAAATCAAAGTTCTACTCTGTCAATACAGAGCGCAAATAGTGCAAACAGAGCCTGACCAAGTATGTCACTGACGACATGCTGCAACTACACAGCCATGTTCTTTTTTAAGAATATTAGCATGTCCACATTCTCTGGCAGCAGTTGGGATCTTTGTGCATTGACTATGTCTCCTGCTGTTGAAAAGATGCGCTCACTTGGAACGGAGGTAGCAGGGACAGAAAGGCACGCTTTGGCAAGGTGAGACAGCAAAGGATATTGGGAGCAGTGTTCTTGCCACCACTTCAGAGGGCAGCCACTGAGAGGGATAGAGGCCTCTTTTCTGTAGTTTTCAACTTCCCTCTCAGCCTGTTTTGAACTGTTGGACTCCTCTGGCTCGGTAGAGAAAGAGTTCCCTAACAGGTCCTCAAGTGCTGTCTTTTTGGGAGCAGGTTCTGTCAGTTCGGGCTCATCATCTCTCACAGCCTCCTCTCTACCGTGTGTGGGACAGTGAGCTCCACCTGCTGCCCCTCCTTCCCTCTCCTCAGCTGTGGTCTTTAAACAGAAGAAACACTGGTGTTAAATTTCATAAGCAGCTAAGAGCCCTACACACACACACACACACACACACACAGTGATGCTCTCATGTTTCTAACACACACACTTCATCAATCTCTTAAAAATGTTTAGTTGACAAACATACACAATACAACTTAAAGTGATATATACCTGTTTTTGCAGCAACTGTTCTGCCTTGTTCTGTACCCTCAGGAAGACGGCCTCACACTGGTCATGGTCTAGCTGAGGTAGAGTCCGGAACCTTGGGTCCAGTACCGTGCACTCCAGCAGATAGTTGAAGGCATCCCCACTGTATCTGTTTGCAATATTCGTGAGGATTGCAGTCTTTGTGTTGGCCACGGTGGTGGAATCTCCATCATTTGGTGTCATGCTCTGTTCAATCATGCTCTTCAGTGGCACAATGAGAGACACTGTGGGACTCTTCTCCTCACACAACACTGTGGTGGCTGTCTTCAAAGGACGCAACAGCTTCACAAGGTCTTCAGCATCTCTGACATCGCAGCTGTCAAGTGTATCAATACTTCGGGCGTTTTGTCTTAACTCTGGGCTGGTGAGAGCTGCTGTTATGACAGCTTGCTGCTCGAGGTAACGAGCCAGCATATCCAACGTGCTGTTCCACCGCGTCGTAACATCCATGATTAACTTGTGTGATGGCAATTGTAGCTGTTTCTGCTTGGAAATTAACAACGCGGTAGCCGTTGAACTGCGATGAAAAAAAGCAGCCACACGTCTCACCCGCCCGAGCAAACGAGCGACGCGGGGAACACCGAGGCCAGCTTGGGTTACAAGATTTATAGTGTGCGCAAAACACTTAATGTGCGGCTTCAATCCCGCCTCGCGCACGGCCACGTCCATATTACGTGCATTGTCAGTAACAATAGCGATGCCGTGGTTGGGTTTTTTAAGCTCCCAGTCAGTAACAGCTGTCTGTAAAACTTCAGCTATGTTTGCCCCTGTGTGGGACTCAAAAAGTGGGCGAGTCTGTAGTACAACACTAGTAGTACATCCAGTCATTGTTGATTGTGTGGGCTGTAATTGTGATGTAGCTTTGCGTACCTCTCGATGTCCAACCGTCTGCTGTTATGGCGACGCTTCCTGCGTCTTTCAGGATCTGTACAACCTTGCTCTTGGACTCTCCATAGAGGTTCGAGATCACTGTGCGGGTAAAATGCGTGCGTGATGGGATGGTGTACTTCGGTTCCAGTGTGTGGAGGAGTCGCCGAAATCCTTTATTTTCTACCACAGAAAATGGCCTCATATCTGCTGCGATGAAAACACCTATGTCTTTTGTAATTGCTGTGGCTCTGGCGCTTGACTGTGGAAGTTGAGGTCCGAATGCGTTTGTCAGCGTTGTCTGGCTTGTTAGTGTATTCTTCACAGGTGCAGGTGTTGATTTGAGTACCGAGCTGTGGTGGTGCTGTATATGTCTCTGCATCGTGCTCGTATTAGCCGCGGTGTACGGCATTATTTTCATACAATGTTTGCATATTGTCCGTGTCTTATCAGTCACTCTACTGCCATTTATCATTTCCGCCGGGTACCCAAAATGCTGCCAAACAAAAGATTTGAAAGTGGCGGGAGCATCTTCAACGGTAATACCGGTATTTTCCGACACCATTCTGGCTGCTTGCTGGCTCACAAATCTCGCAAGACAGATTTTTAACGCAACGGGAAATATCGTCCAATTTAATCTCGCGAGATCTCGTGGTACGAGATCTCGTCACACCCCTAATACATTGTGTTGGGTTCTGCACTATACACGCACGCCCACACACAGGCGTGCAGGTCCACAGGCATGTAAAGGTCCTTTCAGCCCTTGTAATAAAGTTAAGCCTGTGTTATGAGTTCCCAGAGCCACTAAGCCTGCATGCTGCTTATTCAAGTTTATCAGCAAAGAGATAGAGAGGACACGCTGACCAGCTGACCCTCTGTCTTAACCATCCTATCTCCTTTGTTCTGTGTGTGTGTGTGTGGAGTGTGTGGTTGATATCTGGTTTACAGCCTCACCTGGCCAGAGTCAGACTGATTAGCCTCTGGGGCTGGGTGGGGCTGCACACCTGTGGTGCAGAGCAATCATGGCACCCAGGATAAACCAGGGCCGTGTTCCGATATCCGTACTACCCGTACTTAGTATACTTAGTTTGAGTATGTAGGGTGTTCCGATTATGATCGCGGCAAAAGAAGTGTACTTGAAAGGACCCGTATGTGTACTCAAAAAGGCCAAAATGCTGAGTGTGCAACGGTGTACACTATGCGTACTCAACGGCAGCCATCTTAGCTACGTAGCGGAAGAGGCTGAGCCGCGCTCAGAGAACGTCTAATGAATTCGCCTGTTTGGCGGGTGACGCGGCCGCGCAGCTGATGTCATTTCCGTTAAGTGCGCCACAGAGTATTGCATTTGGAACAGCACTAACATCTGAAGCTCTGCATACCTATTGAGTGCGGATAGTGTACTATGTTTAAGTGTACTCATGGAAGTACGGATATCGGAACACGGCCCAGCTATCAACACACACACACACAGGAGAGAGCCACTGTCATGGCAGCATATACCATCTGCAAATAACATCTCGCCATGTCCAATAAATGGATATTTAATTCAGCAACAACCTGTGTTTTGTGTTGGAGGGCCCCCGCGAAAGCCACTTATGTGGTGTGTGGCAGCAAACCACTGTTACAGTGTGTGTTTGTGTCTAGAACTTTGTTATGATTTGTGTGTCACTCTGCATGTGTCCGTTTACTGACTTTTTGCACGTGTGTGTGTGTGTGTTTTATGGTGTAAGTATCGTGTCTGTGTGTATATTCATGCGTGCGCACGCGCATGTGTCCATTTGCATCCTGCCTGTATGTGAGTTGCGGGGCAGGGTGTGAAGTGTCTGCAGGGTAGTCTTACAGGGGAGATCATTACTTGAGCCAGGCAGCTGGCCTTAATTACAGCTAACTATAGACTACAGAGGAAGCGGAGTAGAGCCGGAGAAAGAGACAGAGATGGAAAGAGGCACAGAGAGATGAAGGGATGCAATTTAAACTAACTATTTGGGGCCTTTGCATTATCTCCACATTGCATTGATGAGGATTGCTGCTCCTATCTGTATGGACAGTTTATGGACACAATGCACTGGAGCTAGGTTTTGATGCCACACACGTCAGAAAATGTGTGTTGTTGGGTTGCTAACCCTTTTTTGGGGGGATGGAGGGGTTAACAATTTGCATCAGCTTTCAGTCACTCAACATGATAAATTATTGCAATTATTACCTGCCCTTTAGTTTAGACATTTTAATCAATCACAAGGGTATCATATGTAACACTCAATTTGTTGGGGGACATAACAAAAGGACATAAATGTAGTGTAATAGTAACAGGGCAAAAAGTACAGAAAATAACAAGTATAGAAAAGACCAATAATACCCATGAGCTCACATTCTCAGCACTGGCATTTCCACTCTCTGGGGGGCCATAGCTAATGAACGTGTTCTGTCTACCTTGCCCTTAACACGGTCCTCTGCTGGGGAAGTGGGCGACCTGAAGTGACATCTTAATCTTAACCTTATGGACGTATAGAGCACATCGTCCACCCACCACTCACTCTGATTTGCACACCGGTCTGAGAGGAGAAGAACCCTTAAAGTGACCAGGGGATCTGACAGCATGTGTCCTGGCTACATTAATGATATGCCAGCATCCTGCTCTTAGTGTTGTGCTGACTTTCTCTCTGTCTCTATCTCTGTCTCTCTCGCTCTCGCTCTCTGTCTCTCTCTGTGTCTCTCAACAGTTCTGGATGTCTGCCCTTGCCACCACCATTCCAGTCCCCTGTGGAGCCTTCATGCCCGTCTTTGTCATTGGTAAGACATTGTGTGTGTGTGTGTGTGTGTGTGTGTGTGTGTGTGTGTGTGTGTGTGTGTGTGTGTGTGTGTGTGTGTGTGTGTGTGTGTGTGTGTGCGCAAGTGTGTATTTTAACTCAAAAGAAGGTATGTACAAATGGGAATTCTAAGTTTTTTCTCCTTTAAATTTGTATTGTATTTATTTAATTTGTGTCCAGGGGCAGCGTTTGGTCGTCTTGTCGGCGAGAGCATGGCCGCCTGGTTCCCAGACGGCATCCACACGGATGGAGTCATCTACCCCATCGTGCCCGGGGGCTACGCTGTCGTTGGTGAGGACTAGCCCCCATGCTCCCCCCCCCGCCCATCATCAACCCCGACTAAGTCCCACTACTTTGAGTTTCCATTCGATTATAATTAATTAGATTATGATTATCAGCCAGCTATTGCTGCTAAATCCAACCATATATCAGACATCACCGGCTGTCTCAGACCTTTTAAAACCAGCCTTTCTCAAACAGCATGACAGCCAAACCAAAAGTTGTGCTGGCTTATGTTCTAATGACTTCCTAGACTGAGAGTTTCTGCATGCAGTGTTTACTACTGTCAGACCCATACCCTTAATAATAATGCTGCTTCTGTTGATGTGGAAAAGTCCCTATTTGAATATGGTGTAACCCTCCCCTTGCTAATGAAGGTCATCCTCTTGGTCTTGTTTACAATGCTGCTGTGGCTTATGTTGTCGTGGCTTAATGAGATTCTCCCTCAACATTTCCTTATAACTGCCTCCACTCTTTCATCTGGTTGTATATTTCACTGTTGTGTAGAGGGTAGGTTGATGGCAGAGACAGGCACGTCTCTGCCACCGGGATTTTTACATTTGGCTGTGACACATAGGCAGTGTAACAGATGGAATTAAGTTTAAGAAAACTAAAAAAATTGACCTACCTCTCTTTCTTTTTATTTCATCGCATCTCTCTCAATCTCTCTATCTACCTTTCTATCTCCATTTATCTATCTATCTCTGGTTATCGCTGAAATATTTTTCTAGCTTCCACTTTGTGTACAGTTTGTTATCCTGCTCTGTGCATATCATAGCCTCTCGGTTCAATAGTTAATAACGTAGGGAAAAAGGCAGCCTATTTTTCTTATCTGATCATTTGATATATGTCTTGAGGTTTTGCTCCGCCACTCGGGTTCCCAAGATCACATGGAATCCCTCAAAGAGTCCACGGTGGGAGTGAAAGGTCGAGGACATGTGCATTAATCATGCACATGTCATGCTGAATCTCCTACAGTTGAAAAAAAAATCTGTGTGTGCATATTGGGTCATTATATACTGTGTTCAGGGACGGACTGGCCATTGAGCAATGTGGGCAAATGCCACTGCGGCCGCCTGGTGCAATAAAGCGGAGCGGAGCGGCTGCATCAATAGGCGGCCACGGCCACAAATAACTAAATAAATGAATAAATAGGCTAAATAAATAAATAAAGCGGAGTGGCTGCGTCGATAGGCGGCCGCAAATCAATAAATTAATAAATAAAAATAATAAAAAATAAAGCGGAGCCCCCCCCCCCCCCCCCCTCGGCGGTTGTCGGTCCGGGGTGTGTTACGATCGACAAATGTGGCCTCTCTCTGTCAAAATTGCCAGGGCCTCTTTTTGGAGCCAGTCCGCCACTGACTGTGTTATATACTGTAACACATACTGTACACATTTTACTGTAACTAACTATAACTATAATTATAACACTATGTAACTATGTAACTGTATAACTGTATAACGTTTACTTGAATAACTAACACTGACACTTGAATAACTAACTTTGGTCTCCCAGGTGCAGCGGCTCTGTCGGGGGCTGTGACCCACACGGTCTCAACGGCAGTCATCGTGTTCGAGCTGACGGGCCAGATCTCCCACATCCTGCCTGTGATGATCGCGGTGATCCTTGCCAACGCCGTGGCTCAGTCCCTGCAGCCCTCCCTCTACGACTCCATCATCCGCATCAAGAAGCTGCCCTACCTGCCCGAGCTGGGCTGGGGACACCATGAGTATGTACACGTTAACACACCTGGTTCAAAACCTAAGAAAGTCTCCAAACCCCTTCTCCAACCGCCCCCCCCCCCTTTTCATTCTCCCCTTCAATTCAGTTTCGACCAGGTGTGTTGCATCAATGCTTAATCAGCAGTTGGTAACCATATCAGCCAATCAGAGGTTATGCATGCAAAAGATTGTTTTTCGCAGAGGTGTCATCTTAGGACAAACAGAGGTGTCCCTCATAACACTAATTAATTAACAACACATTAAACCAGTACATTCAGTTACAGCAGATCATTAAACAACCTGATCGCAGCAGGTACGAAAGACCTCCACATTCTCTCAGTGGAGCAGGCAGCATCAGCAGTCGTCCACTGAACACACTTCTCTTTAAAAATACTATGAAGAGGATGACTTTCACAGAGTAGCAGAGGTCTAGCATTAAATCGTTTTTTTCGTTCTTTACTAGTAATTAAGTAAATAATGTTTAGTAACCCCCGCTGTTCACTGCTAGCCCTCATCTAGGCAGAACATGTACATGGTGCCGGCAGCTTGTGAGGTACACTTAGCACCTCAGATTTGACTTGAATGTGAATTATTCAAGAACCAGCAGCACTGAAACCACTTTCATTTAGTTGCATTCCATCTGTTCATTATCTGAAACCTCATACTGCGAAAGTCTCATACTGTGCTCTGTTGTTCTTTCTTTCATTAGTTCTTTCTTTCTTTCTTTCTTTCTTTCTTTCTTTCTTTCTTTCTTTCTTTCTTCTTCTATTTTTCTCATCATTAAGAACGTGTTTGTGTCTGACCCAAGTGTGTGTGTGTGTGTGTGTGTGTGTGTGTGTGTGTGCGTGTGTTTGTGTGCGTTAGAAAGTCAGGAGGACAAGGAAAGACCCTAGCAGATGTTACCTGAGGCGCCAAGGTTTTCAGTGAGCATCATTCATCATTGCCTCATAATGTACACCCAGTTACAAGTGCACTTAACTGCTTTGTGGTCATGTACACACACACACACACACACGCACACACACACAAAGACCCTCTAATAATGTGCAAAACAATGAGCCCCCAAAGCATCAGAAGTAATGACAGTAATACATCTGACATCATTAGTGAGAATAATGAGTTCAGATTAATGCGTAGACATGACCTTTTGGCTCACCGCTCTATTATTACAGGTTAATTACATCTAATGGAATAACAATAATGAAAGTTTGTAGAGTTGCATAGAGAACAATGGGAAGTTGTTATGAACTTAGCATATAGACACGTGTGTGTGTGTGTGTTGTGTGTGTGTGTGTGTGTGTGACTGCCTGACCACCTTTAAAGAGCATAGTGTAGGTTGGAGACCCCTGTGAATCAATGTGTAGGAAAATAATGTAGGAACTAGATTTTGCTTAAAATACTTAATCTGAAGCTAGTTTTGACTCTGAAGAGGTTGTGAATTGAAATATTTACGATGAGTGGAAACCAGTGGAGAACTGGGCAGATCGCATGGTGAGTGACTGGCGTTGGCTTCTAGAGACACTATATGGGCGTTAGCTAATGATATCTAATGCCGTGTTCACGTCACAACATTGTAAAGTCTGCTATCGTGTCAGGTTATAACAACACTAGTATTGGTCGTCTATACGCAGGAGTATTGATATCGGCACTCAATGAGCTATTTCGATTAGAAAGCCAAAAAGGGGCTTAACATTAAACTGAATTATTCACCGTGGATATAATTGTGTGTGTTCCGTTTGTCTAAAACAAACTAAATATATTTAGTTGTTAGTTTAAACAAATCAATCCAATTGTAGGCTATAATAGGCTATAGGCCTAATATAAAACTAAATAGGCGTACAATACGCCTGTGCGTTGAGTCGGAGACACATTGCCATACGCAAATACTGCTTCACCTGCTTGACTTGTTATTTGTTCATCATATCATTCTAATATTAGTGTTGACTTGTCCCTCAAACCAATGTGTCTCTCAGATCTTACAATTTAGCCTGTAAAACTAATCAATTGTGTGTGTTCTTGTGACACACATCTCCATACGAGCAGAGTAGAGTTCCCAACTGCATGATTCGTTATTATTTGCTCTTTCATATAATAATAATAATAATAATAATAATAATAATAATAATAATAATAATAATGTCATTGTTGGCATTATTATTATATCCCAAAATTGCACACCGAACTGGAATACGGAAATAAGGTAGGCTTACTGAACTAAACTTGATAGGCCTAATAATCATAATGATATACAATATTTTAAACATGGTATGTGTAATGTTCTGCTGTCATTGATCCATCTTTCAATTACAATCCAGAGTCTGGCGCGCTGTTCTCGTGTGTGTGTACCATCTAGATAACATGCACATTTTTTCCCCCCATCCACCAATCGGTAGAAGAGGAGGTAGAATTTCAGTCGACTAAGATTTCCTTTGGTTGGCTACAGCCCTAATAATTACTTTGTCGTATCTCGCAATGCGTAATATAACTCTACACTATGTTTTGCGGTGCTCTGCCGTTACCACAGGAGGGAGAGGCAGAGAGAAAGAATTTCCTGATAAACATTTTATTTGATAGGTGCTTGTGTGGGAAACGCAAGCCCATGGCCTCAGCTGCGGACAGTATGTGCTGTAGGGAGGTGGATGCCTTCTAACGGGTCCGTGACCACTACTCCCACCGGCGGCAGAACCAGAAGCTGCCACTGATGGCGGACTTGATGAAGCCGCTGTGTGCACTGAAGGGACGGCCCTTGCTGTCAGTCTCACCCAGTCATGGCTTCCATATATCCCATCCTGAACTCCATCGTATCTCCGGGGAGATAATTCTCCAAAAAGATAATTCTGTCGAAATGAGCACCACATACGACCGAGTTTGGCGTAACAGACGCGGCAGAGAAATCCTGTCTCTTCACCTGCAGAAACGCACCCAGGCACCAAGCTAGCACCGTTCCTTTCCCTGTTTGGAAACGTATGGACGCGATGTCCTGACAGGCTGGAGTTTGTGCAACTTGCACAAACACAATACGTGCCCACTACCCATGACAAATGAAATGCAAGACCAAAACTTCTGAAAAAACTTCAGAAAAAAGACCAACTTGCTATCTCGACCACTCGCACTTACTACCAATCTCCTCACTACACATTGAGCAGAGGCCAAGCCGAGGTTAACGACTACCCCACCTTACGTCATATGACGCAACGTCAGAAAAAAAAGTGACACTTTTTTCCTCTGAATTTGTGCCCTCATATTTTATTTAACATTAAATCCTGAATTATCTTTTCAAATGGTCATTTTCAGACTAGGTTCTCCAATAAAATATAATTTGCACTATGCTCTTTAACTACAGCTATAACTTCCACCCACTCAATGTAAAAAGAAATGAAACAATGAAACCAGTTTGATGAGGTGCATCTCTCTCTCTCTCTCTCTCTCTCTCTCTCTCTCTCTCTCTGTGACACAAAGTATACAACACCTTAGATAGACCCTATGCATATGGACATCTGTAATTCTGGCTATCCCCCTTTAACCTTCCAATGATTGTACATAACACACACAGGGATGCTCAACACACACACACACACACATCGTGTGTCTCGCTGTGCATGTGTCAGCACCGGCGTGTCCCTGGGCGCTTCATAAAGTCCAATTAAGGGCGGGAGTGTCTCCTCCCCTACCCCCCCACCCGCTCTCCACTGGCATCACATCTCTGTAGTCACATGATAACCGAGACAGGAGAGATGATCCTATTTTCCCCACATCATTACGGTGGTCCTCCTCCTTATAGTCCTCCTCCTTTATTGCTTCTGGAGAACACACATACACACGCACGGCACACACACGCACATACACACGCACATGAGCAGACACACTGCTAAATTATTCTTCTTCACTCTTGGGAATGATGACAGATAAAGCCTTATTATATTTGCCATGTATATTTATAGATATGATATATGCCTGTGTATGTACGTATTATGTATAGTGTGTGTGTGTGTGTGTGTGTGTAGGTACCTACACACACACGCATGAACACATGCACACGTCGGGTTGGGGTATAAGAGTCGATCGAACCCAAATCGGCCAGTGTCGGGAGCCAGGGGGAGAGAGAGGGGAGACAGAGTAAGGGTTCAATTAAACTGAAACCCATTAGGTCTGATCAACTGCAAATGCTTTTCCCGGGGGAAATTAGTGGTGGCAAGGCACCGGACTGCTGAAGGACCACGTCGCCCGTCAATCGACACCAAATTAACAAGAGAGCTGGAGTGTGGACCCTGGTGCCCGCACCACCGTGGTGCCGTTTAAAAGGCCACAGTGTTCAATGGAGAAAGCTGCTCAGCTTTACTACTACTATAGCAAATGAAGGAAACTCTCTTGTTTCACTATTTCCTCTAGTGCTCCTGAATGTGTAAGGTAAAAAAGGAAAAGGATCAATCCACAGCACAGAATGTCCATTTATCTTTTCCTTGACCTGTGTGTAAGTGTTAAAGGGGTAGTTTGGAATTTTGGACATAGGACCTCATTTCCAAGTCAGCCAGTGTGTTATTTATCATTGGAGACGTTTTCAACAAATTTCATGCAGTCCTTCTAGTTGCACAGTTCGCTGGTGCTAAGCTAGTGCAAGTCAACGGTATCGACTAGCCTGCCAATAAAAACAGTCTTACCCACTCCACAGTACACCCAAGGCAAATCAATTATAACGCCAGACTATCGATGTAAATGTCTGTGTTGATAGAATAATGTTAGAAATAAAACCAACCTCGCATTGCATGAATCATCGCAGTTTGAGGGACTAGTTTCTCAGCAGCAGCGGAATTTTACTTTGCTCAGGTTAGTTGTGCAATAACCAAATCTCAACAACAGAAAGTAAACAGAGAGGCGCGTGACAGAAGTGCGGACACCTAGTAGTAGCGGGATTGAATCATTGGATTGGAAACGAACGACTAGGCAAGGCATTCAGTGTGCATTTAAAAATTGTAACAATAAAAGCTTGCCCTTTGTGCATCCATCTCGATCAGTTCTTCATCCGTGTATTCCGGCCCATAGAGGTACGGTTCGCTGGATACAACAAATTCCTCATCAATGTCTTCAAAAGCAGGCACATCGGTATGTCCTTCAAACATGGCCATATCTTGTTTATTGAATAGGCTAATTCGCTAATACAATTCCTTTGTGCACTGTAGGCTACTCTGAGTCTGTGGTTCTGAGCAATGACAGCGGCAGGTAAACAAACTATTATAGAGCCGGTAACCTAGGTAATATCACTCCGCCGCTGCCATAGCCTACTACCAGGAAGTATAACGCTGCTGAGACACACAAAAGTGCCTCAAAATGCAATGCCATGCAAGGTTGGTTTTATTTCTAACATTATTCTATCAACACAGACATTTACATCGATAGTCTGGCGTTATAATTGATTTGCCTTGGGTGTACTGTGGAGTGGGTAAGACTGTTTTTATTGGCAGGCTAGTCGTTACCGTTGACTTGCGCTAGCTTAGCACCAGCGAACTGTGCAACTAGAAGGACTGCATGAAATTTGTTGAAAACGTCTCCAATGATAAATAACACTGGCTGACTTGGAAATGAGGTCCTATGTCCAAAATTCCGAACTACCCCTTTAAATATGTTTGCAAACAAATGGCAAGCGCTATGTTCCGTTTTGATGAACAGGGAACAAGGAAGGTGAATGGAGTTTATCACAGTTTAAACATTGTACACTCACCTTGAGAACAGCTGCAATCACAACACTAGCGGGTCTTACGCAGTGTTCCTTCAACGTATAATACAGGGGTAGGGTTAGTCCCCCCCCCCCCCCCCCCCCCCCCCCCTCCACACACACACACACTCTTTCTTTCTGTTCCGGGCACAACAATGCAATTCTGCTGAGTAGCACTCTGCTCCACACACAATGTCACACCCTCCACACACACACACCACACATACCTTCCCATTTCCTGGGCGCGGTGCCCACATCCGCATGAATCCGATGAATCCGCGTCACCAGCGGTAACGTGGCTCTGGCTGGGCCCTGGAGGTGATCTCTGGCTAAGCAGTGATGGATGGGATGTAGGATGGGGGGATAGGGGGTGGGATGGGGTGGGGGGATAGTGGGTGAGATGGGGTGGGGGGCAAAGGATATTTTTGGGGGACGCTGCACCACTCCAGTCAAAGCTGAAATTGAATTGGTTTTCTTTCATTCTACTCTGTTACACCCCCCCCCCCCCCCACACACACACACACACACACCTCACACCCCACCGCCTGTACTCGATCGATCGTTCTCCTCCTCCCTGTTATTTTTTAAACCTTGCCACCCAGATCTTATCCTCCTAATCTCCTCAAACACACCCTGCTCCCTTCCTCCCTCTTTACCTCCCTTCTTTACCTCCCTCCCCCCTCCTTACCTCCCTCCTCCCTCTTTACCTTCCTCCTTACCTCCCTCTTTACCTCCCTCTTCACCTCCCTCCTTACCTCCCTCCTCCCACTTTACCTCCCTCCTTACCTCCCTCCTCTCTTTTACCTCCCTCCTTACCTTCCTCCTCCCTCTTTACCTTGCTCCTCCCACCTTATCACACTCCCCCCTCTTTACCTCCCTCCTTACCTTCCTCCTCCCTCTTTACCTCCCTCCTTTCTCCAAATCTTCCTCCTCCCTCTGTACCTCCCTCCCCCCTCCTTACCTCCTTCTTCTCTCTTTACCTCCCTCCTTACCGCTCTTCTCCCGTTTTACCTCCCTCCTTACCACTCCTCTAATCTTAGAACCCACAAGTTTCTCTTTGAACGTCTTTTAGCTCTTTATTTCAGTGTGCCGTAAGCCTGAGATGCAAAGGGGAGGGGCGCTTAGGTTGTCAGTGTGTTGTGGGGGGAATTCTTCCTAAAGACTACACATTTAATCTTTCAGACAGAGTCGGCTGCCTTTACTTCCCTGGAAATGGATTATCAGTCATGTCACATTCGCAAAATACCCGTTTTTTCACATTGTCGCTCGACTGGTCGTGACTGTTTTCCAAAGATGGCGCCCGCTTGTTTTCGTGAAGGCACTGGCTTTCTAAACTTTCTTTTTAATAAACTGTCTGTACACTTACAAAGTTCTCAATGCTTAATTTTACATGTAGGGACCCTCATTATGCTACCGTGGAAGTGTGGTGCGATTTTGAGCCTTGTTAGTGGTATAGAATTGCGATTTATTTTACATGAATATCTGCCCCTACAGCTAGCGTTATAAGCTAATTAGCGGTTTTCGGGAACTTTGGTTACATTCGACTAGAATGAAAATTGATCCCAGAGAACGGTCCAACTCGGTGGACATGTGTTATGATCATATGGTCTCATTTTGCGCCGGAATTGTCCTTTAAATGGTTCCTATCGACTACCTAGTAAAATATCACAAAATAAACACACAGCAACATAAAATAGTTCCTCAAGACGGCAAAATGGTGCCAAGGTCAAGCAAGGCTAGCATACAGGCTAATCAGGCTTTAAAAATTGGCAGCACATTAATACAAAAAATTAATTGTTATGCACTCACAGGTGTGTGTTTATATTTTACAACGGCTTAGAGCCAATCAGAATCTAGGAGTGTAACTGTCCATTTTATGACTTGTATTCTGCCTGTTGCGTAGCACTCACCTGTCCCCCCTGCCTCTCCTCCATCACCCAGGAAGTACAACATCCGTGTGGAGGATATCATGGTGAGGGATGTGAGGTACATCACCCTCAACTGCTGCTACCGCGACCTGCACAACGTCCTGCTGACCGGCAACCTCAAGACCCTAGCTCTGGTCGAGTCTGCTGGTGAGACACACACACACACACACACACACACACACACACACACACATGCAAACACATGTACACACACACGCACACACACATGCAAACACACACAAGCATGCAAACACACACACCCACACACATGCACATGCACAGCTCTCCACTAGATCAAAAGATATTCCTAATGTTTAAGCTGAATTCAACTTAACCATTTGTGTTAATAATGCATGGGGTGAATGTATTGCTCTATTAAGTGTATAGAAGGACATTTGGTGAATGTATTACTCTATTAAGTGTATAAAAGGACATTGGGTAAATGTATTACTCTATTAAGTGTACAGACGGACATGGGGTGAATGTATTAAACTAGTAAGTGTATAGATGGACATGGGGTGAATGTATTACTCTAGTAAGTGTATAGATGGATATGGGGTGAATGTATTACTCTATTAAAGGTGTACTTCACCGGTAAACCGTTTTTACTTGCTCCTTTTGAAATATGATAGGTCACTCCTAGTTGCATATGCATGCTGCACATGGAAAACGTTCTTCTACCCCCAATGCATGCATTAGCCAATGTAAGAACATAGACGGATGAGGAAGTAAGAAACGAGGAAGTGAGAAAAAGCCTAACACTCTGACGTATGAATGTGTATGAGGTGAATGTATTACTCTAGTAAGTGTATAGACATGGCAGCAGCACTCACACTTTGACTGGTGGACCATTTGTAGATGTACAATGTACATCTACATATGGTATGATTTAGGGTAATTAAATATAGGAAGTTATATTATATGACAAAAACAACAACAACAAACAAAAAAGGCAACTTCCAATCGGTATGGATGGTGGACTTTCCAGGGCTCTGCATTTATCTTTTGTATGTTTGTAGTCGTTTGTTATTGTGCAGTTTTTTATTGTATTACATTTTTCCATGGGTTGGGTAATAACAGTGGCCTGCACTGTTCTGCTGAAATGCGGATTTGATATTCCAAGAGTGTCTCAATTATGCAATCATGCTGGAACAATTAGCTGTGGCATTTAACCAAACACATAATCTGCACGTACTGTCACAAAGGCAATTACTTAAAACAAACACCCTGGCGCTACCACACGCACACAGACACACACATACACAATAAGTAAATACAATAAAAAAAATACAAGTAAATTTATATATAAGCGCATGGAGTCACGCAA
Source organism: Merluccius polli (assembly GCA_030340625.1). Taxonomy (NCBI): domain Eukaryota; kingdom Metazoa; phylum Chordata; class Actinopteri; order Gadiformes; family Merlucciidae; genus Merluccius; species Merluccius polli. The sequence goes on from JAOPHQ010002280.1 coordinate 153,409, forward strand.
ATCCACTAACTCATATGGATTTGCGCAACTCCATGCATGCACATACACATTTATACACACACACACAGACACAAAATAACATGACTGCATTACTTTGTTGGGAGGTTTAGTTATGGTTGTTATGTAACTGATGAGTGACACGGCGGTGGACAAAGCTAACAAGTTAAACACAGCATAACAGCATTAGGCGTTGGCAAGGTAAACCCAATTCTTCCCGATGTCAATAAACAATCTAGCTTGTGCATTAGATCCCTTCCCAACAGATTGCTGAAGTATTTTCCAATGATTACTTTAACCAGGTCCTTGCAAATGTTCAAAGAACATATGTCTGACTTCGCAAATTCGACAATTGAACAAATAAAACAAAAACAAAAAAATCAAAATCAAAATGCAATCTATTTCAACAAAACACATGGTACGCAAGATATGGTTGTTTCCAAAGGCCGAACTCTATGCCCAGCGAGCAGATGGCATTTAGATTTTACGACTAAGATAACCTCAAGGTCCCAGGTCATGGGAGAGAGCTGTTAACGTAAACAATTAGCACTTAGAGATGTCTGTTTGTCTCCTTTAATTTACGCCTTTAGCCTTTAGGTTTATCTATGTCTCTAAGTTGTAAGAGGACACCTCTGTGTTCCTCTCCTAGAGCAGACGCATTCTTTATAAGGATGAGTGAATATGATGATGTTGTGAGAGGCGGTTTCAAAGCGATGATGATGGAAAAAAATGAAACCCCTACTCACGCGTGTTCGTTAATGAAGCGATAGAAGAAGTGGTTTATCTTTAAGAAATAATCAGTTTTATTGTTAACACCAGTATAATGTGCAGAGTTTTTACAGATATATCTGGGTCCCACTACGTTTCCCTGACCGAACAACAAAGTATGTGTGTGTCAGTTCGCGAAGTCTGAGCACACATATCTCTATCTCAAGCTGTTATATACACACATATTGCAACCGTCATCACAAAAGGCTGGCTGTCTACGTTTCCCCATGTCATCCTCGTATTATCTGACTCCCATTGTTCTTTACATGTTCAAGGACAAGCCTGCCTGTTCTTTACTATCATATGATTATCACCATGTATTCTGCACGTCACCAACAATGTACTCATTCTGATCATGTGGAGTTTCGCTCCTATGATTACACGCTTCTGCTTATCTCATGCTTCTGTCTTACTTCAGCAGAAAGGCCCCGAGGTTAGTGTGACCCAATTCATTGGTCATCTGATAGATCTAACATATAACCATACCTTCAATGAACAAAAAAATAAGGAGAACAACCTGTAAATGTATAACAGAAAACACACTACATATTCCCCCCTTGAAAATACCCTACATATTCCCCCCTCGTGACTTTGAAGAAGTCACGTAAAACTAACACAAAGTTAAGCATGTTGCATTCATTCTTCCCGCTTGTATTGTCCTTTAAATATTGATGATAATAACATAAAATATATATATATATATATATATATATATATATATATATATATATATATATATATATATATATATATATGACAGTGATTCTAGGTCCTATTTCATCAAGCTTTTTGGAACAACTATTTTAGTCTTCTAGCGTTACCTTTGAGTCTTATGCCCACATTATTTTATTTACTTTTAGACTAGGTAAACTTATTCAATTGTTCTAATGAGGCCAAATTCATGAGCTAGTCTCGCCCCACCGGAAGAGCTCTTCCCAGTTACCCTTTCAGCAGCTGAAGAGAGGTCTGTCCAGGTCAGGTTACCATCATCCAGTCGAAAACCACCTCTAGGAGATGAAAAAAGAGTATCATGACGGTTTCCTAATCTAGAGAAGATCTCACCCCCAATCAGGATGAGGCACTTCTCTGCAATCCAATCACTGTCAATGCACAACAAATCATCATTACAGAGTGTTAACATCTTTCAACATCAATCACTTGTAAATAATCAATCATTAAAAGAATCAAAAAGAAAATAGAAAATATAGAGTGTAAAAACACATCACATTCAGATAGGACTGTCAGCCATGTTGCCTCCTAGTATGAAACTTATGATCAACCGCTGGTAACAGGAAGCAATGTTCCTGCTGTTCATTTCGTGTTTGCAGTCCATTTCAATGTCCAGATATGAGTCTCTGGACATCTCTAATGTCTCTCTCTAATGGACCCCCCTCCATTATCCTGAGGGGAAGAGAGACCAGAACCAACCAGTATCTTTGCAGAAAAACATCTAACACAATACAACAAACAATATGTAGACAGTTGTTTCTATTGTGTAATTATAGATCAAGCGTGTCCAAATCCCAAATGAACTTATATCGTTACTAATCTAAGTAGTTCAAACAAACGTGCATACAAAGGTGAGTCAAACTATAGGTGAATATGGGGAATGAAGTGAAAATTGAATATATATGTAGTCACACATAGTCATTGAATAGTCATTGAATAGTTTTAAGTACTTAAAATGGGTATACCTCAAATAAACCAACCTCAATTTCCTCATTGTCATCGTCCAAGTCATCTCTAATTATCAAATGGCACCTGTGTGTGTGTCCCAGGTAAAAACACTCCGGCCCATCTAAGAATCATAGCCTTAGCAACGGTCAGCAGGATTGAGCAAAAACAAAACATCGTACATAAAGACAAGACAATTGACACCACATTATGGAGGTAAACTGAGCAACCTACAAATGGACTTGTTTAATTGTTACACCCCAACATTGCGTATCAGGTTTTTACATTGTAATAACTACCGCGCTCCCACAGCGTCCTTTTAGGGCGGGTCCCTCTACCTCATTTGGTGAGGGGGGAATTTCCCTGAACTGTAACAGTCCCCAGCGCTGGTTGACCCCTGGACTTCTGTGGACGAGCGGTAGAGGAGATAACTTCTGATTTGGTTGAATAGTATCCAACTTAAATGAGCTGTTGGTGTGCTAATTGTCCCACAAAACACTAAAACACTTTGACATAAATACATAGTTGACCTCTACATATGTACGTTCTATGTCCCAACAGATCTTTAACCGTTCTAATGTTCGCAGCGCTTTCTTTATTATGTTTCATTGTTTATTTTATTATTATTATTATTATTATTATTATTATAGGGTAAACCCATCATCACCACTTACTGTCACCATCCCATTTTGCCATGTCCAACTTTCCTTTCCTTCTTTGTTAACCTTGTAATTTCTTATCATTAATAGCCACCACGCGAGACGTTCGAGATATTTCTTTGGAAGGAGCCCCCCGGCCGTGGAGGTCCCCTCCTTCGCTTAAGGTTCTTGTGCAAATATAAATAAAGGAAAAGAATAAAAGTTAATGTCAATTTGAACACCTTGCTTCATATTACTGACAAGTTGACGCTTAAGAATAATCAGTTTTTACACAAAAACACTTTTTATCGCAGTAATGACATCTGTTAACATAGTTATTTATGAATTTAAAAGTCTAGATAATAACATATATAATTACGTAATGACCACCAATAAACCGAATTATTGTACTGGGCTTCATTCTGCCTTCTCCCCCTTGCAGCTCCAAGAGTGCAAGTAACTTAATTCACGCTTATTTAGCACACTCACGCAACGTAATGGCGTCTATAACCGCGTCATACTACTTCGTTACAGTCCCACACATGTCCGTCGCTAGGCACTTGCAAAGAACAGACAGACTAAAATTAACCTTAGGCCTAATGAACCACATTAATTTTTCTTGCTCGCCAAGTAATGGACTGGCCAACGCCATTTCCCTTTGTCCCCCGAGGGAATTCTTCAGGGGCAGTCGTCGGGGGAGGGGGAGGGGAAAGGTTGGGTTTTAGTCGGGGTGGGGGTAGGGGTATGAGTGGTTGGGGAGTCTTGGCCAGTGGGGGGGGGGGGGGTGGTGTACTGCGTAAACTCCCAATATGGGATTTGTAACTTATCAGGTCCTGTAAGCTCCCAAGAGATCTTGTCTATGCTCCCGGTGTGTGATATTAGCACACTTTATATTTTCCTAGTTAATACTGTGTATATGACCATCTATCTACTGGCACTGTTTAGTGTATATCTATGAGTTAGAGTAAAAGATAAGTTTACTCTCTTTCTCCCGTCTCTTAGCCGCACGTGGGGCCATAAAACTAATTCCTGACCCAGGAATGTGACCATCCTCCACTCCTCTTAGTGGAGAACAAAAGGGTCATAAACTGCTCCCACATGGTGGGATTCCTTTAGTCACATGTACAACATGCAGACAAAACGAAGATGCACCGTAGCAAAGCTAGCAAGCATTAGCACATACAGGGTTAGTCACACAAAAGGTATTATGTTTCATGCAAGTTAGCTTAGCTCTTTGAGGATGGAAATATTGCCAGCAATATGTTCCCAATCGGCCTCCTCACGCCACTGGTTTCCCAGATTTCTACACATCCGATTTTAACACAGTATCAAACTGGGCCTCAAACCTTTAACAAAATTAATAAATAAATTAAACATATCCAGGAGACTCCAACACCTAGTTAAATAAATCAAACACGTCCAGGAGACTTAAACACCTAGTTAAATAAATGAAACATATCCAGGAGACTCCAACACCTAGTTAAATAAATCAAACACGTCCGGGAGACTTCAACACCCAGTTAAATAAATCAAACACAATACTGGCCATTTGCTTCTTCTATATAGTCGTACAATGATGACAAAATATCATCTAACTAATTCCCAATCAGAGTTATCAGCGCCTGTTCATCTTCACGTTGGGTTAACTGTAACGACTATGGACCGGAATAACAGGGCTTTACAACAACACACGCTAGCCACCTCTGTCACATAATATCTCTATAGCTAATGCAGATTCAGTCAGGTTCTGCTTACCTGGTTTAATGGCCGGCCTGTGACAGAGATGGCGAAACGAGCGCTACCACGAGGCCCCGCTTCTCCCGGTCCATGGCCTCTCCTCTGCATCACGTCGGGGTCACCAAATTGTTGTGCTGTTCTTTGAGGAAGAAGGCCCCCGACACAGGATCGCTTTTAACTCACTTTATTTGTTTAACTTTAGGTCTATTATCTATGAAGCAAATGGAGAGGTATTGTATAGGTCACGCGTGGAGCGACCCTTAGCCGGATATCTCTCCAGATACGTGGCTTCTAGGGTTTCTCCTCTTCCCCCGGTTGTGTGGTTTGGTAGTACCTGGGCAGGCGTGGCCTCTATGACGCATATTATGCTCTGATTGGCTAGTGTTGAGCGCCCGCCCCCAGTGTATTATGTGTGCTGCCATCTGGTGGCCAGGTGCGGTTAATACAACTTATATATTTGTTTCTATTCCCTAGTGGCTATGTGAGGATATTACAGTCTGTTGATACATATGTGCGGTTATACATTCGTCACATGAGGTTTAGTTATGGTTGTTATGTTACTCATGAGGTTTAGTTATGGTTGTTATGTAACTCATGAGGTTTAGTTATGGTTGTTATGTAACTCATGAGGTTTAGTTATAGTTGTTATGTAACTCATGAGGTTTAGTTATGGTTGTTATGTGACTCGTGAGGTTTAGTTATGGTTGTTATATAACTCATGAGGTTTAGTTATGGTTATGTGACTTATGAGGTTTAGTTATGGTTGTTATGTAACTCATGAGGTTTAGTTATGGTTGTTATGTAACTTATGAGGTTTAGTTATGGTTGTCAAGTAACGTATGTGTTGTGAAGTGAAGTTTGGTTGTTATGTAACTCTTGTGTTGTGAAGTGAAGTTTGGTTGTTATGTAACTCTTGTGTTGTGAAGTGAAGTTTCGTTGTTATGTAACTCTTGTGTTGTGAAGTGATGTTTGATGTTTGGTTGTTATGTAACTCATGTGTTGTGAAGTAAAGTTATGGTTGTTATTTAACTCATGAATGCTGCAACATGTTGTGTGGAACATCTTGCGCCTCCTGGTTTCTCTGAACACCCACTCATGTTTTCATCCCCAATCATCCTGCACCTCCTTCTGTCTGCTCCTCACTCCTCACCCTCATCTGCTTGTTGTCTCTCTATCTTTTTATCCCTGCTCCTCTGTCCCTTGTCTCATTTCTTGTTTCCCTTTCTCTCTCTCTTCTTATGAACCGCGTCTCTCTCTTCTCCTATGTATTGTTCCTTTCCTCCATCATCCTCATCTCCTTTCTTTGCCATACTATCTCCTCCTTTTATATGTGGTGTTCCACCCTCGCTCTTCCTGTAACGTGTGTGTCCTGATCCTCGTGCTCCTCCTCCGCCCCCTCCTCCTCCTCCTCCTCCTCCTCCTCCTCCTCCTCCTCCAGAATCCATGATCCTGCTGGGGTCCATCGAGCGCGCCCAGCTACAGTCACTGCTCTCCCAGCAGCTGGGGCGTGCACGGCGCATGGAGTATATCCACGAGAACGCAATGGCCATCAAGAAGCGCATGTCTGACCCAGAGACCCCGCCCCCTCCTCCACCCACCGAGGACACCAACAGCCAGCAACGCCATTCCAACCAAGAGGTCCGCTTCCAGGTAGGGCCAGAACAAGCACCTGCACTCATAGATGCTCCTCCTGGCTTTATGGTAAACATTTCCTCGTGGCCAACTCTGGTTGGCTAACTTTTGAGCTTTCCCCTAAGCAGCATGGTGTTTGATCTGTGCTGTGTATCCAGTTCTTCTAATACTTCCATGGGTTGGAGCGGATGGCCAGGTTGCGGGGGGGCAGAAGGGGGTCAGGAGAATGCCTGCCTGGTACTGGTTTAGCATAGTTAGACTTCTGCTTGATAATTCACAAATGTCTCAGCCAAGTCCAGGCAAAAGTTTAAAAAATCACTAATATACAGTCGATGCACGCACAACTAATGAAGTTATGCATAGGCAAATTTGATAGGCAGTTTTTTTTACCTTGCAGCCAATGGAATGTCAAAAACCTCCAGAAATGGCAGGAAGGACTCTCGAAACTAGCGAAAGCACATCTCCCGAAGCATGTCTAGTCTGCTTCCTTGTCTTCAAAACATCTGCCAGCATCCCCTGATCCACTGTCTTGAACCACCCCCCACCCTCACCATTACTCCTAATAGGGTTTTGGCATTTGGTAGGCGTCTTCATCTCGTTAGGCCTTTCATCTTAGGTTGTAAGAGTTTAAAGTTGCCAACCAACACAGATGGACTTTAGACCTCATAGAGTTTAAAATATGGGAAACAATCTGGTTTGTTCCATCTCACTGATGCTTTGGGTTCTGACTGGCTGTAGGAGGGGGTAAGTGGGTGGAGAAATCAAATCTTGGAAAGTGCATAAAGGGAAAAATGAAATCTATTTTGGAGATGGATTTGGAAAGTCTTTTTTACAGTGCAGGAGATAATAGTAATTTCCCTGTGCTGCCATGCATGGGGGTTTTAAAGATGGTGCTTTCAGAGGTGTCTGCCAAAGAAAAGAAAAAAAACGACTTGCCCACTGATAGACATGTTCTATCAGTTACGCACCACCTGTGTGTGCGGGCGTGCGTGGATGGATAGCACAAAGTGTTGTCTTATTTAGACATCAATAAAAAGCAAAAGAACATTGTGTGTGTTTGCTTACCGTGCTTTGGAGACAGGCATGTTAACAGTTTTCTAAGGCTTGCACCGTTACTGACCGCTCAGTGGAACACCCACAGGCATGGATGCGTGTGTGTGTGTGTGTGTGTGTGTGTGTGTGTGTGTGTGTGTGTGTGTGTGTGTGTGTGCATGTAATTACCCACTATTTAAGAGCAGGTGGCTCTCTAGATGGCAGGTAGGTCAGTGTGTTCATCTCGTTGGCTTACATCAGTACTGTCACAGGAAGGCTCATACACACTGATTGAAATGTGCTTATATGTCCACTTGCTATCAAAGTGTACATTAGGGATATTAATCGTGCTGGTTAAACATTTTTGCAAGGATGACGTCTGGACGGAGGTATAAACTGCAGATAAAGGGGCAGTTAGTACCAAACCAACCTAAACATGATCACATTTGGCCTAAAATGTGTCATCATGTCTATGGATAAGAGATGGACATTTAGACATAGTAGGGTGCATGCTGTGTGTTTGTGAGTTTAGATTGAGACATAGTAAGGTTGACCATGCTGTGTGTTTAGATTGAGACATAGTAAGGTTGACCATGCTGTGTGTTTAGATTTCCACTGAAGAGTCCACCTTGAGTCCCACCCGGCCCACCCCCCAGAAACCCCTCAAACCTGCCCTGAAGAGACCATCGGTTGTAGACCGGCCCGCCGAGATCCTCGCCGGTAAGACACACACACACACTTTTTGATGCTATTATAAGCAGCGTTGGGTAGTAACGCGTTATTAGTAATGTCGTTACGTAACGCCGTTACTTTTTTCAGTAACGCGTTACGTAACGCGTTGTTTTTTAAAATTCAGTAACTCCGTTCCCGTTACCAAACGCTGCTTTACTCCGTTCCTTTTGGTGAGGTTTTACAACGGCACACAGTTCCCGATCAATAAAGTGTAATTGAATTGAAAAACAAAGCACCTCTAGCGTCACACACGCAATCAAACACGCGGTTTTTCAATGCCCTGTCCGGCGTCCGGCGCAGCATCAAGCCGGACGCGTATTTGTCCTCCTTTTTGAGACAACCCCGCCGGTCACAGGTCCCCCCGTCGGCCGTAGGTCCGAGGTGTGTGAGTAAGCCCTGGCTGCAGTACGCAGATCGGGGAGTGGCTCAACGTGTGGGTGGAGCTAAACGTTTGACTCCGCCCACTTGCCAATAGCAACCGGAAGAGGAAGAATGTGAGTCCATAATTGCGCGCTTTTCTGCCGAAAGGTAAATTGCCGCTTTCTGTTCGTGTAAATTATAAACTAATTTATGGAGAAACCACCAAGTTGATAATTAAATTATTCATGCAAGGAACGTGCAAAGGCCTCATGTTTATGTCAGTCGTGTAAATAATAACATTAAATAATAACATTTAGGTGGTGGTAGGTGGTAGTTGAGTACATGTTAAAGGGACACTAAGTAGTTTTTTTAGTAATTTATTACCTCAAATCAACGTCTTCATTCATAAATAAGTCCCCATTTGTGTACAATTATCTCTGTCAACAATCTCACAACCTCCTGAGCGAAGAATCACTTACCAGAATTTACATAGGACGGGCAAGCTCTATGGAGGCTTCCATGTCCTTCCGGTCTATGAACTGCCGAGAGGGACAAAAAGCACTACGTGGTACAGGTAAGGCTAAATGCGTTTTCACTCAGAGCCAGCGTGACTGTGGAACAGAGAAGGAGCTTAGCGAGACGCGCTTGTCACTTAAAAAACGATATAAACATGAGAACATAATTCACTATCTTGCTCGAGGAGTAATTACTCATACATGCTCACACTAATGATTCAATGCAGTTTGAAGTTTGTTTGAAATAACGTACCCAGTGCTCGAAGTGGGCCCCCCCCCCCCGTCGGTCGTAGGTCCGGGGTGGGTTAATATCCCCCCCCCCGTCGGTCGTAGGTCCGGGGTGGGTTAATATCCCCCCCCCCCCCCCCCCCCCCCCCCCGTCGCTTATATGTGAATAAGGGAGTACCGTACCGGCACTTATTTTTTTCCACTTCGAGCACTGAACGTACCTCATCATCCGAAACAAAACTTGATGAAGTGGTGTTTGAAGACATGTTGTTATCATGTTGTCATAGCTTCTTGAATCTTGACTAATACCGCTTGCTGTAGTTCGAAAACGCGAGGCGCTAGAGAGCATATATTCGTTTGAATGCAAAATACAATTTGACCACTAGGTGGGGGAAAAAACTACTTGGTGTCCCTTTAAGGCCTGGGGTAATAAAAATCAATGATGCAAAGTCTTTTGTCTTTGGTTTATTTAACTTAGCTAATATAATTGAGTGTACAAAATAACGTGTCTATGTACCGTATATACGGTTTGTCACTCTCAGGAAAATGCTATGGTGTATATATACAAGTATAAGTGTAAATAATGTATATATGTAAGAAGTTGTATGTGAAGTTGTGAGGGCTCATGAAAATGTAAATGCATTACCATTATTTTATTATAAATAATAATTATATCGAATAGTATGTATTATTACTATTATTATGGAGTCAAACGTTTAGCCCCGCCCACATTTATACCATTTTATTATAAATAATAATAATAATAATACCATTATTTTATTATACATAATAATTATATCGAATAGTATGTATTATTACTATTGTTATGGAGTCAAACGTTTAGCTCCACCCACATTTATACCATTATTTTATTAGAAATAATAATTATATCGAATGTATTATACATTAGTATGTATTATTACTATTATTATGGAGTCAAACGTGAATAGTATGTATTATTACTATTGTTATGGAGTCAAACGTTTAGCTCCGCCCACATTTATACCATTATTTTATTATAAATAATAATTATATCGAATGTATTATACATTAGTATGTATTATTACTATTATTATGGAGTCAAACGTGAATAGTATGTATTATTACTATTGTTATGGAGTCAAACGTTTAGCTCCTCCCACATTTATACCATTATTTTACTATAAATAAGAATTATATCAAATGTATTATACATTAGTATGTATTATTACTATTATTATTGAGTCAAACGTGAATAGTATGTATTATTATTACTATTATTATGGAGTCAAACGTTTAGGTGGAGTCAAACTAAATGCTTAGGCGGAGTCAAACGTTTAGCTCCGCCCATATTTAGCCCCGCCCAGATCTGCGTACTGCAGCCAGGTGCAATTGGAGTGTGTCGCGCGCGCCCCCCCCCCCCCCCCCCTTTGGTGCAATACTTTGGTGTTTGTGTTGGTGCACAACGGATCATATTGCTTGGATGATTAGATTCAGTGATGTGGATGCAAATTAATTGAAACGGTTGTTTTAATCAACAGTTTGTATTATTCAGCATCAGTACATAACTGAAATGACGGTGAGAGGGGAACTCAATCAATCAACCTTTATTTAATTGGAAGAACGTATACTAATGTATAATACATTCTAATGTATAATGTATTCTAATGTATAATACATTCGATATAATTATTATTTATAATAAAATAATGGTATAAATGTGGGCGGAGCTAAACGTTTGACTCCATAACAATAGTAATAATACATACTATTCGATATAATTATTATTTATAATAAAATAATGGTATTATTATTATTATTTAGCATTGGAAGAACGTTTTACAGTAACTAAAAAGTTACTTTCTCAGTAACGCATTACTTTTTGGTTTAAGTAACTGAGTTACTAACTGGGTTACTTTTTTACAAAGTAACTAGTAACTGTAACTAGTTACTATTTTTCAGTAACTAGCACAACACTGATTATAAGGCTTACCGTAGACACAGTTATAGTTTAATCTAATCTCTCTCTCTCTTTCTCTCTCTAGCCAATAATGATAACTCAGGCATCGCCTTAAAGAACCTGTTCTGTGCCAACCCTGATGCAGAAGCCATTGAGGTGAGCACACAGGCACCTTCTCTCTACTCTGATCTCTCGCCTCGCCTCCTGTGTGTAGTCACACACACACACACACACACACATACACACACAAGCACATTACGTTCATACTCCACAAAGTGTGGTCTTTCTCTCTTAAAGCAGGTCTCTGAAGCGCCTCAGTGCACTGGAGGAGTGTATGCAGCGTGCAGCTCTGTTAGTAGTCTCTCTATGTACTACTAATGTATATATATTATATACTTATATATAAATTAGGGCTGCAACGATTAGCCGATCGACAGAAAATGTATCGAATCTAATTTTGATCGTCGATCAATCATTTAAGTCATTTATGAATTACAAATAATAAACATTGGCTGCTTAATGTTGCAGTTCAATTCAAATATTTGGTTCATGGATCATTATAAAAGGAATAGTTTAGTTTTTCTTCTGCTGCTTGTCAAATAAAGCAAGCACATTTAAGACATCACTTTGGACTCTGGTAACTTGTTATTTATGATGATTAATTGTAAATGATTAATTGATTAATCGACTATGAAAGTAATGGTTAGTTGAAGTCCTAATATTAATATATGTACTGTGTAATGCTGTGCTTGTCTCTGGTGTGGGGGGATAGTCCAACAACAACAAAATGGATCAGCCCACGTCTCCTGAACACAGGAGGCCGCCCAAACGGGTCCGGATATCCGTTGTGGTAAGACCGATCAGCTGATCGGTACCGCCCCCGAAAAACTCCATCCAATCAATCAATCAACCACCGAATGTCTGCCATCTTCCATCCACATCCCAATCAGGCCAGCCCTGATGCCGATGGAGTGTGATCGGGGCCGCGTCCGTCCACACCATTGTGCCACAAAGCGTTGAGCACCCTCTTCCCTGTGTCTCAGGTCCTTTCTGTGACCATCAACAACTGTGGTTGGTTAAGATTATGACCCCCCCCCCCCCCCCCCCCAGTGTAATCTTTTGCCAGGGAATAAGGGGGGCTTGACGGAAGATTTGACCACAGATAATTTCCTCTTTTTCAACCTGAGCCAAAGTGATACATTATATTGTCAACCTCTAACGGTTAATACTACAGAAACGGAAACACGTTGTCATTATGTGGTCTAAATCTGGTTGTCCTTCACGTTAACGGTTTAAGTCCAGTCCAGTGGTCCGTGGGGAGGAAGCTGTTCAACCTTGACATGATGTCTGTGTTGTCCATCATCAGCGTCATGTCACCTGAAGCGTCCAATCAGTGACCGCTTCACCGTGAGGGGGGTGGGCTGCTGGGACCTGAAACACCCAAAGATTACCCACCCCTTTAAAAAGAACACATCGCAAAATGTGATGACATCAGCATTGTGAATAGATTACCTTTGTTTGAATGCATGCAAGAAAGAAAATTCACATCCTAAAACAATTAAGACATGAAAATGTCATGTAATATGTAAGAAGAGGTAAATGAAAAAAGTATTAACTGCATGCACAATTAAACAGCAAGACTAACAAGTGTCGTATATCTGGTAATTAGTAAGGGTAGGATTGGATTTCAAGCACACCCGTGATTCAAATCAAACGATGATGCATGGAGGAGCTCGCAGAGGTATTGTTTAATTAGCGATAACCAGCGCACAGTGTTCCCAAATGGGCACCAGCCGTTTGATGGATGGAGCCGTTGCCGCCTGCCGAGACCTAATGACTCCACATTGGTGGGGGAAGAAGAACCAATATGTTGCATGTACACTCCTCTGCACTGTTATACAAATCAAGGTTTCAAAAGGCCAACTACTCTTAGATTGTTCCCCTGAAAAACTTTTTTTTTTAAATCAAATCCAATAAGGCTCCTATCATACAGGAGCTTTCGATGAGAAAAGGAAAACAAAAAAAACAACAATAAAAACAAAACAAAAACATATATGTAATTTAGTATCTATAATTGATTTGTGGCACAATCGATCATGATGAAAATCTGTTTTTGTGTCCCGTGAAATACAATTGGTGCTGAAGCAATTTAAATCTCTATGACATACAGCATTGAGTTGATCCTCCCATATTGATTTCTTTTTTATGTGTTTTTTTTTGCACGTAAACATCTTGTTTTCATGCACCTCAACCTCTGTGTGGTTTCATTCACCAGGAGCCACCGCCTCACTTAAAGAGTTACTTTTGGGTGAGCACACTGTCTGCATCATTAATTATTAACCATGACACACGCACAGACTCTCGCACCAAACCCACTTTGCAGTAATTAAAGGTACATTACTTCCCTAGGTACTCATGTAGAAACTTGAAATAGCAACACATGTTAGTTTTTCCCAAGCGATTTTACTTTTTTATATATATAATCCAGAAGCTGCAATCTAGTGAATAATCGTTGGCGTAATATGAATGTGACATTGCTAAAGAAAAATTATTCTAGAGCTGTTTACGTGACACAAACCACTTTAAATTCAAACAACTATTTCTCTATGCCTATACTGAGGCACCATAATATCTTTTCAATGACTCCCACCACCCCAACATGAGATACCACATTATCTTTGATGCACCCCCACCCCACCACCTCCCCCTGTTCCCGCCACTGCTGCTACAGCCATGTCTCTGATGAGGGATTATTTTCCTGTAGAAGTAGAGCTCGCCTGGAGCAACCCACTCGCGCCAAAATACAACATTAGCCATGGCAGCGGCCAACTGGCGCTCTTCATTTCATCTGTGGACCCCCAAGGCGCTCATTCACTAATCTGACACCAGTAAACTTGTTCCTGTTGCAGAGTGGAGTCTACGGAGGACAGGATATAGGAGGGTGCAGCAGAAGGCATATGCAGCCAATAATGTATTATATACATCTACCAACTTGGTTGGGTTTTAACAAACACATATTTTACATTCGACTATCTGAATAAGAGACTTGATTTATGAGTTTATTTTTTGAAGACTGATTACTACTAGCTACTGGTGTGCTTGCTAGGCCCACTGGTTAGCTGATCATTGTTTCTGCATAATGCATATTTGTGTGTGTGCGTGTGTGTGTGTGTATGTGTATGTGAAGTATGTTACCTGGCAAACCTGGAGGTTTATATTTTGGTGGTGCATTTGTTCTCTGACCTGGTTAAGTAAGCCTGAAGACATTGGCTAATTTTGCATTCTATTGAGCTAATTAGTACTGAAGACCCTTAGTGTAGATGTTTCAGACCCAAGTGTAGATGTTTCTCTCTCTCTGTCTCTGTGTGGGTGGGTTTTTCTTGCTCTCCTTGTTATGATGAGTTATGGTTAATATGACATAACATGACAGTGGAAAACACCTCAATGTGGTGATCCCCATCTGGGCTGACATACACATGTATCTAAATACCACTTGATGCAGACCAACATTGTTATTATTAATGCAGTACATTTGACAAACGTGTGTTAGGAGTAAGACTCACGAATAGGAGGAGGAAAGGAGGATTATGTACTCCGTGTCAGGAGTAGATGGGTCATTTTTGTTTTTTGTTTTGTTTGTTGAAGCATGCACACACACAAACACACATAACATTCACAATGAATGCGCTGGAAAAGTAGTGCGTTCTTACTTGGATGTTTTGTACATATGGTGCATGCTTTGGTTGTGGATGTGTAGCCCAACGTGTGTTTGTGGTGAGTGCGTACCACGCACGTGCAGTAAGGGTGACGGTGTGACCCTTGTTCTTCTCGGCTTCCACTTTTGCTAAATTGAATTCTGAGCTGCTGTTTGGCTGGTCATTCTCCAGCACATCGCTGGCTCGGTGGACAAGGCAAAAAAGAACCAGAGATGATGAGGAAAAGTCAAAGAGCTCCCAGGGCAGTAAACCAGGAACAGGGCTCTAAAGGATTTATATATTTTTTTTGTATTTGAGATAAGCTGGATTTGGTGAGTTTTGTCAGCACATTGATAGTCTACACTAAATATTTATTCATATTTCCTAACCAACATTTATAATAGCCTTAATAATAATAATTAGCCGATGCTAGCACAGTCACTCATGGCACAGGAGGCTGGAATTCTGGAGAGAGAGAGAGAGAGAGAGAGAGAGATGCTCCTTAATCATTCTCTTGTCACAGAAGCTGCACACTTAGCAATACTGCTGCATCCACTTATTGTCAGCAGACTCATTCTGTCTTTCACACACGCACACACACATTTATACCACAGCAGCAGGAAGTTGTATGCATGCGCACACACATGGGTACCACCATAACATTAATTTGTATTTGAACAGGACAATTCTCTGCTCTTCATTCAATCCCTTACACGCTTCAAATACAATGCAATGCACAATACATTTTCAGGTTTTACTTCTCTCACAAACACACACACCCACACACACCCACACACGGCATAAGAATATCTTAAAACACCATAGCTAAACATTAATACTGAATAACCTCTCACAGCATGACCACGGCATCATTTCGTGCAAATTCTTTTCGTGCATTTAGTTGCAAAGAGTTGCACTATTGCAACATTGTGTTTTCAGTGGTGGTCGTAACTCACTTTTCCCTTCCATTACATAAGACACACAATGATCTTTCAGAGAGATGAAGTGTGTGTGTGTGTGTGTGTGTGTTTGTTTGTTTGTTTGTTTGTTTGTTTGTTTGTTTGTTTGTTTGTTTGTTTGTTTGTTTGTTTGTTTGTTTGTTTGTTTGTTTGTTTGTTTGTTTGTTTGTTTGTTTGTGTGTGTGTGTGTGTGTGTGTGTGTGTGTGTGTGTGTGTGTGTGTGTGTGTGTGTGTGTGTGTGTGTGTGTGTGTGTGTGTGTGTGTAGACATGCCTGGAGCTGAAGCCTCTTCAGCTCCAGTCTCACCACCACTTGCCCTACAGTATAGAGTGCCTCTCCCTCTGCCCCATGGCAACAGTTACCAGGGATATAGCACCTCTCTCTCTGCCCCAAGGCAACAGTTACCAGGGATAGAGCACCTCTCCCTCTGCCCCACGGCAACAGTTACCAGGGATATAGCACCTCTCTCTCTGCCCCAAGGCAACAGTTACCAGGGATAGAGCACCTCTCCCTCTGCCCCACGGCAACAGTTACCAGGAATAGAGCACCTCTCCCTCTGCCCCATGGCAGGGTGTGGGGGTTTACCCCTGTCACACGCCACCTTAGTGGCTTTTGCTGGGGCCCTCCAACACAGGACACAGGTAGATCTTGAGTTGAAGAATGCATTTATTGGAGATGGTGGGATGTAATACGCCTAGCATATGTTACGTACTGCCATGACAGTGGCTCTCTCCTGAGTGTGTGTGTTGATAGCTGGTTTATCCTGGGGGCCATGATTGCTCTGCACCACAGGTGTGCAGCCCCACCCAGCCCAGAGTCTAATCAGTCACTCAGGCCAGGTGAGGCTATAAACCAGCTATCAACCACAGACTCCACACAGGGTTACTGTCAGGTCAGCCTCCAGAGCGGCTGGGATAAACGAGCTCAGGGCTTCCATCAGCCCATGGGTCGTACACACACACACACACACAGACTCTCTCTGTCTGTATCTCTCTGTCTCTGTCTCTCTCTCTCTCTCTGAGTTTCTGCAATATTAAGCTTATGGGAGACGTACCCATATACAGGGGTTGCCTGGTTACTTTGGGTGTCCATGGGGTTTGGGATGGGGGGGAGTGAGGGATATGGGGGAAGGGGGGGTGCATCACTGCTGCTCATCATCTGTCCCACATTTCTACCAGCCTCATAGGTTAGATTACTGGCTCACTTCCTGCCATGTGTGTGTGTTGGCTCCTCTCTCCTCTCATGTTTGTGTGTGTGTTGACTCCTCTCTCCTCGTGTGTGTGTGTGTGTGTTCACTCCTCTCTTGTCTCTCTTGTCTGCAGGACGATGGGGACACAGAGGACGACATGACCATCCGAGAGGTGAGCGCCGACGGCCAATGGCATTCCAGTGTGAGAAGGACGGGCCTATCAGAGATGAGCCATGGAGACTCACTTGTTTCCATTTAAAGATGAGGGCCCCATGTTAAAAGAACGTAGGCCTTTGTTTAGTGAATTAGATTGGCTAGGAAATATCAACATGCCCATCAGATGAGAGATGTGTGGTCCTACAACCAATTGGAGGCCTTCCTATGATGACAGGCAGCGAGTGATGGAGTGAGAGCAAGCACTTGACTGATGGATGACATCGTCATGTCTCTGACAGAGGGTTATCAGGTTCCTCTCACATCGAGAGATTGGGGAGGGGGGGTGATTACCTGTGGACTGATATTTTGGGAGATGACATCATTCATAATGAGTTAATCAACAGCACTTCTCATTTCCTCCATGTCACCCGCCATCCCTCACACTTCTCCACCTCACATTCTCTCTCTTTGTCCATCTCTCAATCTGTTGCACTCACTTCGTCACTACGCTGCGTTCCTCACACTTCCTGTCATCTGACACACCACCCCCTCACAAACACACAGACAGGACCCTTTACCCGCCCTCCAACACACACGCCCACACAGCACCCCCTCACCCTCCCTCCAACACAAACACACACACACTTCATTCATCCATTCACACATTGTGATTGTTACATTGTCAGAGTAATGTAACAAGTATGTATGTGTGTCTTGGTACCACAAGGTGTATTGATTTGTTTATGGAAAGGAATAGATTTATCTGGAGCACTTCCACTGATCACCTAGCGTAGAGACTGGTATTGCTTGAACACAAACTACACAGACATGCTCAAGGCCCTTTTGGCTTTAGAAAGCTAGGCAGGTATTCTCAGGCCAATGAGGCCCAAACAGAATTTAAATTGAACCTGTAGGCATTCAAAGGGATGTTGTGCAAATCAGACTCCCAACGTGTGTTAATCGATGCATTCCTGCTGTTTTGAGGCAGTTTTTAACTCCCAATGGTGTACTCATCTCCTCTTTCCTCCACCTACCCACTACCCCCCTCTCCCTCCCCCTGGTCTTCCTCTTCAGATTGCCGAGTGGGAGGAGCAACAGCTTGACGAACAGGTCAACTTCAACAACTGCAAGATCGACCCAGCCCCTTTTCAACTTGTGGAACGTACCTCGCTGCATAAGGTCTGTCTGTCTGTCTGTCTTTCCATCAGTCTGCCTTTCTGAGAGTCTGTCTGAGACTGTGAGACTGTACTCCTGTTAAAGTCCTTTACATCAACCATCAGGTGGAATGCAGCTCCTAACATTAATATTGTGACTGTTTCATTTGTCTACCAGTGCACCAGCAGAAACAATGCAAGTTGTATTTCTCTAGCTTTGTATATCCTGGTGCACAGTTATGCACACTAAGCAGACCTGTGATTAATAACCATCCATCGAGAGATCTGTCTCAGTATCCCGGCACATCAGTGCTGTGTCTTCACCGTTTTACAATTGTGGATGAGATAGTCGCCGTTAAGATTCTTTATCAAGCCACACAATACACAATGCCACACACACACACAATCAAATACACTACCCTCCTGGGAATGGTTGCTCCGTGACTGAGTGCAGGAGAAAGAAGAGATTGTGGCATGTAGAGGGAGCTTTTGAGCTTTGTTGATTTAGCGTTCTTACTGCAGCACAGTCTCTCTCCCTCTCCCTCCCTTCTTCTTCCGGGCTCAATGTTAATATTGTTTGAAACATTTATAGCGGGATGCAGCACACACAACCTCCTTCAACATATTAAGCACTACCACCCGCTCACACATACACACACACACACACACACACAAACACGATGGGTTAGCCCACCCCATGGCCTAACCCTAACCCCTAACCCCTAACACAGACATACACACAGGGCCATAGATGTTATGTTGGAAGTGTGTGTCATATTTGTCTCAACTTTCAAATGTTTTATTTTCTTTCTATCCTTTTTGTGTGGTATGTATATGACAATATCCAATTCATGCACAACTTACTACTACTTTGAACAGTTAAAACATTTTCACATGACACATAACAGAACCTTGAGCAATTCATTCAGACAATATTAACATTGACAAAACGTCATCGATTACTATGTTTAAGATCATAGAAGACATACTAGCACGTTTAAAACAAAAAAAGATTTTGGGTTCACTTTTTCAGCACTTATACAGAACAGTATGTCAATGACAAATAAATGTGCTTTACCTGTAAAGCACTTTTGAATTCATAAGCTAATATGACGTTTCCACATGAGGAGCAAGATGGAATGCATACATAAGAATGCATCAGGGAGATACATTACAACACACTTATTTTACCTGGAAGTACAGAAGGCTTGGCCCAAAGGAATCCATTTGTTCTCCAGATGTGGTCCACCCCAGCCCAGCAGATGGGTTTATTAGGCTGTGAATTTAGTTTGAAAAAGCTAATTGGCATCAAACCCCTGTGTGATGTTCTGTGAGAGGGGATTGTTGGCATGCTAAAGCTGGCTGCTTTGTATCTACAGCTTCCACGCAGGCCATCCGCCGTTTTGTTTGTCATTTAGAGTGATTAATTATTACACAGATGGAAACAATGCTCAAGACACACAGCGGATTTTTTTACTTTCCCAGTTGAAAAAGAAAAACAATGAGGTAAAAAAAATACAATAATAATAAGTCTGTGGATACGCAATCTAGGTCTGCACAGAAACAAAGCACCTGTGGAGACAACTGTGTTTGTTCCTCCTACGAAGCCATTCATACACCCATACCAGACTATGAATCACGCTTATTCCTCATCTCTTTTTTAGATGTTCAAGATCAATCAAAGTCAACCCTGGTTAGAACCAGTTACTTACACAAACTCTACGCTTTTGGTGTACTCACCATGGAGTCAATAGTGTCATTGTTTTTTTGGAAAGGTAAAAGTGTAAGGCTGTCCAGTGATCATGTCCCTCCCTCCACCCCTCTCATCTCTCCAGACCCACACCATCTTCTCCCTGCTGGGCTTGGACCACGCCTATGTGACCAGCATTGGACGACTCATCGGGGTGGTCTCCCTCAAAGAGGTAAGGCTGCCCACCCTGGTCTACACACCATGTGGAAAGCCAGCTGACATCCACATGACATATTTCAGAGTAACACTCGGACAAAACACAGGAGGAATGTGATCCAATCCTGCGTGATTTGATCGTGTAAAAAGTTGATGAAACACACTAGGTGGGTGTGTCGGTTTGTTACAGGCTTTATATGAATGGAAACATATCATGATTATGTCATGATTAGTTGAAATGTCACATATATCCCATATTGACATCACATTTTTCTTGGCTGCAGAGAAAGCTACAAAGTTGTGGTTTGTTTATTTATTTATTTAGTTATTTATTTATTTTTGATGACAAACTTTAATGACTAACATGACCAATTATTTGCCAAGAGCTAACAAAGTGAAAATTGTCATTGTCATTTCAAGTTGTCTTTAAGATATATCGAAGTCCATTCATACAAGTCAGCACAGTTACCGTAAATCCTCTAATATTGGCCTGTATTCCATTAGCGGCCGGGTCTCTAACATTGGCCGGGCTCGCTGTCGGCGGGGGTAAATAAAGGCCGGTCTCTAATAGAGGCCGGCCTATTATTAGAACCAACGTTTTTAAATGTCTAATTGAACGCAAAAATATACAGATGAGACTGTTTAGCTCATTAGAAAGCCACCAGAGCACTTAAAATATCGCTATAACGTTACGAATCAAAATGCAAGAGACCTGCAATCCTCCAGTCATTCTTGTAGCCATACATTATCCTGCACACCCCAATACCGCTTTTAACGTTACATCAATGGTAGCCTAATCAAAAATCTAAAGGCAAAGACCATTAGATTTCTTTGCTATAAAATTAAATAATCTCTGCTAAAAGCATGCAACAGTTGCTTACCGTATTATGGTGAAATAGTTAAATGACAGCTGGAATGCTCCTCATCCCAAACAATTATAATCCACAACTAACGCGAGTCCTTATCGTTATCAGCGTCAACAAGCTTATTGTATCCTCTGCCTTGCAAACAAACATGTCCTTCAATCCGTTCAGAATTTACTATAGTAGACTACAACATTGGCAGTGTCGATGTAAACAGCAAAACAGGATGCGTTACAACAAAATGTGTCCCAATGGAACGAATCACACACCCAATAATGTTCCAATGAGCTAGGGTAATATCAAGAAGAAATATGGAATGCACAGTATTGTAAATAATTGTGTTATTTTAGAAATACAAAATAACAAAATGATGAGAAATATATTAGGTTTGACCAAAGTCAAAAGCTCCCGCAAACTTGCGATCTTCTGGGCAGGCCTCAACATTATGCTTGTGATAGTAACATGCAAGTACCACAGGGGGGCAATGTTAACGAATGCTAACGAATCCAAGCCGCTACGGTAGCCTGCCTGGTCAATCACCTCGCTCTTGACTAGCACGTGAGACTTCAGTCACCGGTAGGCTAACGTTGTTTACCATGGCAGCTGCGGAGGTTCAATAAATGAACCTAGTATTTTATAGGTTCAAATAGGCACAAAATCTGGTTTTTATTCATTCTACTGGTCCGTTTTGCTCAAATAGAAATAGAGGCCTGCCTCTAATTCTGGCCTCCTTCCAATAAAGGCCTGGGCCGCGATGCGCTTGAGTAAAAAAAAGGCCCGGGCCTATATTAGAGGATTTATGCTAAACACATCCCAGGACCCCCCCATGCCCCCACACAGAGCAAGGACTTGGGTTTGTACTGTGAGTTTTCTCAAAGCCAAAGAGAATGAAGGAGGAGAACCTAGAGACGAGCAAATCAAAAGATGAATCCTCTGTTCCAGCATGGCTTTGTATCTCAAGTGAAGCCAGACATAACAGGGCAACAGAACATGATACAAACTATGTCATGGAAAATGATCACTCTACATAAAATGATGGCAGTGAGTGTGGTGTGGTGTGGAGGGTAGAGCACTAGCTTTGTTGTTGTCATAATACACATCCTCATCGAAACCATGCGTGGTGTGGTAGGGGTGTTATGGATTGTAGGTTTAAGTGTTTGGTACTTAAGTAATGCTAAAAAGCCTGGCGTTTGCAGCAGATAGTTCCTGGTAGAGCGAGCGAGATCTCTCGCTGGTTTGACAGGTTGATCCATCATCCTGAGTGTGGAGGACCACTACACGTTCGTCTCGTTGATCACCCAAACACAGACGTCAATATCTCCGGCAGTTCTCTCTCCGTCTCTCATACCGAGTCTAAACGAAAAGTGTGCCTCAATAGAAACACGTAATCAGGCAGTCCAAGATAAAGGATTGTTTAATTTTCCTGTAGAGACCTATATGCCTCTCTTGTCTCACGCACAACCTATCCATCCTCCTCCTTTTTTCTTTTCATCTTTTTGCCATTCTCGCACTATTAACTCGCTCCACCTCCATTATCCCTCCCTCTCATTCATCCACACTCTCTTCAGTCATTCTGTTTATCCAGCCGTGGCCTCCTCCTGTTTTCTGTAGAACTGCTCTTTACTCCACATTCTCCGTCTTTATTGTCTACTCTGTTCGCCCTCTTCTTTTAAAACCTCTCTTCCTCTTCCTCACTTCTCACCATCTCTCCCCGGATTCGCTCCGCTCCTTTGTGAATTGGCCTCAGCATGTGGCCTGGATCATGCTGTGTTATGAAGTTATTTTGCAAAACCCCAAAGCCACGCCAGGGCAGATCAAGACCAGCATGGTCATCTGTCTGTCTGCTGTGGGGCAGTATGTCAGACAGACAGACACTCATGTCATCTTGCCACTTCACGTATGTTGCAAGATGACATGAGTGTGTGTGCGTGTGTGTTTGTGTCAATATTTAAGTATTTACCCGGTAAATATATGGTAAATTCTAGTATATATTGTTGGATAATTACCACTGTAAATAAGTAGGAAAATACAGAGATACGACAGCTGAAATACTAAGAAAAACCTCCACTATTACCCATCAACTCAACTATGTACCGTGTAGTTGTGACTGGTTTAGGTTGGTAATAACGCGGATATAATTGCGTACTTCCTAGGAAAGTAGGCAACCAATTCTTAGAAAACACCTTCTCTATTACCCATCAAGTCAAGTTACAATTGTGGTTATCCAATGTCTATGTTGTTAACACCCAAAGTTTAATTATGTACCATCTAGAAATTAAGATAGTACTTTCCAATAAATTACATTTTCTTATATAGTTGTTGTTCATGGCTACACCCATTTATAAAGGGTTTATACAACCCAGTTCATACAGCTCAAATCTTTCACTTCAAATCCCTCCCCAGTCACTACAGGTGTGCCCCAGGGATCTGTGCTGGGGCCTCTTCTATTCATCATCTATCTCCTCCCCCTCGGTCACATCCTCCGCAAATTCAACATTCAGTTCCACTGCTTCACGGATGACACCCAGCTCTACCTTTCCTGCAAACCAAATTCCTCACTCCCACCCTCCTCCCTCACCTCTTGTCTCTCTGAATTAAAAACCTGGTTCACCTCAAACTTCCTTAAATTAAACTGCAATAAAACTGAAATCCTCCTCCTCTGCATTAAATCCACCCTAGCTAAAGTCAATACCTTCTCTCTCACCATCGACAGCTCCTCAGTTTCCCCCTCCCCTCAAGAGTTTGGGTGTCATCCTTAACAGCACACTTTCCTTCCACTCTCACATCAACACCATTACCCGCACTGCATATTTCCATCTCCGCAACATTAACAGACTCCGTTCCTCCCTCACCCCCCACACCACCGCCATCCTTGTTCACAGCCTCGTCACCTTCCTTCTGGACTACTGCAATTCTCTCCTCTTCGGCCTCCCTCACAAGTCCCTCCGTAAACTCCAACTGGTCCAAAACTCTGCCGCCCGCATCATCACAAAGACCCCCACATGCCACCACATCACCCCTATCCTCCAGCACCTCCACTGGCTCCTTGTAACACACCGCATCAACTACAAACTCCTCCTGTTCACATTCATGGCCATCCACAACCTCGCCCCTCCCTACCTGTCTGACCTCCTGCACATCACCATCCCCACTCGTTCCCTTAGATCCTCCTCCTCCATCCACTTCTCTGTGCCCCCTGCCCGCCTCAGCACAATGGGGCGCAGAGCCTTCAGTCGCTCTGCTCCCCAGCTCTGGAACTCTTTACCACCTGACCTCCGGAACTGTGACTCTCCCCGTTTTTAAATCACGACTAAAAACCCACCTGTTCCGGACTGCCTACTCCCTCTAACCTCCATGCTTCCTGCTTTATTTGCCCTATTTATTTTATTTTATTATGTTGATTTTCTACCATGGTTTATTTTATCATGTGATTTTTATATTTCATTGTGTGATTTTAATTTATTCTGTCTGTACAGTGTCCTTGAGTGACCTGAAAGGCGCTTTTAAATAAAATGTATTATTATTATTATTATTATTATTATTATTATTATTATATTTACCTGGTAACAACCTCCGCAGGAACAGTTTTTCTCTAGTAGGGAAATACTTCTTGAATACTGAGTACGTTCTTGCAGATGTTTTTACAATTAACTCGGTAAGTAAGCTGAAACTGTAATGTAAAAGGAAGCCTTGTTTGTTTCCACGGTATTACCATGTTTTTACACTATCCACTAAGTAAAACATGACATTTTATTGAATTACATACACAACAGGAGAACCGTAAAATAGGCAACGCTTTGCGGGTGTCCCATGGTACTAAAAAAAAGGCATCATCCTCTGAACTGCACATCCATAGCCGATAAAGTAGGAAGGCAGGTGAGAGGGTCATTTTTGACATTGTCTCCAAAATATAAATAATAGGCATAGCGCGAAGGTCAACTCCATTGTAAGGGCTTGGGATATTGGGATTGGCATGCTTTTCTATACTGGAGTGACAACACAAACAAATGTCGCATAATGTACTCTTCGTCTTTGTGTTTATTGTCGACTCGCAAACCAACTAGGTGCAACAGTACCTAACACATCTCTCCATTCCCCTCGCCACACCTAGTGGTCCTCAACCCCCCACCCCCCCGCCACACACACACACGCATGCAGACACAAGTATGTTCATCTTCCGTAGTCATGGAAACAGCTCTTGCATAATTGCCATGGCAGCCATTTCTACTGGCAACAGTTTTGTGTTGCCAATTTGAACGTAGCGGAGCTGCAAAACGTGCACCGCTCAGATCTCAAATTAACGATAAATCCAGGGAAATGTTCCCAATGAGCGCAGAGCAGATTGGATCATGTTTGACTTTTGTATTATCCTTTTTTTAGTTTTCTGCCATAGCACCTGTCAGTTGGCTGGCAGACATTTGCCTTAGATACTAACTTTGTGTACCTTTTTTAACACATGAGAATAAAAACATTGTGTTTATACAAAATCTGCTGTCAGATCAACAAAGCCCAGTGGTACAATGTATTAACTATAAACCTACTGCCTCAAAGACAACATGAATGTGGAATTTATTAATTCAACTTTTCTGATTGGGACATCACTTGTGAGGATGCAGGCATAGCGTTCCAATAAATAATATTAACAACTCGCATATTATTAATAAGTCACACTTGTTACCGTCAATCAAAGTTATAATCAGATCTTTCTTCACCTTTGCTGCTATAATTTCCTGTTTCAATTGTGATAGGGAAAACTTGAGCCGACCGCTTTTTCAAAAAAAAAAAAGCTGGCAGCGCTTTTTGTCCTAAAAGCGCCGAGAGCGTTTTTTCTATCGCCTAGCAACGAACCCACTCTAGACCCCGACATTACTCGCCTACTACGTATCTACAAAATGGCAGATCGGGAGGATCAACCCGATCTGCTTCCATATGGACTCTTTGTGGTGGGTGTTGTGGTAGAGCCTATTAGACATGTCGTAGATCTCGACATTAAAACTATCAATCGCTCCACCGGCACTTTCCCGAGTGATTTGTCCGCCATTGTTTCTTGTTTTGACAGTTGAGAGTTTCCTTCGTGACAAAGTGTCAATGTTCCGCTTGTGATTGGTCAGTTGTCAAAAAAGTGCCTGACATCAGGTGCTTTTTTTTCTGACAGTTGAACTTTTTTCAACTTTTTTTTACGCTCGGTGCGGGAGAAAAAAGCACCGAGAGAAGCGTTTAAAAAAACGCCGGGAGCATTTTCCAAAAGTGCTCTGCTACATAGGAATATAATGTAAAAAGAGCGCTGGGAGAAAAAAAAAACACCAGGTGTGAACACGCCCTTAGGAGCTATTTCGTCAATTTAAGTCTGTGTCAGCACTTACTTTAGGAGTAGATTACAGACCAAAATCCAGAGAGGCTCTTAAACAGTTATTCTTCCCAAAATAACTTTCACAGGAGTACAAGTAGTTTGAAGTAGAATCCTTGAATGAGGGTTAGGCAGAACGATTTCTAGCAGAAAGACCTGAAGGCAAACTTCTCCATGTGCCAACGCCCCTCACACCTTTTTATTTGTTTGTTTTTTCACATATTTGCTCGCTCCTCACAGAACAATTACATGAACAGCTACATGTTAATACTAATCTCTCTCTCATGTCTCGCTCTCTCTCTCTCGCTCTCTCTCGCTCTCTCTTGCTCTCACTTTCTCTCTCTCTCTCTCTCTCTCTCTCTTTGGAGTGAATTATTTTTTTCTAACTTCATTCTTTATACAATAGTTAAAATAGTTTGGTGGTGGGTTCATTTACAGTTTTGCCATGGTGTGTAAAAATGGATGTCGAGATTGTGATCTGCGGGTTTTGAAAACAACCAGCGTTGGCTCGTTGTTTGTGGTGGTAGGCTATGGAGTTTACCAAACTGACATGGAATCACAGCATCAAGATCGCACCAGTGTTTCCTTATTCAGTAGAACAATGTAGTTTAGCGGTAGCGGTGATAGTGGGCCAGAGTACCCTCAAGTAAGTCGCTTGAATTAATAGTGCACTTATTTTTCTGGATGATGTGGAGAAAGTGGAAGTGGAAGGCAGAGTGGAAGGCGTCACTATTAATGATATGTTGGTAGCAGTGTTGCCAGAATAACTGTCCAATGTCCCGCCATTCTTTGCGGATGATTAAATAGAACGCATTGGGTGTGAGGAAAGTACTGTTGGGCTGTAAATCCCTGTTACTGCAACTGCAACTATCTACCAGGTGTATTGACATGCTTTGACATAACAAATGCTTTGCATGCTTTGACATGCTTTGCTAATAACATAACAAAGAAAAATTAAGACATCGTAAGAAGGGCACACTTCCTAAGAAAAAAGACAAAAATTCAATCAACGTGGACAGCAAACTGCAAGGTATTCATAAAACTAAACAGGTCACCAGAGGAGGCTAAATTGTTGATCATCAGAGAGATTGAAGAATTGGACAGATACTATTGACTCCAGGGAGAGCGACATACCACGGTAATGAAAAAACTTGACTGGACTGAAATGACCATGATAATGAAAAGATGAAGTGTGATGGTTGGAATCTCCAAACATTCAAATACACTGAACATAATTTGCTTGAATTTGAACAAGATATTGACCCTGAGAATAATTTCTTTAACAATTTAAACAATTGCTGTTACTACATAGATGATCAGTTTTTTAACATACATTTCAAATCCGATCATAGAATGGGAATTATTCACTTTAACAGCAGAAATGTATATGCAAACTTTCATATGCATTGAAGTTCAGCGATCTGGTAGAATTTAAGAATGCACAAACAATGCACAAAGCAAGTGATAGTTTTCTTTTCTGGCAACATACAAAACATGTTCTTGGACAGAGAGGGGGGTCATAAGTTAAAGGGATAGTTTAGAATTTTTTAAGTGGGGTTGTATGAGGTACTTATCTACAGTGGCGGAGCTAGACTTTTTTACTTGGGGGGGGGGGGGGGGGGGGGGGACAGGGGGGGGCCAAAGCTATTTCAGGGGGGCCAGTATATAACAATGACTTTTCAATGCTGCGCGATTGTTGACGGGGGGGGGGGGGGGGGGGCGTGCGGTCAGAGTGCGGTGCCGCGACAGGGGGGGCACCTGGGGGGGCCAATGAGATTTCGGGGGGGGCAAATGCCCCCGGGCCCCCCCCCTGGCTCCGCCCCTGCTTATCTAGAGTCAGTGTATTACCTACAGTAGACAATAGTGGTCGGCGCACCCCTGGTTTGGAGAAGCAGGCAGCTGTACCAGCACAGACGCTAAACAATGTACTGCTGTGAACGGGGCCAGCAGCGTTTTTAACCGCCTAAAAAAAGGCCCACCTAAAAAAAGGCCCACCTAAAAAAATCTATCAGTTTAAGTGTACGTTATATAAGTAATATACCTTGCTGTCAGACAGCCCTTTCCTTTGGCACTACATTTTCTCAACCGTATAACTTCCCTAGTCCTACACATAAGCGGCACTCTCTCCCAGCGGCACTTTCTTACCCAAACAGCTGATCTGCGGGCAGTGTACTACAGTGGCACAGTTGCGCTTATGCGTAGGAATACAGAAGTTCTACAGTTGAGAAAATGTAGTGCCAAAGGAACGGGCTGTCTGATGGCAAGGTAAAGCGTTGATAATATTACTTAAACTGATATTGATTGTGATTGTGGGCCTTTTTGATTGTGGGCCTTTTTTTAGGCGGCTAAAATACGTTTTGCTGCTGGCCCCGTTCACAGCAGTACATTGCTTAGCGTCTGTGTTGGTACAGCTGCCTGCTTCTCCAAACTGGGGGTTTGCCGACCGCCTTCTGCTGTAGGTAATACACTGACCCTAGATAAGTACCTCACACAACCCCACATTAAAAAACCCAATAACGCTCGCACCAATCTTGACATTTGTGTGCATTTCAATTTGTGGGGTGCCTTTGTGGAATAGTCTGGAGGAAGAAATCAAATAGTAAAAGTATCAAACAGTTTAAAAAATAATTTTTGAGAGGTATGGAAACGAGGAAAGGTAATGTAACACTTCTTTTTTGTTTATTTCTCACATTTTGATTGAGTAGTGTTGATTATGTGTATGATGAGCATGTGTATGATGGACACTGGGGTGGGGGGAGCTGCTTGAAAAGTTATATTTTTGCTGAAATTGTCTGAGACATTACACCATCCTTGCACCTTGTATGATTTTTTTTAAATTATATATTTGTGTATCTCCTTGCCAAAAAAGGATGTGTGATAAATCGCTCTCACTCGCTCTCTCTCTCACCAGCTGCGTAAGGCCATCGAGGGATCTGTGACGGTGAAGGGTGTGAAGGTGCGCCCCCCACTGGCCAGTTTCCGGGACAGCGGCACCAGCAGCAGCGAGAATGAGGCCACGGAGCTCCACAAGCTGTGGGACCGCCACAAGAGCATGTCGCTGCCCCGCGAGCACACCCAGTCCGACTTGGACGAGAAGTCCCAGTGAGGGACCCCCGAGGGCTGCAGCGGAGGAGGAGGTGGGGGGGGGGGGGCAGGAGGAGCCAGCATCAAGTGCTTGCTTTGTTAGCTGCAAACACAGAAGAAGGAAAAACAAATCCTCAGGGTTCAGACCGATATGTAATTCTTGGAAATCTTATTCCACAGCTTCGCCAGAGAATCCCCCCGTGCCCCCCTTACTCTTAGTGTGTCGACTCCTCCACCTCTGCTCTCCGGTAGTGTAACCAGGGGCATCCTGCCACTGACAAGAGACAGACACTTGACACTCTTTGGGGGGAGAGGGAGTTGAATTTAACACAGTTTGTGCCCTACTTTCCACTTGAACCACTCAAACCTTGTAGAAGAAGAAAAAAGAATGAATGTGTACGGAGTGTTCAGTTAGTGTTGTGGAGAGCATGTGAAATTTGAAAAGTGTTCAAAAGGGATGTAAATGTCTCTCTTGCCTAACATCGGTTTGTTCGGCATTGTGATCACACTCTGAAATTGTTGTCACCTGCAAAAAGTTTCCCCATCTGAACGAGTCTTCCATTTGTGTTGAGAGGATGAGCGCTTTGAGGATTTCTTTAGCATGT
Source organism: Merluccius polli (assembly GCA_030340625.1). Classification (NCBI taxonomy): domain Eukaryota; kingdom Metazoa; phylum Chordata; class Actinopteri; order Gadiformes; family Merlucciidae; genus Merluccius; species Merluccius polli. The sequence continues at coordinate 183,618 of JAOPHQ010002280.1, forward strand.
TGACATAGAGTGAGTGTATGTATTGAGAGAATGGATGAGTGTGTGCATGTAGCCAAACGGCTATTTCTTATGAGGTTTTTTTTAAATTTTGTATTAAGTTTTAACACATTTCAGTCTTAGTATTGTATTTCTATGTTTATTTAATCGCCATCCAAACAGGTGGTCTGGCTGTAACTGGATTTTAGGCTTGTAGTCCCTCCCTTGTTCACAAAACACTGGTGACTGGCCAGGGCAGGCTTTCGAGTTTTGTAGATTTGTTTTTAATTTCTTCATATTTCTGCAGCCTTTTGACAAAGCATGAAGAAGGTAGGTTAAAGGAAACCATCTTTCTTCATCTTATGTCTCTCTTATGTCTGGTTCCTAGTGTACATGGCTAGACTAGACCATCCATCTGAGATAATGTTCTTTCCTCCCCTTACAATCCTTGTCATAGCCACTGCAACACTACTTCGTCTGTCTCTCTGTCTGTCTGTCTCTCTCTGTCTCTGTCTCTCTCTCTCTCTCTTTCTCAGGCCACTCCCTGACTTGGCAAGCTTTACCAGACGCAGATGCACTCCTTTAATTGTCTTTTAAAAAATATTTTCTTGTGTTTTTGGAATGGTTGATATGTTGCAGATGCCTACCCTACACAACACACACACACACACACACGACATATACATGTACATGCTGATCACAACATGTAGGGCCCATGTGAGCCAACATGGCTTTAGCATGTAGCGGTGCATGGGACTCACAAGGCTGTATATATATAGGTCATACATATATATAATGTATGAGCAAAAGAATGATGAAGCAAGCAAAAAAAACAGTGTGTCTGGGGGGGGGGGGGGGGGGGGGGGTTCTGGACACTGGTCATGGGTGGCATGTCTGGGGTGACAAGATGTTCTCCTTCCATGTTGCTGTTACCACAGAGTGTGATTGATTCGCCATGGCGTCTTCCATTCAGCCCAGCCAGCTACACAGTCGGCCAGGGGTTAATCAGTGTCTGGCGACTGGGCTTGGGAACAATAGATTTATCAATTTGATATATATATTTAACACAATGACTTGTAATGTAAGATCCTAATTTAATGTCTTAACAGATGCAATGTGTTTTTTTGTCTCCTTTTTGTTTTTGATTTTACTGGCAAACATTTTTTTGTATGTCTGATGCCTAAAGGTGTTTTAACTTCCTGTTATGTACAGTGCAACTAACAGTAGAACACTGATGGCTACTTCCTGGCATTGTAACAATAATAATATTAGTAATAATAATCATAATAATAATAACAATAGGCCATGGTTTTGTGTTTAGTTGAAGATAACTGTTGAGGTGTAGAGAGTGTGTGTGACATGTCCATTCCACAAGTGCCTCTCCACTCTTCATCAGCTGGACTGCATCTCTTCATCCTCTTTTTTATATTGTTGTTATTGTTTTTGTTGTCAACAGGGATTAGCAATCACGACCGCTCTTTCTATAGTCTTGCATGTGAGCATTTGGACAAGGCACACACACACACACACACACACACACACACACACACTCACACTCACACTCACATTCACTCACTCTTTCTCTCTTTCTCTCGATCTAGCTCTCTCTTTCTCTCCACACACACACTCTTACACACATACACTTTAGATGATGTGACAGTGCCACTGTGAAATTATGCACTATCTCCATGGCAACATATCATCACCCCCCCCCCCCCCCCCAACTCCCCACATCCACTCTCTCTGTCCTCTTCTCTGCAGAGCGAAACATGATTTCATTCCTCTCATTGTTCTGTTCTCCCATCGATTTTCATCATTCTTTCTTTCTCTACGTCTTCCTACCTGTGGAGCTGCTCTCTGCTGTCGTCAACATTTAATTGTAAAGTGACACACAGCATATTTGTGATATTTATTAATCAAATGAGTTGAATTTGTGATTTGTTTCGTTCCATTTTTTGAATTTACTTTTTTGGTATGCAGTAATAGTTATACTTTTGTGCAATAATAATTGTAGCCCAGTGTGAATTGACCATTTGACATGAATGCAATATAACCTTATTTTTTTAAAGAAACCTGAAAAGTGTATATAAAAAAATATGTATCGTGGGTGAGAGGATCCAGTGTGTGTGTGTGTGTGTGTGTGTGTGTGTGTGTGTGTGTGTGTTCCCAAGCAGCCAGGTGGTCTCAGCTGCATGAGCCTAACAACAAGGTCCAACTATAGTTCTATACAATCAAAGACAGTATCTTAGGGGAGTTTTTGGGACCCCATCTTCCACTTCTCTATTTGGGGGGGACTGCACGCTCTTCCAGGGGCCACCCATAATGCTCTGGTGTTTGTTCCAACTCATCCAGTCTTAATGTAACCCAGCCTGTTGTCCTGGTGTAATCAGATCTCTCGCCAGGGACCACACACGTTGTACATATAGGCCCTTAATCTACAGTAACCCAAGGGGGCCAACAAAAAAAAGAAAAAGAAAAGACTGAACAAAAAAAATATGAATTCAGAGGTATTTTTCACAGACAATTGAAACAATGTTTTGTATAACAGGAATGAATAAAGGCATTTTAACAACGGAGCATTTGTGAAGCGCTTTCTTTAAAACAAACACAATAATCAATTACTGAGTCATGAGTCATTCTACTGGTTGTTGCATATTTCACACATACACACACACACACACAATTTAAATCTTTCACACACACACACACACACACACACACTTTAAATCTGTAATTCTGCACCTAGTCTCATTTACATTTAGGGCATTTAGCAGACGCTTTTGTCCAAAGCGACTTACAATAAGTACATTTGTTAGGATAAAGTGCACTAAACCGTTAGGGTTAGGGTAATCCCAAGTAAGGATTTCACAAGAACAAGTTTTAAGCATACCAATTGCTAAGTTAACCGATTGCTAGAATACAAAGGAGATATGTGTTGTGCAGAATATAAGTGCAGAATATCAAAGTAAGAGCCAAGACAAACAAACATAGAATGAAGTCTCCTTCCCAGGTCTGCTGGGAAACATCTATAATGGGGTTTCTTTACCCATTTCACTAGTTCTACTTTTACACACACACACACGCACAACCTCACTCGTTACTAAACAACTCCCCTCCTCTGTGTGTGTACATGTAACCATCTTGTAATGGGAAGAGGAATACTTAATTAGCTAAATGAATTCATTTGTTAAGTGGCCTGCCTTCCTGATCCTCTGCAGGGGGGGGGGGGGGGGGGGGGGGGGTATGTGTTCCATTAGCAAGCAAGCGCTAATGAATGGCCACAAACAAACATTGCTTCTTCCTTCTTGGGAGTCTGTTTTGAAGACAGTTGGGATTTCAACCTACAGGGGGCAACATGTTGGTAAAATATAAAAAAATGTTATATTATTTTTGTGCAGCATTTAGACAACGCGCTACAAATTCAGACAATACAACACAATACAGACAACACAACACATTATAGACAACACAACACATTACAGACAACACAACACAATACAGACAACACAACACAACACCAAACGATAACAGAAGTGTTTCTAGAAGACACTTAAAAGTAATGAACACGTCTGGACACACTTGCTGTTGCCACTGTTTGTGACTCATGACCTTATTGAAGTCAGATATCAGTCAGTGGTGTTGGAAAATGAGCTCAAAACATTGCTCCTTAAATATATTGATAGGAAGGTTAATGAGTGTTATGAATGTATTTACAACCTAAAAACAAACTGCTATTGCTGCTCTGCAGGGGAATTTTGACAGTCCTACAGCTTTATAAACACCCGATCCTATTCCCATGGTTGTGCATTTAATGTATTTATTTTAACCCTACCAGTTATGCTTAATTTCTATATTGGATGTTGTGGCATCCCTACTCGGCCACGCCCCCTATTCGGGAGAGTGGAGGCCGGTATATACCGTCGCTGGCCAATAGCCGGCGACAAATCCCGGCCTCCCGAGAGACCTAATCGGCGCAACGAGGAACACCTGGGTCGGAGGCACCCAGGTGTTAAAAAGGGACCACCAACCGACAGGAAGGGGGAAAGAGTCGGATGGAAGACAGGACGACGACGAGGAGCAGACCGGAAGGACGTGAGCCGCACGGCGGACACCTACCCCCTGTATTGAGCATTCCCCCGTGTTTGAACCGAAATAAACCGCCGATTGAGGCTTTGGACCCTCTGTACTGACTCGTGTTTACCTTGAGCCTCCACTGCCACACCGAGTTGCCACATATGGTGGAGGATGCGGACAACTCGGTCCACGCACGGCTCAGGGTAGCACCCAACCCCGGGTTTCTTCGGGGGGGTTTTTTCATACGGGTCCACCGTGGAAGGAGGGGACCACCAGCGGAGGACGATGCAGAACCCCGGAGCGACCGCAGGACAGGCAGGCCCCAGGGAGTCGGACCACCGTCTGGACCTGCTGACCGAGGCGGTACTCCGCCTGACCCAGCAGGCCACCCAGGCCCCACCAACCACCGCCCCCACGAGTCGGCTCACTAAGCTGGGTCCCGACGATGAGGTAGAGGCATACCTCGAGACTTTTGAGCGGGTGGCGACCCAGGAGAGGTGGCCCGAGGCCCAGTGGGCCTATATAGTTACCCCGTTCTTAACGGGACCCGCCCAGCAAGCGAGCCAGGACCTCAGCCCCGGGGACGCGGGACGATATCCCGCCCTCAAAGCCACCATATTGGCTTACTATGGCCATAGCCTGGCGGTAAAGGCCCTCAAGTTCCGGGAGTGGACGTTCGACGTCCGAGAACCCGTCCGGACCCAGGTAGCCCGTCAGTGTCGGCTAGCCCGGAGGTGGTTGGCCGAGGGAGAGGGACCCAGCCCCGTGGACCGGGTCGTCGTGGACAACACCGTGAGGCAGCTGCCCCCCGACGCCCGGAGGATCCTGGCCCACCAGTACCCCGAGACCGTGGACGACCTCGTCCGCCAGCTGGAGAACTGGCAGGGCAGAGAGCTGCGGCGGCCGGGCGGACGAGGGGGACGACCGGATCAGCGAGAGGCACGGCGACCAACGACCCGAGGGACCACCGCCGGACCCGGACCAGCCCTGGGAGCGACCCGCCGAGCGTCCGCCAGACCCACCGAGTCGGGGGACGAGCCCGACTCCGGAGGAGAGGGGCCATCAGCGCCGGGAAGCCCGGCCCGGTCCACCGGGGACCCGGTACGACCGGGAGACGGAACCAGGCCCGATTCCGACACCGTCACCGCCTCCGAGAGGGGGAACGGCACCGCTGAGCCCGAGAGCTCCCCCCTAACCGAGCTGTCGGACTTCGCCCAGGCTGGGGGGGAGAACTCGGCCCGGCCGGGCCAGTTCGCCACGGCCCAGCACCGGGACGACGCCCTGCGACATGCGTGGGGACAGGTGGTTGCCCACGACGGGCAGGTGAGGGACTCGGTGGGCCCCGTGACCTACCCCCACTTTTGTACCCAGCAAGGGCTGTTATATAGGGTCGACGAGCGGGGGGGGGAGACGGTACGGCAACTAGTAGTCCCGCGTCCTTATGTGAGTAAGGTTTTGTTCATGGCCCACACTCACTTGCTCGGGGCATATCTGGGCATGGACAAAACCAGAGAGAGAGTCGTGGCCCGGTTTTATTGGCCTGGGGTTCGGAGGGATGTAGAGCGGTACTGCCAGGAGTGCGCCGAGTGCCAACGCGTAGCGCCACGGGGAGGGGAGCGAAGCCCGCTGATACCGATGCCAATCATAGAGACTCCATTCGAGCGCATAGCATTGGACATTGTGGGCCCCCTGCCCAAGACTAGTCGGGGACATCGTTACCTGCTCGTGATCCTTGACTACGCGACCCGATATCCCGAGGCCCTTCCCCTGCGTGCGGCGACCAGCAAGGCGGTAGCCCGAGAGCTGACGCTACTGTTCAGCCGAGTGGGGCTCCCGAAGGAGATCCTCACGGACCAAGGGTCCTGTTTTATGTCGCGTGTAATAAAAGAACTATTAAAACTCCTACAGGTCTCACAGCTCAGGACCTCAGTGTACCACCCGCAGACGGACGGGCTCGTCGAACGGTTTAATCAAACAATAAAACAAATGCTAAAAAAATGTATCGCGGAGGACGGGAAGAATTGGGACCAGCTCCTTCCCCACGTCCTCTTTGCCATTCGCGAGGTGCCCCAAGCTTCCACGGGGTTCTCGCCTTTTGAACTCCTTTATGGGAGGAGGCCCCGTGGAATATTGGACCTGGCCAAAGAGGCGTGGGAGAGTCATCCTTCCCCCCATACGACCACTATTGAACATGTGGAGCTATTCAGGGACCGAATGGCGAAAGTATGGCCCATAGTCCGGGACCACCTAACCCGCGCGCAACAGACCCAAGCGCGGTCCTATAATAAGGTACGGACCTTCCAACCGGGCGACCAGGTCCTAGTGCTAGTACCGACAAGCGAGTGCAAATTCCTCGCCAAGTGGCAGGGCCCGTATGAGGTGGTGGAGGCCGTAGGTCCGGTGAATTACCGGGTGAGACAGCCGGGGAGGCGCAAGCCCACCCAGATATACCACATAAACATATTAAAACAATGGAGGGGTAGCGGCGACCCTCCAGTGCCACCACCCCTGGCCTTGATGGCCCGAACCCCGATCCCTGACGTACCGATGGGGACCGACCTTAGCCCCGCCCAGAGACAGGAGGTAAACGAGCTGGTGCTCCAGAACCGGGACGTGTTCTCGGACACCCCGGGACGGACCTCGGTTATATCACACGAAATTCGGACTCCGCCGGGGGTGACGGTCCGAATCCCGCCTTACCGGGTACCCGAGTCCCGACGTCACGCAATCCGGTCCGAGGTAGAGCGGATGTTAAACCTCGGTGTGATCGAGGAGTCGCGGAGCGCGTGGGCCAGCCCGGTCGTGCTGGTACCCAAACCGGACGGGACACTTCGGTTCTGTAACGACTTCCGCCGTCTAAATGAAGTGTCTGACTTTGACTCTTACCCCATGCCTAGAGTGGATGAACTTATCGAGCAGCTGGGGCCGGCTCGGTACCTGTCCACGCTAGACCTGACCAAGGGGTACTGGCAGGTCCCCCTGACCCCGTCCTCCCGGGAGAAGACGGCCTTTGCGACACCGGGGGGCCTGTTCCAGTACACCGTCCTGCCCTTTGGTGTCCACGGGGCCCCCGCTACTTTCCAGAGGATGATGGACCGGGTCCTAAGGCCGCACTGCGGCTACGCAGCAGCCTACATCGACGACATTATAGTCCACAGCAATAGCTGGGACGACCACGTAGGTCACCTAAGAGCAGTGCTCAACGGACTACGAGCAGCTGGACTCACCGCCAACCCGGCGAAATGCAGGTTGGGGAGGGTCGAGACGGCCTATCTGGGGTACCGGGTGGGGAGGGGGAACGGCAGCCCCAGGAGGACAAAGTGGCCGCTATCCGGGAGTGGCCTCAACCGCAAACCAAAAAGCAGGTGAGGTCGTTCTTGGGGCTGGTGGGATATTACCAACGGTTTATCCCGGGGTATGCCACGCTAGCCAGCCCCTTGAACGATCTCACCCGGAAGGCCCTCCCGGATAGGGTAGGTTGGACCGAGGCAGCGAGGGGGGCTTTCGAGGTCTTACGGGGGGCCCTATGTAATGAGCCGTTGCTCGTAACTCCTGATTTTAACCTCCCTTTTGCCCTCCATACAGACGCATCGGACGTGGGACTAGGAGGGGTCCTGTCCCAGAGCCGGAACGAGGAGGAGCATCCGGTGACATACATCAGCCGGAAACTCCTCCCCCATGAGAAAAACTATAGCACCCTAGAGAAGGAGGCATTGGCCATCAAGTGGGCCGTCAATAAACTAACATATTACCTTCTAGGACACCAGTTCACCCTGGTGACGGACCACGCCCCGCTAAAATGGATGGCCACCGCCAAGGACACTAACGCCCGGGTCACGAGGTGGTTCCTGTCCCTCCAGCCGTACTCCTTCACAGTGGAGCATAGGCCGGGACGGGAACACACCAACGCCGACGCCTTGTCCCGTCGGGATGCGTGCGGGGGCTGGGCCCCGCGCACGGAGGGGCGTGAGCAAAGGGGGGGAGTGTGTGGCATCCCTACTCGGCCACGCCCCCTATTCGGGAGAGTGGAGGCCGGTATATACCGTCGCTGGCCAATAGCCGGCGACAAATCCCGGCCTCCCGAGAGACCTAATCGGCGCAACGAGGAACACCTGGGTCGGAGGCACCCAGGTGTTAAAAAGGGACCACCGACCGACAGGAAGGGGGAAAGAGTCGGATGGAAGACAGGACGACGACGAGGAGCAGACCGGAAGGACGTGAGCCGCACGGCGGACACCTACCCCCTGTATTGAGCATTCCCCCGTGTTTGAACCGAAATAAACCGCCGATTGAGGCTTTGGACCCTCTGTACTGACTCGTGTTTACCTTGAGCCTCCACTGCCACACCGAGTTGCCACAATGTGTGCATCAAAGGTGAACTGTGCAGTTTGCATGTTCTACTTGTGTTTACATGTTGTGTTTACATCTATGTTCTACATGGGATCAATGAAAAACTAAATGCAGGTGTAGAATAATGAATTAGTTTGAATAGTGTGTTTTAGCCCAATAGCGGCAGTGGCTCAGGAGGTAGAGCAGGTCATGTGGCAACCGGTAGGCTGCTGGTTTGACCCCAGGTCCTCCTACAAGTGTCGAGGTGTCCCTGAGCATGACATCTAACTGCTCCCGACCAGCTGGCAGTTGCCTTGCATGGTTGATGCCGCCGTCAATGTATGAATGTGTGTATGAATGGGTGAATGTGAGGCAATAATTGTGAAGCCTTTTGAGTAGCCACACATCTGAAAAGCGCTATATAAATGCAGTCCATTTACTATTTATTGTGAAACGAAATGTATGTGTCGGTCACGATGAGATGATCATTAGCCGTTTGTGTGTAGCTGTTCCAGCCAGTATTAGGATCAGTTGCTAGTGATTCCATGGTAGATAATGTCCCTGGTGTGTTCTGTAGTCCATCTTAAATTAACCAATCAGCAGGAGCGATGAGGTGCCAACACTATGAGACATTATTGTGTTCCTCACATCTGTTTCGTAAGGAACAGTCGGCAGGAAGACAGAAGAAGACACATATTGGTGCCAATATCATCATCATATCATCATTCAAATTTGTCTTTATGTTTTAACACAATGATTGCTATTCTTTTTTTGATTGAAAGGATTTTTGAGTTAAGATCCAACTATGAATGTGTTTCACCCCATCCTGTTTTCTCCTCAAATTTGTTTAAAACGTGACTATTATTAGTCCTTGTTTGAATGGTGACTAACATAACAAGATTACCAGAGGTTGTATATTTAATATTAAAAGAAAATTGTACATTGCTAATCTATTCGTTGGTCCATCATAGCAAAAGGAGGATTTCCTGAGGTTCGTTGCTGTTCGTAAGGTAAGGTCCATTTTATTATAACAAATACACTCTAGTATAGTATAACAAGTACTCTTTGTAGAACAAAACGGTGACCATGAAGTGCAGAACAAATCAACAAAGCCCACGAGACAACAAGTAAACAAAAATGACCAATCTAATCATATTCATTTTGCCAGAACACTGAAAGAGCAGTCTGATGAACGTTCTCTATCTATCTTTCATCTCTGCTATGGTGGTCACAGATTTGAGTACAAGATAACTTTTGATAAAGTAATAGTAATTTCAAGTTCTTTCTCTCCATGGGTACGAGGTTCAGAGTTACAGGTACATGCAAGAATTATAGACAGACCTCAAAAACAAAAGTTCACTGACTTCACCGAATCCTGATTTGCTTTGTGACCGCGTGCTAACATGCACCTGGGCCACCGGTGTGTGTTTGTATGTGTGTGTGTGTGTGTGTGTGTGTGTGGGGGGGGGGGGGGGGGGGGGGGGGTGTTAGACTGAGAGAGTGAAAGTTATGCCAGACAATGCAGGTGGTTTTCATTTCTCCGTTTATTGAACCCGTCTTTTTAATTATCATCCAAGGATTTCTCATTGTCATTTCTTGGGCTCGGAAAAAACGGTTGTTGTTAAGCGCCCACGCCAGTCTCATCACATGCACTCATTTATTCACAATGAGAAAGAAGTATACTCTTGCTCTGCCCCCAGAGGACCCATCCAATTGAGCAATAGAGCCTAATGCAGGGTGCCTCTGGTAGCGTAGCATCGCTGTCACTGCTGCTCTGCTAGTGGAGTCAATCAAACTGAGCACATTTGACAACTGGATGGTTGAATAGGCTTCACTTCACTTCACCCCCCCACCCACCCACCCGACACACACACACACATACGTTGGTCCTGTTTAGATCTGGTTGTATGTCCATGATGTAAGATGGGTTCCATGCTTGTGCAATCACCCTGTTCAGTAGTACCTAAGCTGCTGCATTTCAATGGCTCCTATACATCTGGGGCCGTATTCACAAAGGATCTTAGGGCTAAAAGTAGCTCCTAACTGGCGAATTTAGGAGAAACTCCTAAAAATAATGGGCGTGTCAGTCTTAAATTTAGGACTCCTAATTGTTTTCACTAAGAGCAATTCACAAAGTATTTTAGGCCTAAAAGTAGCACCTAAGTCTAGGAGAGCTTAAAAGTCCTCGAGAGGACTCCTAACTTAGTAAGACCTATTCACAAAGAATCGGAAAATGGCTGCGAGACAAAATGTTTTGGAGACAATGGAAGACTGTGAATTGATCAAGAGATATAGGCTAAATCGTGAGGGTATAAAACTTGTTGTGGAATTAGTGCGGGATGCAATAACATCCCCGACTAACAGGAATAACTCGATTAGTCCGGAAATAAAATGTTTGGCAACACTACGATATTTAGCAACAGGGAAAATGCAACTTTGCAATGCCGACGATTTAGGAATATCGCAGCCGTGCCATAAACCGAACCATCAACGCGCTCTGTAGACCATATATCAATTCAATTCAAACTTTATTAAGGACACATCTCGTGAAAGGTCCATAACACCAACACAACACAATACAATAATAATAAAATAATAAAAATAGAATAAAAAATACATAGGCTCACTAGCGGCGCCAGGAATTGGATTGTGGGTGGGCCTCCAGAAAACTGGATGGGCCAGTTAAAATAAGCCACAAAAAAAAAACGAGTACGGGCCGTGGTTGCTCATAATTTTTTAGGCCTGTTTTCTTGTGATAACGACTTAATTATCTCACTATCTCGAGGTAGCAAATTCATGGTTTTGCCGAGATCGCAACTTGACTTCCCCATTGATGTTCTTACAGTAAGAATTGACAGTGTCAGAAGGAGAGACCACGATTTTACTTTTATCAAGGACTGACACAAGCCGAAATGGCATTGTGTCTTTCTATTATGGACAACATTCATATAAGTCTTCGTCAGTTAAGAAGACTAGCCAGACTCCAACTTTATAGGCGAGTTTGCTTAAGTGAGCCTGACACAATTGTCCGCTTCATTGCGAACCAGATCCGAGGCCCTGGTCGGCTTCATGGCTGATGTTGGAGTGGTGTGGAGCTGCCGGGTTGGTGTTACTAGACACTAGTGTTGCACCGATACCGATACTAGTATCGGGAGGGGCCCCGATACCGCGCTAAAATGCTGGCATCGGTATCGGCGAGTACGAACAAATAATGCGCCGATGCCATTTACATATACTAATATGAAACTTGGAACGCAGCGCTTTGCGTCTTTCTCTCCCTTCACTCATTGCTGCGTGTGATCACACGTGTTCAGTGCATGCCGTGCCAAGCAGCTATCCTATTGGCCCACTCCGGCCGCCCGGCCGCGCATGTTGACCGACCGACAAGCGACGACGACAAAGTACCAAAAAAAAGAAAGAAAAAAAAGCACCGGAGACGCGGAGGGCGCGCGGTTCAGCCGCGCGGCGCACAGAAAAGTTGCTCCGCCTGCGGACGCGCCGGTGCGGGGAAACTCAGTGAGCGGGTCCGCCTGCCGGTGCGACGCACCCGGTCACCACCCATGCCCCCCCCCGCTCCCCGGGGTGCCATGCGGTCACAAACAAGGAGAAGAGGGGAAAAAGCAGGAGAGAGAGGGAGACGCGTCTTGCTCACAGGCGGGAGATCGCTCAAATGGACAGACAGTGACCGCATCACAGACGACGAGTTAAGCTGTAATCGGCTTCTCCCCGATTCCCCCCCCCCCGCTAATTATCTCTAGTTATACTATATTATCTAATTATACTAGTAATTAAGCCATGATAGCAATGATTTTACATCCAAGTGAGTATGCAGTTCTTTAGTATTAGAAGAAAAAAAGCTTGTGTGTGTATATATATATATATATATATATATATATATATATATATAAAACGGAACATATATATATATATATATATATATATTTTTTTTTTTTTTTCCGGCGTGGTATCGGTATGGTATCGGTATCGGCCGATACTGCACAGCCGGGTATCGGTATCGGTATCGGGGGCCAAAAAATGGTATCGGTGCAACACTACTAGACACGCAACATGTTTGTTATGTCGAGATAATGAGATAATTAAGTCGTGATCTCGAGATAACGGGCCTAAAAAATGATAAGCAATCACGGCCGTTCTCGGCTTCCGTAGCAACCCCTTTATCTCTGTTTCAGCGCTTTTTCTGCAGCACTGAGGACAGCGACTCAGTAGCCTATCTGTGAGGTTTGGCTACGGGAGGACGTGATGGGGAGAGGGGTGGGGTAGAAGCCGCTGATTGGCTGAGAAACTTTCACTCAAAGCTTTCCTCAGTCTGCTTATTGGATGAACATCTAGAATGAAAATCACTCACTACTCACTATAGTGATAGCTCAAAATGGGTGGGCCTGGGCCTTAAATGGGTGGGCCCAGGCCCACCCGGGCCCAATAGTAGCGCTGCGGGTGCATAGGCTACACATATATACATGTACATACATATATGTAAATACACATATACACACACACACAAACACACACACACACGATTCCACAATGATCATATATTTACATACAGGCTAGAACGCCAGTGGTTCCACATTCTGGACGAGAGCTCAGTTCAAAGTTGGTTAAGGCTGAAATAATACCATTAATTAGCCTGGCAAGCCAGACCCACATCAGAAAGATGTAGGGTCTGGCATTGCTCCATTGGCAGTGTGGGCGGGATAAACGGTTGTCTTTCAAGTTCCCTCTGCACGCAATAGGATAGCGCTACAACCAATCAGAGCAACGCAGAAGGGGACGTAGTCAGAGCGACGGCTCTGACTACGTAATTAATCCAAACTCCGAATACATCTTTCTTTTCGAGGAAAGACTTCAGTACCGTTCTTTGCTCTTTTCTCAAAGAAAATGTTAACTTCAAGTCTTGAAGAGTCGCAGCCAAAGCCTAGTCGAAAGACAGCTGTTCGCCAGCAGCAGCAGCAGCCATTGTTTATCTCTAACACGGAACCGTCGCAACTCTGTCGTCATTAGGAAGCCCGGCTTCCGATCCCGCCCCTCATGATGTGATTGGCCTGACAGATTTTCTGTTTCCAGCAGCGCAAATCGACGACAAAAGGCTAGACCCCATGCCTGTAGGACATGGCCATCCAACGTCCAAGTGCTGTCACGTGATTCCACCCCCACTGACGTCACTGGCTAATCGCGCTATCTTCCGTATCCCGAGGAAGCGCAAACTGTCCGAAATGGAGGAGATAATTTCTGTCTGTGTTTTCATTTATTTATTTATTTTAGTTCAGTTTTTTTTATTGGTTTGTTTGGAGTATATGACAGGAATATATTACATGAGAAGTTCAAGGTAAAATTCCAAATAAACCACAACCAACCCACCTCCCACCCCTCCCTTCTCACATGGATACAGCAAAAATCATTAACACAACACAGCACAGATAAGTTTATTTTTTTTTCCTTTTCAATTCATTACGTTTCTTTGTTTGTTTGTTTGTTTTGTATCTGACACCACACCGAATGATTGACCGTGATTATTTGTTTGTTTGTTTGTTGTTTGTTTCTGTTGGAGAATAATTATTAACTAGAAAATTCCCTTGGGGGAAATTTTGAAAGTGCCACGGGAGTGTGTACATTATGATGAGATTCTTCAGAGATTTCAAACAATTAATACTAGTAACATTATGATACATTTTGGCAGCGGTGTGTTTACTTAAAGGCCGCAGTATACTCACCGTTCCCAAGCTATCGCGCGACATTGTGACGTCAAAATGACATAGATCTCGCCGGCGTGACAGGATTTTGGCCTGGTTGCGCCGTGTTGCGCACCTCTCGTTTTTCAGCGCTGCGCGACAAAGCGAAAACAGGAACATAGACGAGTTCGAAGGCACATTTTAATGCGCCTTGTTGCTAAGGCTTCTTTCATTATATGTTCTATTTTATTGTGTGGTGTAGGCCTATATTTTTTCGCTAATAAACCATGGTTTTACGCAAGTGCTGTCTACTGTTGTTGTGGTCAAAGACGAGTGGAATTACGTGGCTGAAAAACTATCTCAAAGCGGGATTAAGTTATAAAATAAAAGTATATAAGATAATCATTAAGTTATTAAGATAGATGCGTACAAACACTTCATATGAGAACTGCTGCCATACAGGAATGTTGATGGCTGACCAGGTGTGGCAGTGATGTAGAATAATAGCAATGTAAAGTAATAGACAGCCATAATGCTATATAGTGAGAGACATCCCGGTGAACTAAACCTTAACTGAATGTCTAATGATGTGTAAGAAATTAAAGACACAGGGGTACCAGCATATGGAGGACTAAACATGACTTAAGTATAAATAAATAAATAAATCAATGCATAAATAAATGTATAAATAAATGCTGAAATAAATAAATACGTAAATAAATGCATACATAAATGCATAAATAAATAAATGTATAAATAAAAGAATGACTGGGAGGAAGCCTTGGGATCGGGAATCATTTGCTTTTGTCTGGCTCTCCGATTTGACCAATCATGCTGTTGACTGAGGTTAGGACCTCCTACCTCATTTACATATGGACACAGAAATACAGGAATAAATAAATGTAGAAATGTAGAGATGTAGAAATAAATATAAAGCATTTATTTATTCTTTTATTCATTATTTTATTTATACATTTATTTATGCATTTATTTATTCCTGTATTTATTTATACATTTATTCATGCATTTATTTATTATTTATGCATTTATTTACATATTTATTTATTCATTCATTCATTAATTTATTTTTTTATACTTAAAGGCCATGGTGCATGTTAAACACCACTTTCGATTAATGGGTACATAAAGCACTCAAGATATGTATATAAAGTTAGAAATGTCTCCAAAATTGTGTTAAAGTGTAGTTTTTGGTCGTAACGGTTATTTTTAGCGCAATTCGGCGATGACGTCACGTCAGGGAGACGTGGTGGAAGTAGCCTCAGCCTTGTACTAGAACTACGGCGTCTAACTGGGATGAGGAAGAGGTGGCAAGACCCACAAATAACATTTATGTTAGCATAGCCATATAATTTCGAACCGGTCAGAAGTGAGAGGGCGAATGAGAGCCGATGGCCGTCAAAGACAATGAAATGCATGGTCAGAGGAGAATGAGTGGAGAGTTGGCGAAGTGTCCCGGTCAGTCGCTAGCTACCATTTAGATCGCAGCAACGAGCGCTGGAGCGGTCTATGAACAGCAGTGCATACAATAACACTTTTTTCCCCATCAGGGTACTGCTTACCGGGAGAGGGAGAGAGTAGTAAGCGTGTCTGTGCGGGCGGTGTCGTCCCATGGAAACTGTGGTGGAGAGCTTGTGTTGTAGGGAAGTGAGTGCGTTTTGGTCGCTGGTCGCGGAGCTCACCCCGCGGCCAGCAGATGTAACGTTCCTAACTCAGCATCCAGGATTTGAGGCATGCTGCCTGAATCCGTTTGTGCTAAAGAGCCTACTCACATTTCAGGCAGGATCATGGCCCCTTCAAGCCAGCAGGCACGAGTATGTTCATTGTTTGTTTATTTTACCATTACTAGACTAGAGATGTGTTGCATAAACATGCATGACAAACAGGTATACAATTAAGTTTCCAACCTACTTATCCCTAGGCAATACCGGTACACAGTGTACAGGCAGGCTATACGCTGGCCTTATGGCGTTCTCGGTGTTCATAGAAGGAAGCCTCTACCCTCCTGTCTGGTTTCAACCATCAGGCTACAATTTCAGAGTGGTGATGAGACCTATCATGGCTTTCAATGGCCTCGTTTGGATGACAATGAATAAAAACCGTATTGGCACAACATAAATAAAATCAAGTATTTTTCAGTTCAAGAATTGTCATGCTTGTTCTGTTGTGATCGCTCAACGGCCCTTAAAATGTGATAAAATACACAGAACACGTACATTCCAATGAAAACAGTTTATTAGTTTATCCCAAGTATATTACTGAACAAAGAGACAGGTTGGAAAGTTCCTGATAAAGTAAACAAATCACAAAAAATGGTTAGGCACAAAAAGAATCAACATGTATAAGTGTGGTCAACATGTAAGTGTGGTCTTACCCGAGGGTCAGCTCTCTCTCTCACACACACACTAATATGCATGCATGCATGCATACATACATGCAGTGATATCAAAAGCACATAGAGCAAGACCAAAGACAAAAGCACACACAGAGGTCCTTTTCGGGTTATCATTCCTTACTCCCTTTCCTACTAATACTACAAGGAATTATGGGGAAAAGTGTCAAATGGAGATGTAAAGGGAGCATTTTTGCAACATTTCCTTGATTGTAATCTTGTGCGAAAATCAGAATCCGAAAAGGACCTGTAGACAAGGCACTACCAGGTACAATGATTGGTAAGCTATGTTGAATTGTATAAAAGACATTTCATGCAAACAAAATAAATAAAACCACAGCACACACAATGAGCAGCAGGCAGACATGCAGCATGCAGAACCCCTTGCAAAACCACATGGGGTACAGTGACTAAAGACAGGCACAAGAGCAGCGAGGTCCCACCACCAACAACTAAGTAAAAAAAACAAAGCAATAAACAGCACACAAAGAGAAAACATAACATGCAGCATGCAGAAAACCACCACCAAGCCGTTGCTAGCTAACTGCTGGTTCTGCATTAGCCAGTTTTATGCTTTAAAATATTTCTAGGGAGACTATGTATCGCAATAACAATTAATGTCTGTTTGAATCTGTACAATGCCTAAACTTGAATTCTAAATTCAGTTTATATAACAGCTTTGGACTTGGATGTCGATCATATCCATACTGTCAAGTACAATCTGTCTTGTATCTAGTTAAACTTTCAACTTTGTGGGCATTTATCACACCCATAATTAATTGGTATTTTGCATAAATGTAACTCTATGAATGATAAATGTTTAAAGGTATTGGTTGGGATATGTGAGCATTGGAGCACATTGTGGGATCCGAAATACGAGACACCATGTTCCTGTGGAGCATTGGCTGGTTTTGCCAGAAACGTTGGTAGCCACATGATGCACAGACCTAGATATGTAAAAAAAAAAAAAAAAAAAAAAAAAAAAGAGTAATCAACAGTATATCAGGTTTCAATATAGAGTAAGTACGGTACATTACTGGTCAAATGTTTTCAATGAAACACACATGATGTTTATGATGGCATCATAAACCCACAGCCTAAAGCCTGGTACATACATTGTAAATTAACTGGCAAGACAAATTTGAATGTGGGCAGACAGTCAGGGCTATCACATTTTAATTAGATATTCTGATTTTCTAATCAGATATGGCCTGCTGTGTATACAAAACCTACTATCCGACTTCTCACAACAGGCCGGACAGAGGGCAAACAGGCTCATGAGCACCTCTTGGCAAACAATGAATTTGTCAATGCCACTACAACAAAAAAGAGAGCGGGGGGGAATTCAATTCTACCAGATACACAAAAAGGAAAATGCAAAGTTGGTCTATGTTGGCTTTAAATTATCTCACTTTTGGTGGGGGTCACAGGTGTGAGATGGCTCCTCCTCACACAATTCCTCCTCATCCTCAGACATATGTCCTCCAGGCACCCACGATGAATCGCTGATGACAGACGGATCATCTTCATCATCGGTCTGTTCAGGACTAGTGAGGGGGGTGGAAGTTTGGGTCTGTGTCCCCACGCTGACCATCTTGGGCTTCAGGTTCACCTGCACAGCTGTGGCAGAGGTAGTAAACATACCCAAACATATGACAATCATGGCAAATCTACGTGGTTATGTTTTGACATAGGCTATGTATTAATTTCATCTGTGTATGGAAATGTCCTGTATGCATAGATTTTGGAAACGTATGTTTTAGACAGCATATCGACCACCCAAAATACAACATTTACCGTGAGACCTTCCATGGGGCTTCACATTGCACTGTGTCCCAGTAGTGTCACAAGTGGAGGGCAAGGGGTCATTCACGTCGACACTGTCCGCGGTCTCCTGCTGTGCAGCATCGATCAACATCTTGCGCAAACAAATTCAAAAGGGTCAGCGACACAGTCACGTTAAATACATATGAGAACCGTAATAGTCAAACACACACGCGCTGTTGTGAAAGCCGCTTGACGATCACCAGTGATCCAAACAAACACTAGCCATGGTGCTTTCTAGTTAGATACGACAAGCTTTTGGACATTTACTTCAGGACAATTTAGTTTCATGAATCACGAAATGTGCTTTTCTAATCTCAGACTGATCATGACTGTAGTGGCGGCGGTGTCAAAGGGAACACAGTATGTAGTATGCACAGGGTTAGCTAACGCGCAGATAAACAGTACGTGCATTAGCATGAGGCTTACCGTAGCATCTCTGCTTTCTTGGTGCCTCTCGGTGTGGTAGCGGCAGGCAGAGAGGTGCTGTGCAGACGGCTCGGTGGTCGGAATCAGCGTTGCCAGCCTCTTGGTCTTCAACCCGAGTGATACCATTCTGGCGTCCCCTTCGTCGTAGTCCTCCTTGAAATGCTCGCTGCAAATCTTGGTATTGGCGATGACGGAGGTCATTGAAAAATGTGCCCGCCTAACTCGGACAAAGTGGACCCACTGTCGAAGGGTTGCCTTGTCCTTCGGGAAGCCATGGAGCTGTGTCCAGTTTACAACCGGCACAAGCACAGTAGCCCGGCATTATACCGCTTCGAGGGTGTATCTATCTAGCTATCTACGCTATCTGTCTATGCTATGCTATCTGGCTATCTCTCTCTATGTATCTATTTATCTATCGTTCTATGCTGTTGTAGTATATTCTTCTCGGCTGCCAGAATACTGGTTTGTGGATGATGAAATGATGGAGGTCCGCTCCCAAAAGTGTCTGAGTAAATAACTTTTTATTTAACAGAGAACACAAGCGGGATGACATTCTATGCATCTGAATGGTGGCCGAATCTTCTCCCAATCTGAGTCCGAATCCCCCTAAGGGGTCCGAAACTCTCTCTTCTCTAATGCACACACTTCTTATAGGCCTCTCTAAGCCATACCATGCGTGACAGTCCTGCAAGCTGAAACAACACACCTAGACTGTTTAACTTTTACAACACAACAACTTCCTATCGTAAACCACATACGGAAACACAGTCTGAGGTCTTCAGGGCATCTTGTTGTTATTTCAGCAGCCTGGGGTCATCAGGGCATCTTGCTGACCCTGAGCAGGCCCTCAGGATTACCCCTAATAGCTTACTAGGAGACACAGGAATGTTCTCCCATGACACAGCAGTATTCTACATATAAAGAATGAGTGAAATACAATGAATAAAAGAAAGAAGTAGAATATCCTGTAAATGTATATCAGAAAATACACTACACTGTCTATCTGTCTATTTATCTATCTAGGCTATATATATGTATTTATCTGTATAATCTGCTGAACAATCTCTTACTAGTCTCTCTCTACTCGTCTCTCTCAATGGTCTCACGGCGGGCTTTGGTCTGTCGTCTCCCCGATGTGACGTCATGCAATGCATTGTGGGGGAAATGAGAATCAATCGCGAACTGCTAAAATATAGACGGCTAAAAACCAACCTTTTTGTATTATATTACGTTTTGTGATACCCAACAACATCAAATACAATGAATAACAGTTTAAATGTTTATTACCAACAAGCAAATACGCAGATTCATTAGAAAATTAAACCTGCACCATGGCCTTTAAGTCGTGTTTAGTCCTCCATACCAGTATTAGTAGATCTCTTCTTCTAGTGTGTAGTAATGGCAAAGTTGGTGGCGCCACCTCTGTTCAGGAGAAGACTGCAACTACTCTCGCGGCCTCCAGCGCGAGTAGTTCCGGCGCTCACGTGACGTCATTGTCAAGCGACAGATTGGGAACGGCGAGCATGCTGCGGCCTTAAGGCATTGAAGGCGGCGGAAAACATAGATTGGGAGTCATGGCAAAGTAAATACGGCGACATATTGGAACGGTACACAGAGCATTATCCGTCGCGGAGCAAGCCATGGCAATGGGAAAGGAGTACCCACACAAGAAGGATTAAATGACAAATGGTATGTATGACTAATAAGACCCAATCAATTTGATAAATACAGCGCGTCCTCCCGTGTTTCAGCCGAGTCATATACTGCGCGGACATTGGAAAAAAACGCGTGTGCGTGTGTGCGGCGGGTTTTAACACACCACTGTGGACCTGTAGCATATTTGCTGACTGGTATATATGACTAATAAGACCCAATCAATTTGATAAATACAGCGTGTCCTCCCGTGTTTCAGCCGGGTCTATATACTACTAGTGATGGATTTCATGAGTCGTTTGCGCGAATCAGTTCGCGTCGTTCAGTTCGCCACAGAGAGTCGTTCGTTCGTTCGTGTTTCCGGTAGCGCTGAATCATTCACTGACTCGTTCAGTCGTTCACTTAGCTCCTCCCTCGTTCTCAATTCGCGAATCGCGAACGACTCGGCTGTCATTCGCGAACGGCGAATGCCAGCCGAGTCGGTCAGACTCGGCTCCTCCTCGTTCACAACATTCAAACGAATCACGAATGCAGCTGAGTCGGTCTCGGACTCCCTCGTTCTTCTCATTTACTAACTAATCACGAAATCACGATTCACAATCGTGCAATGGTGCTTGATGGTGTTAATAAATGTGTTAATAGCAAATACAACATTGTGTCTGGTTGAATATGTTAACATATGTATTTAATTTGAGTTCAACAGATTTATTTAATGTATGCATAATGACATGTCAGGATCAAAATGCCCCGTTCCCCCAATTCAACGTAACGTTAGACAAACCAAACGCAGCGGGATGTGTGTGTGTGTGTGTGTGGGGAGGGGGGGGCGTAGTAGATTATTGGATGTATATCAGCAAGATAATAGACTTGATTTAGCAATGATGAGTTTTAAAGTTAATGATGTACAGTTGTGTTTATTCTGGGCATATTTTATTTACTATTGTGAAGATGGCCATTGGCCACCCCCACTCAAGACCAAGATCCACCAAGGTGGGGGTCCCGGCCGGGTTGCGTGCGTGAGAAGGAAGCATGAAAGAACGAGACAGATTGACGAGACATTCAAATATTTTATTAATCTGGCATGACACAGAAAATACAAAGACAGCATGTATTTACCATTTCACTGATATGTAAATGTAAAAGGCAATATTCAAATGTGAAAGTGGTATTGTTAATGTGTCAACCATTCGAAAGCGTCCTAGACTCACAGACAGACAAACAACATACATTGGCTGGCTCTCGTGATGACGAGTCGTGAGTGACGTCTCAGTCCTCGAGTCAATCAGTCAGCGAACGACTCGGAATCAGCGGCGCCGCGAATCAGCGGCGCCGCGAATCAGCGGCGCGTCAGAGAGACTCAGCGAACGAGACGAACGACGCGAACGACGCGAACGAGAGTGGCGAACGAGGTCAGTTCGTTCACTTTAAAGAGTCGTTCGTTCGAACTGGTTCGTTCGCGAACGACCCATCACTATATACTACAGGGCTATTGGGAAAAAAAACAAAAAAAACGCGTGTGTGTGTGTGTGCGCGGCGGGTTTTAACACACCGCGGTGGACCTGTACCGTATTTGCTGACTGGTGTAAAAGTGTATCAACAAATCATCCATTTGAGATTCAAAACCTAGTGTGGCTATAGCCTAAGCTACCGCCGCCATCATAAATCAATGTTTTCCTGTGTACCGTGATCGACGCGGAAGAGCGTGTGTGTGCGTGTGTGCGGCGCGTGTGTGTGCGTGTGTACGGCGGGTTTTAACACACCACTGTGGACCTGTAGCATATTTGCTTACTGGTGTAACAGTGTATAAACCAATGGTCCATTTGAGATTCAAAACCTAGTGTGGCTATAGCCTAAGCACGGCGACCAAGCTTTGATAAATATAGCGTGTCCTCCCGTGTTTCAGCCGGGTCGCTAAACAGCGGGGCTATTGGAAAAGAAAAAAAAACGCGTGTGTGTGCGCGCGTGGGTTTTAACACACCACCGTGGACCTGTATTTGAGATTCAAAACGGCGAATCTTACCAGAAGCAGTTCCCGTGTCCCGCCGCCATCTCTTTCCCGTGTACCGCGGCCATCATAAAGCAATGTTTTCCTGTGTACCGTGATCAACGCGGAAGAGCAGATCGGCGGTGACCAATAGGAGTCCTCTTGTATCCGCCGTCCAATCAGACGGCGGATATCTGTAGGGTTTGCCTGACAACAGCCTCGCGCCAGTTAAACTGACTAACCAACCGTAATTAGATCACGCGCGCACACCTGCGCGCGATAGCCCCCAGGCTGAGGCTGAAAGAAATGTTGAGAAAAATAGCGCTTTTCTGCCTCTGCACTGGTCTCACATTTGGGCTTATTCTGACAAAACGGTAGCACGTATCAGAAAAAAAACAAGACCATCATCACTGTAAGGACTTACTGAACGATTTGGTGTTTCTAAAGTGTTTCTACAGTAAATATTGTGGACACACTTGCAAGTTTAAAACAGGGGTCCGTTCTGCTTCTCTCTGAAAATATTTGTATTGGAGTTAATGAGGAGAAGAGACAGACTGGCCGCACTTAGAGGCTGCTAATTCAAATTCTGTAAGTCTCTCTGATTTTTTGAGCACATTGTGAGAGACAGAACAAGTATGTCTACAAATTTGGAAAAAAATCATGTGTGTAAAGTGTAAACTGTGGCCAGGAGCAGCGTGGAAAGAGAAAAAATCTGGATTAATTTTGGGCTCTCTCCCACTCTAACCTGCACTCTGACACGAACATTCCTCGCAATACACACCCATTATAATCTCATAATTTATCCCAAAATGATCATGGTCATTGATCAGTGATTGATTAAAAACGATATGACGTATCAAAACGTGGAATAGTACACCAAATACACAAGACTTGTGTCTACTGTTTAAAGGTTAAATTGAGTTTCTAGGTGAAAGTATGCCGGAGCAGCAGACAGCAGTACGAAAAGTCTTTGTTTTTTTACCTCCTCCCATTCATTCTCTATGGGACTTTTTTCGCTGTTTTTCGCGACTTACGTCGCGAAAAATTCGTATTGTTTTAAGAAATTCAATAGCACACCGATCCCGATGAAGACGCACATTTTGATATATCATTAATTAATAATAATTAATTAATAATTTTATCAAGGTTTTTTTTGTTTTTTTGTTTTTTTTTGCGTTTATCAAGCTACACAGGAAAACAACAGCTTTATGATGGCGGCGGTGAACGGGAACTGCTTCTGGTAAGATTCGCCGTTTTGTATGTGCAGACAACATGGAAGATCATTACTGCCCTCTCGCTTAACTCTACTCTGCCTGCAACCCTCTTCATCATTTTTTTTGTAACTTTGTTTCCCACATAATGAGGTTGAAAGGGCATAGGTTACTGTATGAATAAGTACTTCAAAAAGGAACGTGTGTTGTAGGTGTGCTCCTTGTATATAATATCATAATGTTACTACATAATGTACACACTCCCGTGGCACTTTCAAAATTTCCCCGAGGGAATTTTCTACTTAGTGCCACGGTGCCATCGCACCGAGCACTATTGTTATTGTGTGGATTTTTTCTTCTTATTATTATTCCTCTTCCGGACACTTTTTCGATTCGCTACTAGTCATTTGTCATTTGTACTAGTCATTTATACTAGTCATTTGTCATTTGTCCTACAACTCTTCGAGTTGTAGGACAAATGATATATCAAAATGTGCGTCTTCATCGGGATCGGTGTGCTATTGAATGTCTTAAAATAATACGAAAAAACATCGGAAAATGTCCCATAGAGAATGAATAGGAGGAGGTAAAAAAACGAAGACTTTTTGTACTGCCTACTGCTGTCTGCTGCTCCGGCATACTTTCACCTAGAAACTCAATTTAACCTTTAAACAGTAGACACAAGTGTTGTGTATTTGGTGTACTCCACGTTTTGATACGTCATATCGTTTTTAATCAATCACTGATCAATGACCATGATCATTTTGGGAGAAATTATGAGATTATAATGGGTGTGTATTGCGAGGAATGTTCCCGCCTTTTCCCGCCAGAGTGCAGGTTAGAGTGGGAGAGAGCCCAAAATTAATCCAGATTTTGTCTCTTTCCACGCTGCTCCTGGCCACAGTTTACACTTTACACACATGATTTTTTCCAGTTCTGTAGACATACTTGTTCTGTCTCTCACAATGTGCTCAAAACATCAGAGAGACTTACAGAATTTGAATTAGCAGCCTCTAAGTGCGGCCAGTCTGTCTCTTCTCCTCATTGACTCCAATACAAATATTTTCAAATATTTTCAGAGAGAAGCAGAACGGACCCCTGTTTTAAAATTGCAAGTGTGTCTTGCAAGTGTAAGCTACACAGACATATTATATATCAAACTGTTCGCCTGAATCCCGGGATTCCTACGGTGTAAATATCTAAGCTGTGACATGTATACTTTTTGAGTTAGACCGTTTGAAGCCAGCCCTGCTTTCCTCATAGATAATAGTGGCAGTTTGGAGAGAAGCAGAGTGAGGGACAAAGTGGCAGTTGGCAATCAATACACACGCGCAGCCGCCCCCTCCCCCCACTGTGGGGGGAGGGGCGGCTGTGTAACCCGTTTCTATGACTACTGTCAAAGGTGTTTCCACTTGATCTAATTAAGGTCGGTTAGTCAGTGGCCCGAGGCTGTTGTCAGGCAAACTCTACAGATATCCGTCGTCTGATTGGACGGCGGATACAAGGACTCCTATTGGTCAACGCCGATCTGCTCTTCCGCGTTTATCAAGTTTTTTTTTTTTTTTTTTTTTTTTTAAATTAATTAATTAATTATTTTTTGTAATTATTATTTTTTTTTTTTTTTTAATGTATTTATTTTAAAAAACTTTTTTTTTTTTTTTTGCGTTTATCAAGCTACACAGGAAAACAGCTTTATGATGGCGGCGGTGAACGGGAACTGCTTCTGGTAAGATTCGCCGTTTTGAATTTCAAATACAGGTCCACGGTGGTGTGTTAAAACCCACGCGCGCGCACACACACACACACATTTTTAATTAATTAATTAATTATTTTTTTTTTATTATTATTTTTTTTAAATTAATTAATAATTATTATTATTTATTTATTTTTGCGTTTATCAAGTTTTTATTTTTTTATTTTTTGCGTTTATCAAGCTACACAGGAAAACAACAGCTTTATGATGGCGGCGGTGAACGGGAACTGCTTCTGGTAAGATTCGCCGTTTTGTATGTGCAGACAACATGGAAGATCATTACTGCCCTCTCGCTTAACTCTACTCTGCCTGCAACCCTTTTCATCATTTTTTTTCTAACTTTGTTTCCCACATAATGAGGTTGAAAGGGCATAGGTTACTGTATGAATAAGTACTTCAAAAAGGAACGTGTGTTGTAGGTGTGCTCCTTGTATATAATATCATAATGTTACTACATAATGTACACACTCCCGTGGCACTTTCAAAATTTCCCCCGAGGGAATTTTCTAGTTGTTCATTATTGTTCATTATATTATTATAGAGTCTCATACACATTACACTGTAACAATTACCTTGTGGCCATGACTAGTAGGGCTGAGCAATTTTATCGATTCTGCGATATAAATCGATATTTTGTTTCCCAATAAAGTATCGATTTTAAGCCGCTAGTATCGATACATAAATTCCTTTCATATCCCCCGTGTTTACCCCATAGACTGTAGACCGTTCGCTTTGCAGGAAGAGCGATTTGGTCCGCCAGCCGCTAGTGTCGCTGTAGAGCAAGTTACCCGTCTAGATACTCCTGTTTGCGGAGTGAGGAGAAAATGGCGGCTAATATAAACCCAGCACCTTCGTGCTTAAAAGCAGATGTGTGGGAGCACTTTGGCTTCAAAAGCAAAAGGGAAAGTGACGACTTGGATAAAACCATCGCGATTTGCAAGGTGTGTCACACACAAGTTAAATACTCCGGAAACACCACCAACCTACGAGCCCACCTAAAACGGCACCATCCGGACAAGGTAATGTTAACGGAGGACCCCAAGAAGCTGCGGCGTGACCCAAAACAAACCATGCTGGACATGGATGGCGGTTGTTCACACAAATTTCCCTCTGCTTCACCAAGGTCGCAGAAAATTACCGAGTCCATTGCCTACTTTATTTGTCAGGATTTGAGACCGTATTCGGTGGTGGAAAACGCCGGCTTTAGGCGCATGGTGAACGCGATGGAGCCACGCTATCCTCTTCCAACCCGCGAACACCTCACCAAGGTTTGCATCCCCAGGTTGTACGCTCAGACAAGGGCACACGTCAAAGCCTCCCTGGCCAGCGCGGAGAGAGTGGCCCTGACGTGCGACGGCTGGACCTTGCGCACAACCGAAGCCTATGTCACCATCACGGCTCACTTTATCAACGAGGAATGGGAGCTCGTTACGTATGTTTTGCAAACCAGGGACATGCCCGAGAGCCACACCGGACACAACCTGGCAAAACACCTGAGAAAGGCCCTCGCCGAGTGGGGAATCACAGAAAAGGATCCAGTAATTGTCACTGACAATGCGTCAAATATGACAATCGCAGCTGAGGAGGCAGCATTCACATTTCATGTAAAATGCTATGCTCACACCCTGAATCTGGCTGCACAACGTGCCCTCAAAATCACAGCAGTCGCACGCCTGCTGGGAAGGGTGAGACGCATTGTGAACTTCTTCAGACGGAGCACCACAGCCAACCACATGCTGAAAGAGAAACAAAGGCTTCTACTACTACCAGAGCACAAGCTGATGACAGATGTAGTGACGAGGTTAGTGTGCTGTTACTTTTTAATAGTTTATTTTGTTTTTTTATTACTATTTTTTTTTTCATTTATTTAAGTGTATAGGGCGCTATAAGTCTATAAATACATGTATTTCTTTTATTTAACTACAGGTGGAATAGTGCGCATGACATGTTGGAAAGATTCCTAGAGCAACAACCGGCCATATGTGCAGCCCTGCTCTCCAGTGAAGTCAGGAAGACCGAGAAGGATCTGTGCACACTGACTGAGTCAGATGTGACAACAGCTGAAGAAGTAGTCAGCGCGTTGAAGCCCATGAAGGAGGCTACACAGTACATGTCCAAGGCGAAGACCCCTACACTCTCCGTCGTCGCACCCCTCCAGGACACACTGATCAACGGACCGAAACCAACGGAAGGTGAATCTGCAGTCATAAAAGAGATGAAGGCTGCCATGGCTGGAGATCTTCAGAAGAGGTACATTGACCTCAAGGCAACTCTCCATGCATGTTCAGCGATGGATCCAAGATTCAAAAGTCTTCCCTTCCTGACTGAGAATGAAAGACAGGAAGTTTATGATGGACTGATTGCAGAGGCTGCAAGACTGAGCATGCAGCCATCAGAGGTAAGGCAGTGATGGTACTGCTAGGTTCAACCCTTGGCCTTGTACCCCATTCGCCATCTCCTGGCGAGAGTAAGCATAGGCCTAAATAATACATTGTTCAAAGTTTAAAGGGCAAATCCTACAATGTTAACAGTTTAAAATAGATAAATATTAAATAGTTTAAAAAGCATAAATACTATAATGTTAACAGGTTTAAAATCATATATATTAAATATTGTAATTAAAATATTTATTACAGTAAAAGCTCATGAATTTCATTTCATGTTGACTTATTTAATTTAGTCACTTTGGAGTGTGGATGAAGAGGGGACAGCAAATGCCCGTGCTGATTATGAGGGGATGGCATCCAAAGAAGAGGCTGTAGATGAAGGAGAGCAATTCATGGAAGGAGAGAGCAGTCAAGGTCAGTATTATCACTCATTGTTATCCAGTGAAGCACACTGTGTTGTCTGAACCTCTGTGTAGGAATTATGGAATGTGCTTAACTATAAGTAATGTGTTTTTGTTTTTATTTATTTATTTGAAGGTCAGCATCCTCCACCCAGGAATCCAAGGCCGTCTTGTCCACTGGCTGCCCTTCTTGGTGAACGATATAGTGGTGGTGCAGCACGACCCAAGACAATTACCCAAGTGGACGAGGCCAAGGAGCAGATGACCCGCTACAAGGAGGCAGATCTCCTGGAAGTGAAAGAAGATCCACTGGTCTGGTGGAAAGAGCACCAGTATGAGTATCCACTCTTGTCACAACTTGCTAAAAGGTACCTCTGTGTCCCTGGCACTAGTGTTTCCTCAGAGAGGGTCTTTTCCACCGCTGGGGATATCATCACTGCTCAAAGAAGTGCACTTCTCCCAGAGCACGTCGATCAGATTCTATTCCTGAACAAAAATCTGAAGAGAATGTAGATCACTTAGTCTGCAGTTATGTGGAGAGTTATGTTGAGTTATGTATGAGTTATGTTTCTGTTTAATGTTAAGGCCTTAAGCTACTCTAAGATGGGTACAATTTTAAGTTGGCTTAAATGTTGCTCCTATGGACTTGAATTATTGGCTGCCATAGTTTATTTTTCTTTTCTGCTGGCCAGACTGGCTACCTCACATACTCGTAGGCCTACAGGCCTTAAACTACTCAACTAAGACGGGTACATTTTAAGTTAAATGTTTAAATGTTTTTCCTTTCCTATTGTTAATTGTAACACTGCACTTTATATTTCAAAGGCTTGTAAGCTACAGTTTACTTTGCACTGTTTCAATAAATGGAATTGGAACTAATTTTCTCAACACATCTTTGATTCATTTTGTCCAGCATTTGCAAGCTGTAGACTCTCTGTCCAGTCAGACACATATTGTGTAATTGATGTTTTCAGTTAAATTAATTCAATCCAAGTAAATGGAACACTCACAAGATGTCACCAAAATCACACTGTACCTTTTAAATCTTTCAGAAAATGATGTAAGTGTATCGAATTATATCGAATCGTATCGTTTACTGAATATCGTGATATATATATCGTATCGTGAGCTGAATATCGTGTATCGTATCGTATCGTGAGATTAGTGTATCGCTACAGCCCTAATGACTAGCCAGCTGCCACTGAAAGGGGTCAGGTGACCGTGGAGCAGGGGCCTCTCCCGTCACAACCAGCTTAGGAGAGAAGTTCCTAACTGGCGGTGAAGGCCTGGGAGAGACCCGGGGTGCTGGTGGTGGTGTCTCAAATTCCTTCATAGCGGCGGACCACAGAAGTTGGACGAGGATCCCCATCCCCTGGTCATCGCTCAGATGGACCTGCAGAAATTACATAACCAAATTAATTTACAGAGACAAAGTTTTACCCACAAAAAAGCAGCTGCAGATTCACACAAGGATATTCTACTTACACCATCTCTGCTCCACAGCTCCGGCTGGGTACGGGGGAAGTACTCCACAGCTGAGAAGTACTTCATACCTAAAAAATAAAAATCAGCCATTATAATCTCCATACATGTAATGGTGACTTTTTATGCATTACTATACTAAACCTCAATGCATATTGAGGTACATTTTTATTCAAACAGCTTGCAGAGAACACATAACATTTTAAAACTGTAACTACATTTTATCTAGTAGCATTGTACCCATGCGCGCAGAAACACGGTGGTATTCCTGGCGAAGGAGGTCCTGGTAAGTCACCTCACAGTTCAGGCGGGGAGGGAAGTCAACAACAAAAACCTGTAGAAAACAAAAACATGTTCATTTCATCAAGTCACACACACAGGTTACAATACATGCATTATTATTTAAAAGCTCATTCAAACTAATTAGACTAGCTAATGTACTACTTCTATTAAGAATGAAGAAGCAAGCAAGACATGAAAAAAAGCTTACGTTGGGCCAGCGGCTGCGAATGGTGCGCAGGAGGTTGACGTAGTCGACGGAAGCTTCGTCGACGGCCCTGCTGGCTGTGAGGTTGTTGCTGGGCGCCAGAAGACAAACGGCGTCAGGGACCCGAGGAAGCACAGCATTCAGCACCTCGGTCCGCAACGCAGAGGCAGCAGCCCCTGGGGTCGACATGACGCCAAAGGAAAAGGGTTCATCTGGCATCTGGACCACACCATCTACAATGGCTCCGACAATCAGAACAAACTGCAACAACAAACATAATTTCTTCAGCATGAAAGCCATCACCAACAGTTTTGGGACCAAAACTATTTATTATACATATAAATTATATAAGTAATGCTTCTATGATCCTGAAAAACATGATTTTTGCTGATGACACAAATGTATTCTGTGAAGGAGGGAACCTCAAACAGTTGTTGGAGGTCGCCTCTAATGAGCTAACCAAGTTGAAATTGTGGTTTGACATAAATAGATTATCACTCAATGTAAAGAAAACCACATTTTTGGCAAACGTAACACACAAGCAAACACACACATTGAACTCATGATTGATAATATCAAAATCGAAAAGGCTGTTTGAGAACGCCTTTCTGGGTGTAATAATAGACCACAAGCTCAGCTGGAAACCTCAGGACACACAATTAATATAAAATCACTGCACACTGTTTTCCTCCTATTTGAGTTACTGTGTGGAAGTGTAGGGTAATACCTACAAAAGCACCCTACAGACAATATGCACAATTAGAAAATAAGGATAGTTAATAATGTAGGGTACTATGAACACACCAACAATTTATTTCATAAGTTAAACACATTAAAGTTTATGGATTTAAAAGATTTTAAAACTTCACACATTGTATATAAAGCAAGAAACAACCTACTTCCAGGAAACATTCAAAGATGGTTTAGTGATAGACTAGACTATTATAATTTAAGCGTGAGACTGAATCTGAGGCAACCAACGGTAAACTCTACACTCAAAAGTATGTGCATATCTGTCTGTGGGGTGAAGTTGTGGAACAACCAGATAATATCAAAGATTGCAAACATATTGCACACTATAAAAAGCAGCTTATAATTATACACAATAGGAAAATAGGATGTGATGTGTGAAAATATTAATTGATGGAAATGACAACTCATTTATTATCTTAAATGGTACTCATTAAGGGCTATGTATGTATGTATGTATGTATGCATATGCATATTGTAAAGGTTCAATGAGTGGGCGGAGACAGGTTTGAGCGATTTTCAGTCCAGACGGTTTATTGTTCACACCAGAACAATAAATAAATCAAAAGTAAACGTAAATGGATTGTCCGTCTCCACCAAGGAGTCGCCAGGCTCTCTGCCTTTTGCTGTCACGAGTGCTCCGCACTCCCCGTATCCCGTCCTCTACTGAAAGGCAGAGCAGACACATAAATACACACTTCCTGATTGGGCCTGAGTGCCTACAGGTGTCCGCACCCAGACCCAATCGCCCCAGCAGACCCGGTGCTCCATACTCCCCCCTGCAGGCCAGGCGCCGCCCCCCTCCACATACCCCCACCGCCCGACACAGGCCGGGGACCCATCCGGCCGCAGCCTACTCCCCCCCCCCCCGGGACGGGAGAGGAAATCAGCTACGACCATCTGCGCCCCCGGTCTGTGGGTCACCCGGAAATGAAATGGCTGCAACGCGAGGTACCACCGGGTGATCCTCACGTTGGCATCCTTCATCCGGTGGAGCCACTGGAGGGGGGCATGGTCGGAGTAGAGGGTGAACTGGCGCCCCAGCAGGTAGTAGCGGAGGGCGCCGACACTCCTTCTCGACGGTGCTGTACCGACCCTCCCGGTCCGATAGTTTGCGGCTCAGGTACAGCACCGGTCGGTCGGCCCCCCCCACATGCTGGGTCAGGACCGCGCCCAACCCCCTATCCGACGCATCTGCCTGCACGGAGAAAGGGAGAGCAAAATTAGGAGCACACAGGACGGCTTCCCCGCAGAGGGCTGTTTTAATAGCATCAAACGACACCTGACATGGCTCCGACCACTGGACCGTATCTGGGGCCCTCTTCCGGGTGAGGTCGGTCAAGGGGCTGGCCAGGTCGGAGAAGTTTGGGACAAACTGCCGATAGTACCCCGCCAGCCCCAGGAACCGCCTCACCTCCTTCTTGGTCCTGGGGCGAGGGGCGGCAGCGACCGCCTCGGTCTTACCGACCTGCGGCCGGACCTTCCCCCCCCCCAGGTGGAACCCCAGATACTGGATCTCCCTCCGCCCGATCACGCACTTCTTCGGGTTGGCCGTGAGCCCCGCCCGCCTCAGCGACTGAAGGACGGCCGCCACCCGCTGCATATGCTGCCCCCAGTCGTCTCCATAGACGACTATGTCATCGAGGTAGGCAGCAGCATATGCAGCGTGAGGCCGCAATACCCGGTCCATCAGCCGCTGGAACGTGGCTGGGGCCCCGAACAACCCGAACGGAAGTACCTTAAATTGGTACAGCCCGAGCGGAGTGGAGAACGCCGTTTTCTCTCGGGCTGCTGGAGACAACGGAATCTGCCAGTAGCCCTTCGTGCAGTCCAGAGTCGTGTAATAGGTGGCCATGCCAAGCCGGTCCACAAGCTCGTCGATCCGAGGCATCGGGTAGGCGTCGAACTTGGACACCGCATTCACCCTACGGTAATCCACACAGAACCGGACAGCCCCATCCGGCTTCCCCACAAGCACGACGGGGCTGCACCAGTCGCTGTGGGACTCCTCGACGACGCCCATCTCTATCATTGCTGCCAATTCACGCCGTATCACGTCTTGCTTGTGCACGGGTAGCCTGTAGGGGCGTGTCCGCACCGTTAACCCCGGTTGCGTCTCGATGTCGTGAGTTATTAACGGGGTGCGACCGGGCAGGGGCGAAAAGACGTCGGCGAACTGGAGCTGTAGCGAGACCACGTCCGCCGCCTGACTCTCCGACAGATCCTCTCCTCGACCGACCGGAGGGATGGGCCCCGGGGCAGGGACTTCCAGTCCAAGCTCCTCTCCCTCCGGTAGCGTTGTGGCGAACGCGACCGGGACCACATCATTCCACCTTTTCAGGAGGTTGATGTGGTAGATCTGTCGGGCATCGCCCCTGTCCGACCGCACTACCTCGTAATCCACGTCCCCGACTCGCCGTGTGACCACAAAGGGACCTTGCCACTTCGCGAGTAATTTGGTGGTAGAGGTGGGCAACAGAACAAGGACCTTGTCCCCCGGTGTGAGATCGCGTAATCTAGTCCCTCTGTCGTACAGGCGTTTCTGATTCTCCTGGGCTTGGCGCAAATGCTCACGTGACATTACCCCGAGTGAGTGGAGCTTTGCACGCAAGTCCAGGACGTACCGGATTTCGTTTTTACTGTCGCTGGACCCCTCCTCCC
Organism: Merluccius polli; assembly: GCA_030340625.1. Lineage (NCBI taxonomy): Eukaryota > Metazoa > Chordata > Actinopteri > Gadiformes > Merlucciidae > Merluccius > Merluccius polli. The sequence continues at coordinate 217,119 of JAOPHQ010002280.1, forward strand.
AGTTTTCTTTAATAAGGTCCAGGACGCCCCTGGGCCTGCGCCCATAGAGCAACTCAAACGGGGAAAACCCTGTGGAAGCCTGGGGCACTTCCCGCACCGCAAACAACAGAGGGTCTAGCCATTGATGCCAATTTCGAGCATCCTCCAGTACAAACTTCCGGATCATGGACTTTAACGTCCGGTTAAACCTCTCACACAAGCCGTCTGTGGCTGGGTGATAGACGCTCGTGCGGATGGCCTTGACCTTCAACAACCCGTAAAGTTCCTTAATCGTGCGTGACATGAAATTGGTGCCCTGGTCAGTGAGAATCTCCTTTGGGATTCCCACCCGCGATATGACGTGAAACAACGCCTGCGCAACACTCCTCGCGGAGATATTGCGCAACGGAATTGCTTCTGGGTATCGGGTTGCGTAGTCGATCAGGACTAACACAAATCGATACCCTTGTGCGGAACGTTCTAATGGCCCGATAATGTCCATGCCCACGCGATCGAATTGGACCTCCACCAGGGGAAGGGGCCGCAAGGGCGCCCTGGGGATGGCCGGGGGATTCACCAACTGGCACTCGGGGCAGGAGGCGCACCAGCCGCGCACTTCCGCCCGAATCCCCGGCCAATAGAACCGAGCCATTATCCGGTTCAGTGTTTTATCGTACCCCAAATGGCCCGCCATTGGGTTGTAATGCGCCGCCTGAAAAACCATTTCCCGGCGGCTCCTGGGTACCAGCAACTGGGTAACAACCTCCTCACTCTGGGTGTCACGACTCACCCGATAAAGTCTGTCCCTAATCACCACAAAGTGTGGGTAAGTCAGCACTGCGTCTGGCTGTACCCGAAGACCATCAATAGAAATCACTTGGTCGAGGGCTGAGCGTAGAGTAGCGTCACGAGACTGCTCAAGGGGGAAATCGTCCACGGGTGGGAATGTCGCCGCTCGGCCCTCGGGTTGAGAACCTCCCGCCTCTTCCCCCGATCCCTGACCAGCGTCGGACACCCTCGCATCGGCGCAGAACACAGCGCATGACTTACATGTCCCTATCTGTCGTGTCCGTACCCCCGCACTCTCGCTAACCGCCCCCGGAAACCCAGCCCAATCTAACCCTAGAATCAGGGGGTACGTGAGGCCCGGACTAAACGCCGCCTTGACTCTATGCGTTTTCCCCCCATAATGAATTTCGATAGGGACCAAGGGATACGTGTGAACATCCCCGTGTATACACCGCACCGAAACGCTCGACGCCTCGACCAACGCCTCGGACCGCACCAGGCGCTGCTGGATCATAGTCTGCATACAGCCGGAATCCAACAGCGCCTGGTACGTACCCCGTTGTATCCTCACCGGGATACGGTACGCCTCGCCGGGACCGTAGGGAGGGGTCGGGGGACCGGCGACGCGGACAACCTGGCCGACATCCATCATTGGGCAGTCCCTCCGGATGTGTCCCGGCCGTCCGCACCGCCAACACCCCTCCCTTGCCGTCTGATCGCCCGCCTGCGGGAAGGGGGGGGAAGGCGATTCATGCGTCTGCTCCGGACTGGGCCCCCCCCTCCACCTCGCTCTAGGTAGCAGGGTGGGTTTGTAGCCCCGCAGGGCCGCCGCGCCGGTCCGTGGGCTCGGGGTTGGTGCTGGTGGTCGTCTGTCCGTCGGAGGGGGAACCAGGTGGCCCTCCGCGATGTTGACCGCCGCCTGGAGGTTCTCGGGCCGGTGGTACCGGACCCAGGTGGACGTTCGGGCCGGCAACCCTTCAATGAACCTCTCGAGGGCCACCTGCTCCACGATTTCCTCCGGGTTATTCCTCTCGGGCCCCAGCCACCTCCTCGCCTGGTCCCGCAGCTGCTGCGCGTAGGTGAAAGGCCGATCGCCTTCTGCAAACGGGAGGGCCCGGAACCGGCGGCGATGTTCCTCTGGGGTCAGGCCTAGCCGGTCCCGGATGGCTCTCTCCACCGCCTCGTAGTCCCGCTGGGCCCCGGCCGGCAGACTGTGAGCCGCGAGCTGGGCCTCGCCCGTCAGGAGCGGCAGGAGGCGGTGAGCCCACTCTTGGCGTGGCCACCCGGAGACCTCGGCCACCCCCCGGAACGTCTCCAGGAAGGCCTCTGCGTCGTCGGCCTCCCCCATCTTGGGGACGTGGATGGGTCCCACCGCTCCTGCCGCTCTGGGTCCGCGGCCGCGGTCGCCGGAGACGAGGAGCTCCTGTAGGACCGCCCTATCGGCGGTCAACGCCTGGCCCAGCTCCAGGAGTACCTCGTTCTGCGCCTGCTGAACCTGCACCTGCCTTTCGGACATCTGCGCGAGATGTCCGATTAACGCCGCCAAGGGTGCCTGTTCCATCTGCCACACTCTTGCCTCACGTTGGGCGCCACTGTAAAGGTTCAATGAGTGGGCGGAGACAGGTTTGAGCGATTTTCAGTCCAGACGGTTTATTGTTCACACCAGAACAATAAATAAATCAAAAGTAAACGTAAATGGATTGTCCGTCTCCACCAAGGAGTCGCCAGGCTCTCTGCCTTTTGCTGTCGCGAGTGCTCCGCACTCCCCGTATCCCGTCCTCTACTGAAAGGCAGAGCAGACACATAAATACACACTTCCTGATTGGGCCTGAGTGCCTACAGGTGTCCGCACCCAGACCCAATCGCCCCAGCAGACCCGGTGCTCCATACTCCCCCCTGCAGGCCAGGCGCCGCCCCCCTCCACACATATGCATGTACGAAGGTACATACATATATATTATTTGTGAGTATAAATAAACATAGGAGTGATGTCTGTTAAATGCGCGATTATAAGAAAAAGGTTTGTAAATATATACATGTAAATACTTAACATTGATCGTGTAAAAGATTAATATAACTGAAATATGGGGGTAGGGACCTACAAGCTTTTGCTTCCCTCTACTCCTTTTTTTTGAACAAAATGGGACTTTTTTTATTTTGTTATACATGTCTATGCTGATTCTTAAATATTTGATTTGTTAATGTCTACATGTTCAAGAAAATAAAATGTATCAATCAATCACATCAACCGTTTTCTTCATAAACTGGACAACAATAATACCTTCTTGTCAGGAGACTCCGGTGGGATGACCAGTTTGTGGCTACGCCCAGTGAAGGGTGAAACTGGCCATTTCTGCACTCTATGGCGGTAACCAGTACCGCGGCCTGTTTAGAAATAAACAAATACAGGTAAACAATAATGAATGAAGCAAACCAGCAAATATCTAAAATAAATGCACATTTTCTTCAAGTAAAAAACAGCAGCTTTAAATCAAGCTTTAAACAAACAGAATATGAATTGATGATTAATTTAGTTATTTAATACTAGATAAAACAGCTGCATACTCACGTGCACAGAAGTTGGCACGCACATCATCCGCTCTCCAGAACTGTGCAACTGGGAGTGACGTTCCAAAGATCTGAGGACAGATAATTAACACATTAAACCTCAGACCGTGTGGACAGTCTTGCTATGCATCAGTTCAGACAGTTCGTTGTTCAAAACCAGTTTATGTGTGTGTGTCAGTTGTAATGGGAACATACGCTAACTGGAGCTCGGGAGCATGGGGGTTGGGTCTCGATGGTCCTGGACCCGGTAGCTGGGGGGGACTCCGTCTGGACCGCCAGCTTCTCCTGGTCGAGCTTCCTCCACCGCTGCTTCGCCGCCTGCGCACGTCTCCCCTTCCTCGGCATCCTGCTGGAGACAACTCTAACAAAACCCTAACCCTAATTAAATCTAATCTAACCCTGACCTAACTTGAAATACTTACCCCAAATCTAATTTAATCTAATCTAAAGTAACCTAATATGTAGATATGTTATATTATTATGTTAATATGTAAACAGGAAGGATAGAGTAGCGGTGAGGTGAGTTGAGAAAGATGTGTGTGATGGGTGATGATCCAGGAATCTTGGTGACGACGACGAACAATCTCCAAAATGGGCTTGTAAAATCTCTGAGCAAAGAGAACCTGCAATACGAAACAAGCTAGAGGCATTATGAACACATCTTAGACATCTTTAATTTTCATGCTGTGTGTGTGCACCTAACTTCAGCAAATGTGCTAGTAGTGATGTATAATCATGCATATTAATCATGATATTTCTATCAACAGCCTTATTTTACCACACTAAGGTCCATTTTTAAATCTGATATACTTGTTTAGCCAGTTATGTTATCTATGGTTGTACCCATAGAGAGAGCTCTCTCTCGGCGGAGTCTAGAACGTCTTCACAGGTCGGCCATCTTACAGGCATCTTACCACAGGCAAGATCTCTGTACAGGGTGGGGGATTTCAACATGCAGCCTTTCTTATAGCCTATTTGGAATATCCATCCATCCATCCATCCATTTTCTTCCGCTTATCCGGGGTCAGGTCGCGGGGGCAGCAGCCTAAGCAGGGAAGCCCAGACTTCCCTTTCCCCAGCTACTTCGGCCAGCTCTTCCTGGGGGATCCCGAGGCGTTCCCAGGCCAGCCGAGAGACATAGTCTCTCCAGCGTGTCCTGGGTCTTCCCCGGGGTCTCCTACCAGTGGGACGTGCCCTGAACACCTCACCAGGGAGGCGTCCGGGAGGCATCCTAACTAGATGCCCGAGCCACCTCATCTGGCTCCTCTCAACGCGGAGGAGTAGCGGGTCTACTCCGAGCTCCTCCCGGATGACCGAGCTTCTCACCCTATCTCTAAGGGAGAGCCCAGCCACCCTGCGGAGGAAGCTCATTTCGGCCGCTTGTACTCGCGATCTCGTTCTTTCGGTCATTACCCAAAGCTCATGACCATAGGTGAGGGCAGGAACGTAGATCGACTGGTAAATCGAGAGCTTTGCCTTTCGGCTCAGCTCCCTCTTCACCACGACGGATCCGTGCAGAGTCCGCATTACTGCAGACGCCGCACCGATCCGCCTGTCGATCTCCCGCTCCATCCTCCCCTCACTCGTGAACAAGACCCCGAGGTACTTGAACTCCTCCACTTGGGGCAGGATCTCATCCCCGACCCGGAGGGTGCACTCCACCCTTTTCCGGTTGAGGACCATGGACTCGGACTTGGAGGTGCTGATTCTCATCCCGACCGCTTCACACTCGGCTGCGAACCTGTCCAGCGAGAGTTGGAGGTCACGGTCTGATGAAGCCATCAGGACCACATCATCCGCAAAAAGCAGAGACCCAATCCTGAGGTCACCAAACCGGACCCCCTCAACGCCCTGGCTGTGCCTAGAAATCCTGTCCATAAAAATTATGAACAGGATCGGTGACAAAGGGCAGCCCTGGCGGAGTCCAACCCTCACTGGAAACAAGTCCGACTTATTACCGGCAATGCGGACCAAGCTCTGACACCGGATAGCTAGGGATCCGGGACTCGGTCTCCACAACTGGGCACCCATTCCCGAGACCGCCACCAGATGGCATTTCAAGTGCCCCGACCGGGTGCCCCGATGCGAGGTCACACTTTGGGGCACTTTGGAGTAAATACGGGGCACTTTTAACAGAACTCGGCCGCGATTGGCCGGAGGTGTCCCGGGGCCACGCCCCTTCGCTTTGGGGCACTTTGGAGTAAATACGGGGCGCTTTTAACAGAACTTCGCCGCGATTGGCCGGAGGTGTCCCGGGGCCGCGCCCCTTCACTTTGGGGCACTTTGGAGTAAATACGGGGCGCTTTTAACAGAACTTCGCCGCGATTGGCCGGAGGTGTCCCGGGGCCACGCCCCTTCACTTTGGGGCACTTTGGAGTAAATACGGGGCCCTTTTAACAGAACTTCGCCGTGATTGGCCGGAGGTGTCCCGGGGCCACGCCTCTTCACTTTGGGGCACTTTGGAGTAAATACGGGGCACTTTTAACAGAACTTCGCCGCGATTGGCCGGAGGTGTCCCGGGGCCGCGCCCCTTCACTTTGGGGCACTTTGGAGTAAATACGGGGCACTTTTAACAGAACTTCGCCGTGATTGGCCGGAGGTGTCCCGGGGCCACGCCCCTTCACTTTGGGGCACTTTGGAGTAAATACGGGGCACTTTTAACAGAACTTCGCCGTGATTGGCCGGAGGTGTCCCGGGGCCACGCCCCTTCACTTTGGGGCACTTTGGAGTAAATATGGGGCACTTTTAACAGAACTTCGCCGTGATTGGCCGGAGGTGTCCCGGGGCCACGCCCCTTCACTTTGGGGCACTTTGGAGTAAATACGGGGCACTTTTAACAGAACTTCGCCGTGATTGGCCGGAGGTGTCCCGGGGCCACGCCCCTTCACTTTGGGGCACTTTGGAGTAAATACGGGGCACTTTTAACAGAACTTCGCCGGAATGGCCGGAGGTGTTTACTACGGCCGCAAAAGTGTCCGAAAATGAAGGAGTAAATTTGGGACACTTTTCTTTCTACGCAAAAGTGTCCGAAAATGAAGGAGTAAATTTGGGACACTTCTCTGCACAAAAGTGTCCGAAAATGAAGGAGTAAATTTGGGACACTTTTCTTTCTACGCAAAAGTGTCCGAAAATGATGAAGTAAATTTGGGACACTTTTTTTGCACAAAAGTGTCCGAAAATGAAGGAGTAAATTTGGGACACTTTTCTTTCTACGCAAAAGTGTCCGAAAATGAAGAAGTAAATTTGGGACACTTTTTTTGCACAAAAGTGTCCGAAAATGAAGGAGTAAATTTGGGACACTTTTCTTTCTACGCAAAAGTGTCCGAAAATGAAGAAGTAAATTTGGGACACTTTTTTTGCACAAAAGTGTCCGAAAATGAAGGAGTAAATTTGGGACACTTTTCTTTCTACGCAAAAGTGTCCGAAAATGAAGAAGTAAATTTGGGACACTTTTTTTGCACAAAAGTGTCCGAAAATGAAGGAGTAAATTTGGGACACTTTTCTTTCTACGCAAAAGTGTCCGAAAATGAAGAAGTAAATTTGGGACACTTTTTTTGCACAAAAGTGTCCGAAAATGAAGGAGTAAATTTGGGACACTTTTCTTTCTACGCAAAAGTGTCCGAAAATGAAGAAGTAAATTTGGGACACTTTTTTTGCACAAAAGTGTCCGAAAATGAAGGAGTAAATTTGGGACACTTTTCTTTCTACGCAAAAGTGTCCGAAAATGAAGAAGTAAATTTGGGACACTTTTTTTGCACAAAAGTGTCCGAAAATGAAGGAGTAAATTTGGGACACTTTTCTTTCTACGCAAAAGTGTCCGAAAATGAAGAAGTAAATTTGGGACACTTTTTTTGCACAAAAGTGTCCGAAAATGAAGGAGTAAATTTGGGACACTTTTCTTTCTACGCAAAAGTGTCCGAAAATGAAGAAGTAAATTTGGGACACTTTTTTTGCACAAAAGTGTCCGAAAATGAAGGAGTAAATTTGGGACACTTTTCTTTCTACGCAAAAGTGTCCGAAAATGAAGAAGTAAATTTGGGACACTTTTTTTGCACAAAAGTGTCCGAAAATGAAGGAGTAAATTTGGGACACTTTTCTTTCTACGCAAAAGTGTCCGAAAATGAAGAAGTAAATTTGGGACACTTTTTTTGCACAAAAGTGTCCGAAAATGAAGGAGTAAATTTGGGACACTTTTCTTTCTACGCAAAAGTGTCCGAAAATGAAGAAGTAAATTTGGGACACTTTTTTTGCACAAAAGTGTCCGAAAATGAAGGAGTAAATTTGGGACACTTTTCTTTCTACGCAAAAGTGTCCGAAAATGAAGAAGTAAATTTGGGACACTTTTTTTGCACAAAAGTGTCCGAAAATGAAGGAGTAAATTTGGGACACTTTTCTTTCTACGCAAAAGTGTCCGAAAATGAAGAAGTAAATTTGGGACACTTTTTTTGCACAAAAGTGTCCGAAAATGAAGGAGTAAATTTGGGACACTTTTCTTTCTACGCAAAAGTGTCCGAAAATGAAGAAGTAAATTTGGGACACTTTTTTTGCACAAAAGTGTCCGAAAATGAAGGAGTAAATTTGGGACACTTTTCTTTCTACGCAAAAGTGTCCGAAAATGAAGAAGTAAATTTGGGACACTTTTTTTGCACAAAAGTGTCCGAAAATGAAGGAGTAAATTTGGGACACTTTTCTTTCTACGCAAAAGTGTCCGAAAATGAAGAAGTAAATTTGGGACACTTTTTTTGCACAAAAGTGTCCGAAAATGAAGGAGTAAATTTGGGACACTTTTCTTTCTACGCAAAAGTGTCCGAAAATGAAGAAGTAAATTTGGGACACTTTTTTTGCACAAAAGTGTCCGAAAATGAAGGAGTAAATTTGGGACACTTTTCTTTCTACGCAAAAGTGTCCGAAAATGAAGAAGTAAATTTGGGACACTTTTTTTGCACAAAAGTGTCCGAAAATGAAGGAGTAAATTTGGGACACTTTTCTCTGCGCAAAAGTGTCCAAAAATGAAGGAGTAAATTTGGGACACTTTTCTCTTCACAAAAGTGTCCGAAAATGAAGGAGTAAATGTGGGACACTTTTCTCTTCACAAAAGTGTCCGAAAATGAAAACTATTTCCACTACACTACACTATTCAGTCCGACATGGTGAGCCGTTTCGGCCTCACACGCGACGTGGTCCCCCTCCTCTGGAGAGTCCTAAAGACCTCCAGACTCGGGGCTACTCGCTGCACTATTCAGTCCGACATGGTGAGCCGTTTCGGCCTCACACGCGACGTGGTCCCCCTCCTCTGGAGAGTCCTAAAGACCTCCAGACTCGGGGCTACTCGCTGCACTATTCAGTCCGACATGGTGAGCCGTTTCGGCCTCACACGCGACGTGTTCCCCCTCCTCTGGAGGGTCCTAAAGACCTCCAGACTCGGGGCTACTCGCTGCACTATTCAGTCCGACATGGTGAGCCGTTTCGGCCTCACACGCGACGTGGTCCCCCTCCTCTGGAGAGTCCTAAAGACCTCCAGACTCGGGGCTACTCGCTGCACTATTCAGTCCGACATGGTGAGCCGTTTCGGCCTCACACACGACGTGGTCCCCCTCCTCTGGAGAGTCCTAAAGACCTCCAGACTCGGGGCTACTCGCTGCACTATTCAGTCCGACATGGTGAGCCGTTTCGGCCTCACACGCGACGTGTTCCTAGTCCCAGAGCCAAGAGGGTTTTATTTATGTTTTTGAGCCCAAAAGGTTCAATGGGTGTTTCTTATGCAGAAAATTGTGAGGAATTCAAAAATGCAAGTCTTACAAACCTAAAGGTAGACACAAATTCACAATATTAATTTGAAGTCGGGTACCTGTTCATCTCAGTTTTCACTTTTGTTTGGGAGTGGTTTCAAGCAACATGTGCCTAAATCCATATAAACGTAGGCAAATGACACCAAATTGGGCTTACTAGCACAATTTTGCAGTGCTGATTTCAAATCTGTGACTTATTTTGCTCTCAAACTGTTTTATGACCCTCTATTTTGCATTTCAAGATGGCCGCCGATCTACGCACCCATACACCACACATTGTTTTATATTGACAATTCCAGTAGTTTACCAAAAACACAAGTCTAGTATTTTAAATGGCTATTATATAATATAATTATGATAATTATTTTATTTCAAGAATTTCCTATGTACATGCAATGGTAACTTAATATTTTTATTTTGTAAAGACAAAATGTTTTTGAAAATGTTAACACCAACATATATAAATGATATCATAGATACACAATCAATCATCTTCCTCTTCATCATCACTTTCATCACTGGAGTAGGAGAAGAATTCCTCATCCATGTCATCAGTAGGGGAATCAGTGTCTTCCTTGCTGAGAATGTTGGCAATACTCTGAGGTAGCTGTTCGCCATCATACCAGTTGATACCATACTGGTTGTCCTTCAACATCCATCCATGGTCTTTAGGATCCAGGTCTGAAGGATTTCTAGCTGGGGCATTCTTCCACAAGTAGGCAATATAGTTTGCTCTTCGGACTTTGTTGACCAGTGAAGAATGACAAGGAGGCATATCACTTGGGTTGACACCTTTCATTTTGCTGAGAGGCTGGGTCTTTGTTTTGCTAGGTGCATACTTCTGCTCGAACAGAGCCAACCTGACATCATTGACCTTAGAGAGCTTTGGCATTGAATACATGCAGCATGTGAACTTCTCTATCTCTTTCATTGTGTTGTCATCAACTGTGTCACTTCTACCAAGGCAGGCAAATGCACTGACAAATTGTTGTCTCTTCTTCATCAGGTCAAATGGTCTCATCTTTCCCTTGTTCACAAAGGAAGCTGAGTAGTCTGACCCAGTGTAGGCATGAAATGCAGGCAAGGCTTCAAGGAGTTCTCTGTCCATATGTTCAACCAGCTGGGACATGTTGATATACCGCCTTGTGTTGTTTGAGCTCAGACCAACATCCATCCAGACCAATGGTTTGTCAGGCATTTGTGAGATGTGATGTAACAGGAGTACAAACACATCTGTGTCAGAACACCTCACAGCAACTGTGGGCTTTTCATTTGTCAGCAGCCTTGATAGATGAAACACAATCCTGGTGTCCGCTTCCTCGTGTGTGCAAGCCAGATCTGCTGCTTCTTTATGAATAACTGAGCCTTGCTGGACTGTGTAATGATGGCACACATCATCTACTGCAAGATACACATGGTGGCCAGCAAGTGTGTTAGGATCTGCATGGCTAGCCCATTCCCGAGCAAGAAACTGCCCAGGACCTGTAATGGAGTAGGCAGTGTCATCTGCTGATCGCCTGGAGTGTTCAAGATCCTTGATGGATGGATTCTTGTAAACATCACAGATCATATCGACTCTCTCTGACATTCTGCAGAGTATCTGTAGTATCAGCGACGCCACTTCTCCCAAGGTGACGGGCAGGTTTTGTAGTGCATGCAAGAGAAACATACCATCAACAAGGGTGACATCAACAGGACTTCCACGGCATGTGCTGTCCACTTCATTCTCAAGCTAGTGCAGAAGTTTAGACTTGTCTGTCTTGTTGAGGCTGCCGTCAATGTGGGCTAAAGAAAGAGGCACTGGTGTCAGAGGGAATGAAAATACTTTGTTGAGGTCTAGGTTGTTCTTTGAGCTGAGGTAGAGTAGGCGTCCAAATAGATCTCTTGTTCCTTGCAACTCCACCACTTTCTTGTTGCTCTTCACAGATGCCTTGACAGCTACTGACGCAAAGTTCTTCACTTTGCGTCTTGAAATTGCCTTCTCAAATCTTGCAGGATCAAGTCGACATCCATCTTCAAACTCCTGGCACCAACATTTCCCTAGTTCTTGACAGTGCAGTAGGTCTGCCTTGATGTCATTTGGCACACTCTTCCCTGTTGACAAACAATACCTGTAATGGAGTAGGCAGTGTCATCTGCTGATCGCCTGGAGTGTTCAAGAGTATCTGTAGTATCAGCGACGCCACTTCTCCCAAGGTGACGGGCAGGTTTTGTAGTGCATGCAAGAGAAACATACCATCAACAAGGGTGACATCAACAGGACTTCCAGGGCATGTGCTGTCCACTTCATTCTCAAGCTTGTGCAGAAGTTTAGACTTGTCTGTCTTGTTGAGGCTATGTGTGCCATCATTACACAGTCCAGCAAGGCTCAGTTATTCATAAAGAAGCAGCAGATCTGGCTTGCACACACGAGGAAGCGGACACCAGGATTGTGTTTCATCTATCAAGGCTGCTGACAAATGAAAAGCCCACAGTTGCTGTGAGGTGTTCTGACACAGATGTGTTTGTACTCCTGTTACATCACATCTCACAAATGCCTGACAAACCATTGGTCTGGATGGATGTTGGTCTGAGCTCAAACAACACAAGGCGGTATATCAACATGTCCCAGCTGGTTGAACATATGGACAGAGAACTCCTTGAAGCCTTGCCTGCATTTCATGCCTACACTGGGTCAGACTACTCAGCTTCCTTTGTGAACAAGGGAAAGATGAGATCATTTGACCTGATGAAGAAGAGACAACAATTTGTCAGTCCATTTGCCTGCCTTGGTAGAAGTGACACAGTTGATGACAACACAATGAAAGAGATAGAGAAGTTCACATGCTGCATGTATTCAATGCCAAAGCTCTCTAAGGTCAATGATGTCAGGTTGGCTCTGTTCGAGCAGAAGTATGCACCTAGCAAAACAAAGACCCAGTCTCTCAGCAAAATGAAAGGTGTCAACCCAAGTGATATGCCTCCTTGTCATTCTTCACTGGTCAACAAAGTCCGAAGAGCAAACTATATTGCCTACTTGTGGAAGAATGCCCCAGCTAGAAATCCTTCAGACCTGGATCCTAAAGACCATGGATGGATGCTGAAGGACAACCAGTATGGTATCAACTGGTATGATGGCGAACAGCTACCTCAGAGTATTGCCAACATTCTCAGCAAGGAAGACACTGATTCCCCTACTGATGACATGGATGAGGAATTCTTCTCCTACTCCAGTGATGAAAGTGATGATGAAGAGGAAGATGATTGATTGTGTATCTATGATATAATTTATATATGTTGGTGTTAACATTTTCAAAAACATTTTGTCTTTAGAAAATAAAAATATTAAGTTACCATTGCATGTACATAATAAAATTCTTGAAATAAAATAATTATCATAATTATATTATATTATAATCATAATTATCTTTTATACCTAAATAATGCTCATTATCAATCATTCATTGGATGATATTTGATAAAGTTAAGGAAATAATGGATTTTGCAATATCTCTCCATCATACATTAAAAATGCCAAAAAAACGTTGACGAGTGACATAGGTTTGAAGTAATACAGTGAATGAATGGCAACAGGTAGGTTTATCAAATTTAAAGACTTAAATCCTGAGACTGTTTCCTACAGAAGACAGCCATTTAAAATACTAGACTTGTGTTTTTGGTAAACTACTGGAATTGTCAATATAAAACAATGTGTGGTGTATGGGTGCATAGATCGGCGGCCATCTTGAAATGCAAAATAGAGGGTCATAAAACAGTTTGAGAGCAAAATAAGTCACAGATTTGAAATCAGCACTGCAAAATTGTGCTAGTAAGCCCAATTTGGTGTCATTTGCCTACGTTTATATGGATTTAGGCACATGTTGCTTGAAACCACTCCCAAACAAAAGTGAAAACTGAGATGAACAGGTACCCGACTTCAAATTAATATTGTGAATTTGTGTCTACCTTTAGGTTTGTAAGACTTGCATTTTTGAATTCCTCACAATTTTCTGCATAAGAAACACCCATTGAACCTTTTGGGCTCAAAAACATAAATAAAACCCTCTTGGCTCTGGGACTATCCCCCTCCCCTGGAGGGTCCACAAGACTTGAAGTGGTTTTTGCCTCTTTTTTCTTTTCTTTTTTCCTCAGACACACACGGACCAGGCCTCCCCCTACAACGTCCCACACCCCCAGTCCCGGCCTCCATGCCTCCAGCAGACCCCCCAGCAACACCCCCACATGAGGGACCCCAGGTCCAGGCCCCAGGGGACCAGGACCGGGACCCGTACTGGGCCAGCCCCCAGACCCAGACACACACGGACCAGGCCTCCCCCTACAACGTCCCACACCCCCAGTCCCGGCCTCCATGCCTCCAGCAGACCCCCCAGCAACACCCCCACATGAGGGGCCCCAGGGGACCAGGACCGGGACCCGTACTGGGCCAGCCCCCAGACCCAGACACACACGGACCAGGCATCCCCCTACAACGTCCCACACCCCCAGTCCCGGCCTCCATGCCTCCAGCAGACCCCCCAGCAACACCCCCACATGAGGGGCCCCAGGTCCAGGCCCCAGGGGACCAGGACCGGGACCCGTACTGGGCCACGGTCAGGGTTGGGCAGGCACGGACCAGGCCTCCCCCTACAACGTCCCACACCCCCAGTCCCGGCCTCCATGCCTCCAGCAGACCCCCCAGCACCACCCCCACATGAGGGACCCCAGGTCCAGGCCCCAGGGGACCAGGACCGGGACCCGTACTGGGCCACGGTCAGGGTTGGGCAGGCACGGACCAGGCCTCCCCCTACAACGTCCCACACCCCCAGTCCCGGCCTCCATGCCTCCAGCAGACCCCCCAGCACCACCCCCACATGAGGGACCCCAGGTCCAGGCCCCAGGGGACCAGGACCGGGACCCGTACTGGGCCAGCCCCCAGACCCAGACACACACGGACCAGGCCTCCCCCTACAACGTCCCACACCCCCAGTCCCGACGAGTTCCCCCTCCTCTGGAGGGTCCTAAAGACCTCCAGACTCGGGGCTACTCGCTGCACTATTCAGTCCGACATGGTGAGCCGTTTCGGCCTCACACGCGACGTGTTCCCCCTCCTCTGGAGGGTCCTAAAGACCTCCAGACTCGGGGCTACTCGCTGCACTATTCAGTCCGACATGGTGAGCCGTTTCGGCCTCACACGCGACGTGTTCCCCCTCCCCTGGAGGGTCCACAAGACTTGAAGTGGTTTTTGCCTCTTTTTTCTTTTCTTTTTTCCTCAGACACACACGGACCAGGCCTCCCCCTACAACGTCCCACACCCCCAGTCCCGGCCTCCATGCCTCCAGCAGACCCCCCAGCACCACCCCCACATGAGGGACCCCAGGTCCAGGCCCCAGGGGACCAGGACCGGGACCCGTACTGGGCCAGCCCCCAGACCCAGACACACACGTCCCACACCCCCAGTCCCGGCCTCCATGCCTCCAGCAGACCCCCCAGCAACACCCCCACATGAGGGGCCCCAGGTCCAGGCCCCAGGGGACCAGGACCGGGACCCGTACTGGGCCACGGTCAGGGTTGGGCAGGCACGGACCAGGCCTCCCCCTACAACGTCCCACACCCCCAGTCCCGGCCTCCATGCCTCCAGCAGACCCCCCAGCAACACCCCCACATGAGGGACCCCAGGTCCAGGCCCCAGGGGACCAGGACCGGGACCCGTACTGGGCCAGCCCCCAGACCCAGACACACACGGACCAGGCCTCCCCCTACAACGTCCCACACCCCCAGTCCCGGCCTCCATGCCTCCAGCAGACCCCCCAGCAACACCCCCACATGAGGGACCCCAGGTCCAGGCCCCAGGGGACCAGGACCGGGACCCGTACTGCGCCAGCCCCCAGACCCAGACACACACGGACCAGGCCTCCCCCTACAACGTCCCACACCCCCAGTCCCGGCCTCCATGCCTCCAGCAGACCCCCCAGCAACACCCCCACATGAGGGGCCCCAGGTCCAGGCCCCAGGGGACCAGGACCGGGACCCGTACTGGGCCACGGTCAGGGTTGGGCAGGCACGGACCAGGCCTCCCCCTACAACGTCCCACACCCCCAGTCCCGGCCTCCATGCCTCCAGCAGACCCCCCAGCAACACCCCCACATGAGGGACCCCAGGTCCAGGCCCCAGGGGACCAGGACCGGGACCCGTACTGGGCCAGCCCCCAAAATGAAGAAGTAAATTTGGGACACTTTTTTTGCACAAAAGTGTCCGAAAATGAAGGAGTAAATTTGGGACACTTTTCTTTCTACGCAAAAGTGTCCGAAAATGAAGGAGTAAATTTGGGACACTTCTCTGCACAAAAGTGTCCGAAAATGAAGGAGTAAATTTGGGACACTTTTCTTTCTACGCAAAAGTGTCCGAAAATGAAGAAGTAAATTTGGGACACTTCTCTGCACAAAAGTGTCCGAAAATGAAGGAGTAAATTTGGGACACTTTTCTTTCTACGCAAAAGTGTCCGAAAATGAAGAAGTAAATTTGGGACACTTTTTTTGCACAAAAGTGTCCGAAAATGAAGGAGTAAATTTGGGACACTTTTCTTTCTACGCAAAAGTGTCCGAAAATGAAGAAGTACATTTGGGACACTTTTTTTGCACAAAAGTGTCCGAAAATGAAGGAGTAAATTAGGGACACTTTTCTTTCTACGCAAAAGTGTCCGAAAATGAAGGAGTAAATTTGGGACACTTCTCTGCACAAAAGTGTCCGAAAATGAAGGAGTAAATTTGGGACACTTTTCTTTCTACGCAAAAGTGTCCGAAAATGAAGAAGTCAATTTGGGACACCTTTTTTGCACAAAAGTGTCCGAAAATGAAGGAGTAAATTTGGGACACTTTTCTTTCTACGCAAAAGTGTCCGAAAACGAAGGAGTAAATTTGGGACACTTTTCTCTAGGCAAAAGTGTCCGAAAATGAAGGAGTAAATTTGGGACACTTTTCTCTAGGCAAAAGTGTCCGAAAATGAAGGAGTAAATTTGGGACACTTTTTTGGGTCAGGTCAGCCATGACCTTTGACACACTGCCTCTTTTTTACTGTCTATTTCAGCATAATTCCTAAACGCTTTAAGCCAGGAGTCTGAAAACTGGGTGTGCGTCTCAGGAGCAAAGGCTCATCCACGGTCTAGAGTTTCAGACCCGTGCGGCCTTCCCAAGTGTCATAGGTCAGCCATGACCTTTGACACACGGCCTCTTTTTTACTGTCTATTTCAGCATAATTCCTAAACGCTTTAAGCCAGGAGTCTGAAAACTGGGTGTGCGTCTCAGGAGCAAAGGCTCATCCACGGTCTAGAGTTTCAGACCCGTGCGGCCTTCCCAAGTGTCATAGGTCAGCCATGACCTTTGACACACGGCCTCTTTTTTACTGTCTATTTCAGCATAATTCCTAAACGCTTTAAGCCAGGAGTCTGAAAACTGGGTGTGCGTCTCAGGAGCAAAGGCTCATCCACGGTCAAGAGTTTCAGACCCGTGCGGCCTTCCCAAGTGTCAAAGGTCAGCCATAGTAAAATTGGGACACTTTCCAATTGAGAGAAGTGCCCCAAAATGAAGTGAGGTCAAAAAGGTCACCCAAGGTCAGGAAAGCTTTTGGAGGCTAATTTCTGCCAGATTTTTGACTATGTCGTGCGCCAGAGGACCTTCAGCTAGGATCTTTTCGCCACGTTGCGATACGACCACCACAGAGCTACTTGGCTTTGCTGTTGGTCTACAGAGTTGGGACTCTGGGAGACTGATCAGGGCCTCATGGGAGGGCCGCAGGCCAAATTTGACGTGGTTCGGTCCATTTTTGCGGCAACGGCGAGCACTCAAAGGGAGGAAAAGGCGAGCGATCAAAGCCCCGCCCATCGAAAAGTACAGGTCCGAGCGGCACGGTTCGGACGTCCGTCCGCTCGACTAGAGCCCCCGAACGACATATAAAAAATTCAGACTCCTGCGACCTCTAGAAAAAAAAATCCTCCAACATAAACACTCTGACCAAAGGGTGTTAGAGGCCTTGAGTCTGACAGGCTTCTGTGTGGATTTTATGGGAAAAGAGCAAAAAAAAAATCCAGAGGATTTTGGGGATTTTTTTTTACAGATTATCGTTCAGTGGCTCTGGAGGACCCTCTGTTGCGAATCTGGTAGCCCTGGGGTCAAAGGTCGCCGCATGGCGACACTTTTCTTTCTACGCAAAAGTGTCCGAAAATGAAGGAGTAAATTTGGGACACTTTTCTCTAGGCAAAAGTGTCCGAAAATGAAGGAGTAAATTTGGGACACTTTTTTGGGTCAGGTCAGCCATGACCTTTGACACACTGCCTCTTTTTTACTGTCTATTTCAGCATAATTCCTAAACGCTTTAAGCCAGGAGTCTGAAAACTGGGTGTGCGTCTCAGGAGCAAAGGCTCATCCACGGTCTAGAGTTTCAGACCCGTGCGGCCTTCCCAAGTGTCATAGGTCAGCCATGACCTTTGACACACGGCCTCTTTTTTACTGTCTATTTCAGCATAATTCCTAAACGCTTTAAGCCAGGAGTCTGAAAACTGGGTGTGCGTCTCAGGAGCAAAGGCTCATCCACGGTCAAGAGTTTCAGACCCGTGCGGCCTTCCCAAGTGTCAAAGGTCAGCCATAGTAAAATTGGGACACTTTCCAATTGAGAGAAGTGCCCCAAAATGAAGTGAGGTCAAAAAGGTCACCCAAGGTCAGGAAAGCTTTTGGAGGCTAATTTCTGCCAGATTTTTGACTATGTCGTGCGCCAGAGGACCTTCAGCTAGGATCTTTTCGCCACGTTGCGATACGACCACCACAGAGCTACTTGGCTTTGCTGTTGGTCTACAGAGTTGGGACTCTGGGAGACTGATAAGGGCCTCATGGGAGGGCCGCAGGCCAAATTTAACGTGGTTCGGTCCATTTTTGCGGCAACGGCGAGCACTCAAAGGGAGGAAAAGGCGAGCGATCAAAGCCCCGCCCATCGAAAAGTACAGGTCCGAGCGGCACGGTTCAGACGTCCGTCCGCTCGTCTAGAGCCCCCGAACGACATATTAAAGATTCAGACTCGAATCTGGTGGCCCTGGGGTCAATCTGTTAAAAGTGCCCTGTATTTACTCCAAAGTGCCCCAAAGCGAAGGGGCGTGGCCCCGGGACACCTCCTGCCAATCCCGGCGAAGTTCAGTTAAAAGTGCCCCGAATTTACTCCAAAGTGCCCCAAAGTGAATGGGGCGTGGCCCCGGGACACCTCCTGCCAGTCCCGGCGAAGTTCAGTTAAAAGTGCCCCGTATTTACTCCAAAGTGCCCCAAAGTGAATGGGGCGTGGCCCCGGGACACCTCCGGCCAATCACGGCGAAGTTCTGTTAAAAGTGCCCCGAATTTACTCCAAAGTGCCCCAAAGTGAATGGGGCGTGGCCCCGGGACACCTCCTGCCAGTCCCGGCGAAGTTCAGTTAAAAGTGCCCCGTATTTACTCCAAAGTGCCCCAAAGTGAATGGGGCGTGGCCCCGGGACACCTCCGGCCAATCACGGCGAAGTTCTGTTAAAAGTGCCCCGTATTTACTCCAAAGTGCCCCAAAGTGAATGGGGCGTGGCCCCGGGACACCTCCTGCCAGTCCCGGCGAAGTTCAGTTAAAAGTGCCCCGTATTTACTCCAAAGTGCCCCAAAGTGAATGGGGCGTGGCCCCGGGACACCTCCGGCCAATCACGGCGAAGTTCTGTTAAAAGTGCCCCGTATTTACTCCAAAGTGCCCCAAAGTGAATGGGGCGTGGCCCTAAGTGAAGGGGCCTGAAAGCCTGGGTGGCTTACCTGAGGAGAAAACAGAAAAGAGTCAATGTTGGGCTGAGAGTGCCCCCCGATGTAAAAGTTATGTCTGCACAGTCCAGGACCCCAAAAATACCACGGGGCTCCGACTCTGATTTCAGAAGCGGGCCCTTTTTCTCAATTTGGGGCAAAAGTGCCCCTTTCTGAGGTCAGAATGGGGGCCCAATTTCCATTGGGGTCTCTTTTCGCACAAAGTATACCCGAAATGACCAATTTAGTATACCCAAATTTACCTCTTCCCTCATTCTGCTGGGGGACTTCAACGCTCACGTTGGCAGCGACAGTGAGACCTCACACATAATAGGGTGTGATTGGGAGGAACGGCCCCCCCGATCTGAACCCGAGTGGTGTTCAGTTATTGGACTTCTGTGCTCGTCACAGATTGTCCATAACGAACACCATGTTCAAGCATAAGGGTGTCCATATGTGCACTTGGCACCAGGACACCCTAGGCCGCAGTTCGATGATCGACTTTGTAGTCGTGTCGTCGGACTTGCGGCCGCATGTCTTGGACACTCGGGCGAAGAGAGGGGCGGAGCTGTCAACTGATCACCACCTGGTGGTGAGTTGGCTGCGATGGTGGGGGAGAATGCCGGTCAGACCTGGCAGACCCAAACGTATCGTGAGGGTCTGCTGGGAACGTCTGGCAGAGTCTCCTGTCAGAGAGAGCTTCAACTCCCACCTCCGGGAGAGCTTTGACCATGTACCGGGGGAGGCGGGGGACGTTGAGTCCGAGTGGGCCATGTTCCACGCCTCCATTGTTAAGGCGGCCGACCAGAGCTGTGGCCGCAAGGTGGTCGGTGCCTGCCGTGGCGGCAATCCCCGAACCCGCTGGTGGACACCGGCGGTGAGGGATGCCGTCAAACTGAAGAAGGAGTCCTATAGGACCTTTTTGGCCTGTGGGACTCCGGAGGCAGCAGGCAGGTACCGGCAGGCCAAGCGGAGCGCAGCTGTGGCGGTTACCGAGGCAAAAACCCGGACATGGGAGGAGTTCGGTGAGGCCATGGAGAACGACTTCCGGACGGCTTCGAAGAGGTTCTGGACCACCATCCGGCGTCTCAGGAGGGGGAAGCAGTGCATCGTCAACACTGTGTATGGTGGAGACGGTGCGCTGCTGACCTTGACTCGGGACGTTGTGGATCGGTGGAAGGAATACTTCGAAGACCTCCTCAATCCCACCGACACGCCTTCCGGTAAGGAAGCAGGGCCTGGGGACTCGGGTGTGGGCCCTCCTATCTCTGGGGCTGAGGTTGCCGAGGTGGTCAGGAAGCTCCTCGGTGGCAGGGCCCCGGGGGTGGATGAGGTCCGCCCGGAGTTCCTTAAGGCCCTGGATGTTGTGGGGCTGTCTTGGTTGACACGATTCTGCAGCATCGCGTGGACATCGGGGGCAGTGCCCCTGGATTGGCAGACTGGGGTGGTGGTCCCTCTTTTTAACGAGGGAATCCCCAGAGGGAGCACTTTCCAGCACCCCCTCCAAGGAGTCCAAAAAGGGTGGATACTCTGAACTGCTGTTTGGACCATAGGCACAAACAACAGTCAGGATCCGTCCCCCCACCCAAAGGCGGAGGGAGGCTACCCTCTCGTCTACCGGGGTAAACTCCAACATACTGGCACCAAGCCGGGGGGCAATAAGTATTGCCACCCCTGCCCGGCGCCTCTCACCAGTGGCAACTCCAGAGTGGAAGAGAGTCCAACCCCTCTCGAGAAGACTGGTTCCAGAGCCCTTGCTATGCGTCGAGGTGAGGCCGACTATATCTAGCCGGAACTTCTCAACCTCGCGCACCAGCTCAGGCTCCTTCCCCACCAGAGAGGTGACGTTCCACGTCTATTATATTGGATTCTATTTGGAATAGGAAATATTGTAATCTATCTATTTTAGAACATTATTCTATTTTTTATTGTTTTGTTTTTTTAAGTATGCACTGTCATAAATATTTGACGTTTATACCAAACCACTTGAAAAATCGGATGAACTTTGAGCAAGTTATGGCTATCTAAAAAGTACATGTACCACTACCAACACGTTATGGGTGACCGAGCTGCCTGTGGTAAGATGGCCGCCATGTGCGGACGTTCGACTCCGTTGGCCAGCTACGCGGACGAGACACCGTTTTCCCGCGTACCGCCATCTTAAATCACCCGTTTTCTTAAATGGAGTCTGGCCGCTATGGAATATCTTAGTCAACATAAAATCATATTTACAATTTCCTCATGCAAGTAAAACAACTTGAACGATTATAGCCAAAACACGACAGAGTAACAAAATCAGACTTAATCTCACTATTGTGCATGGACGTCGCTAGCAATTTAAATGATCCGGACCGGCCCACAAACCCGCCGGACCGACGGGGGGGTGGCTATATCCCCGAATGCCCAGGTCTAACGACGTCCATGCTATTGTGTACAACTGATGTGTTGTAGCTAATGCTCTGAAGCTAGCAATTTGAAAAGACAAAGCAAATATCTCACCTCTGATGCGATCAAAGGGGAGGAGCAGATCGGCGGAGGGGGTTTTTATATGACCTGGCCAAACAACAAAAACTTGCGAGAGATCGTGACCAATAGGAGTCCTCTTGTATCCGCCGTCCAATCAGACGAGGGATATCTGTAGGATTTGCCTGACAACAGACCAAAAAACACGCGATGACAGCCCCCCCCCCCCCCCCCCCCAGGCCGAGGCAGACAGAAACGTTGAGAAAAAGAGCGCTTTTCTGCCTATGCACTGGTCTCACATTTGGGCTTATTCTGACAAAACGGTAGCTCCTATCAGAAAAAAACCAGACCATCATCACTGTAAGGACTTCCTGAACGATGTGGTGTTTCTACAGTAAATATTTTGGACACACTTGCACGTTTAAAACAGGGGCCCGTTCTGCTTTTCTCTGAAAACATTTGTATTGGAGTTGATGAGCAGCAGAGACAGACTGGCCGCACTTGGGGAGTTTTTGTATTAACTGCAGAAAGCATCTAAAAAGAGGTCTTAACTTTTGTTTTAAAAATGGCAATAGTTGAGGTGTTTTTGATGGTCTCAGGAAGCTGGTTCCAGAGATGGACGCCATAGTGGCTAAAAGCTGCTTCACCCTGCTTTGTTCTGATGGTCGGTTTCAGTAGTAGTTGTTTATGTTGTGATGTAAGGGACCTGTTTGGGAATACCGTTTAAACATGTCATGCAAGTAGTTTGGCCCAACCCCCTTCAAAGACTTAAAAACAAGCAGAAGTTCTTTAAAATTCAATTTTATTTTAAGTTATCTCAGGGCACTTTTCAAATGGAGCAGGTCTTGACCAAACTCCTTATAGCATTTACAGAGACCCAACAGTACCACCATGAGCAAGCACAGACCCTTCGGCTCCAGGTGGAGAGGAGACAGAGAGAGAGAATCAACGCCTGGGAGAGATGTCTCAAAGCGCTGGTGTCTTACTACTTCACTACTTCACACCTAAAAAATAAAAATCAGCCATTATAATCTCCATACATGTAATGGTGACTTTTTATGCATTACTATACTAAACCTCAATGCATATTGAGGTACATTTTTATTCAAACAGCTTGCAGAGAACACAACAACATTTTAAAAATGTAGCTACATTTTATCTAGGAACTTTTTTAAGTACCCATGCGCGCAGAAACACGGTGGTATTCCTGACGAAGGAGGTCCTGGCAAGACACCTCACAGTTCAGGCGGGGAGGGAAGTCAACAACAAAAACCTGTAGAAAACAAAAACATGTTCATTTCATCAAGTCACACACACAGGTTACAATACATGCATTATTATTTAAAAGCTCATTCAAACTAATTAGACTAGCTAATGTACTACTTCTATTAAGAATGAAGAAGCAAGCAAGACATGAAAAAAAGCGTACGTTGGGCCAGCGGCTGCGAATGGTGCGCAGGAGGTTGACGTAGTCGACGGAAGCTTCGTCGACGGCCCTGCTGGCTGTGAGGTTGTTGCTGGGCGCCAGAAGACAGACGGCGTCAGGGACCCGAGGAAGCACAGCATTCAGCACCTCGGTCCGCAACGCAGAGGCAGCAGCCCCTGGGGTCGACATGACGCCAAAGGAAAAGGGTTCCTCTGGCATCTGGACCACACCATCTACAATGGCTTGTAGATGGGAGTCTCCGACAATCAGAACAAACTGCAACAACAAACATAATTTCTTCAGCATGAAAGCCATCACCAACAGTTTTGGGAGCAAAACTATTTATTATACATATAAATGATATAAGTAATGCTTCTATGATCCTGAAAAACATGATTTTTGCTGATGACACAAATGTATTCTGTGAAGGAGGGAACCTCAAACAGTTGTTGGAGGTCGCCTCTAATGAGCTAACCAAGTTGAAATTGTGGTTTGATATAAATAGATTATCACTCAATGTAAAGAAAACCAAATGTATGGTTTTTGGCAACGTAACACACAAGCAAACTAATAACTAATATTAATTGATGGAAATGACAACTCATTTATTATCTTAAATGGTACTCATTAAGGGCTATGTATGCATATGTATGTACGAAGGTACATAAATATATATTATGTGTGAGTATAAATAAACATAGGAGTGATGTCTGTTAAATGCGCAATTATAAGAAAGAGGTTTGTAAATGTATATATGTAAATACTTTAGCATTGATCGTGTAAAAGATTAATATAACTGAAATATGGGGGTAGGGACCTACAAGCTTTTGCTTCCCTCTACTCCTTTTTTTTTTAACAAAATGGGACTTTTTTTATTTTGTTATACATGTCTGCTGATTCTTAAATATTTGATTTGTTAATGTCTACATGTTCAAGAAAATAAAATGTATCAATCAATCAATCAATCACATCAACCGTTTTCTTCATAAACTGGACAACAATAATACCTTCTTGTCAGGAGACTCAGGTGGGATGACCAGTTTGTGGCTGCGCCCAGTGAAGTGTGGCGGTAACCAGTACCGTGGCCTGTTTAGAAATAAACAAATACAGGTAAAAAATAATGAAAATAATGAATGAAGCAAACCAGCAAATATCTAAAATAAATGCACATTTTCTTCAAGTAAAAAACAGCAGCTTTAAATCAAGCTTTAAACAAACAGAATATGAATTGATGATTAATTTAGTTATTTAATACTAGATAAAACAGCTGCATACTCACGCACACAGAAGTTGGCATCATCCAATCTCCAGAACTGTGCAACTGGGAGTGATGTTCCAAAGATCTGAGGACAGATAATTAACACATTAAACCTCAGACAGTGTGGACAGTCTTGCTATGTATCAGTTCAGATGGGCGTGTCGGGGATAAGACTGGGATGTTCCTCAAAAGGCCCAGGGTGCCCTCCTAGGTGCCATCAGCCATCAGTTTGGCGTAAGGCGAGAGCGGTTGAAGACAGCACCCATGGAGCCAGCTGGATGGGAACATGCTTAGACACATGTATATGAAAATAATCACATTTAAAAATGGACCTTCTTGGTGCGGTAATATAAGGCTGTTGACAGAAATATTGTGCATTTTTATACATCACTACGAGCACATTTGCGGACGTTAGATGCCCACACACACAGCATGCGTGTCTAAGATGTCTAAGATGTCTAAGATGTGTTCATAATGCCTCTAGCTTGTTTCTTATTGCAGGTTCTCTTTGGTCAGAGATTTTCCAAGCGCATTTTGGAGATTGTTCATCGTCGTCACCAAGATTCCACACACATCTTTCTCAACTCACCTCACCTCTACTTTCTGTTTACAAATTAACATAATAATATATCTACATATTAGGTTACTTTAGATTAGATTAAATTAGATTTGGGGTAAGTATTTCAAGTTAGATCAGGGTCACCAACATGAATCAAGTCAAGTAATCAAGATACAGTACAGTTTTATGGAGGACTAAAAGTGCCAAAAATAAATAAATACACCATTAAATAATGACTTAAATGTGCCATTAATTAATTAAAATTGGAGTTACATACTTAAATGTGTCATTAATTCATTAAAATACCGATTAATTGTATTTTAATAACTCTGGGGTCCGGACTCAGAGTCGCGCAACCGAAATGTTCCGCCAGCACCCCCCCCCCGCTCAACAATCGCGCAACCTAAATGTTCCGCCAGCAACCCCCCCCAACAATCAAACGTCCCCCTCAATATTAAAGAGATGATAACGCCCTTGATTAAATGACAAAAGGTATATATGACTAATAAGACCCAAACAATTTGATAAATACAGCGTGTCCTCCCGTGTTTCAGCCGAGCCATATATTGCGCGGACATTGGAAAAAAACGCGTGTGTGTGTGCGTGTGTGCGGCGGGTTTTAACACACAACTGTGGACCTGTAGCATATTTGCTGACTGGTGTTAAAGTGTATAAACCAATGGTCCATTTGAGATTCAAAACGTAGTAATGTAACACTCCAGTGGATTTGTTTATGGAGTTGCTATGGTGATTGGCGACGTGTGTGTGGTTCCGGTGAGGAGGTAATGTTGTTCTAGCCATAGATATATATAGAACACTAGATGCCTCGTCCGCGTTGCTGGCCAACGGAGTGGAACGTCCGCACATGGCGGCCATCTTACTCCAGGCAGCTCGGTCCCCCATAACATGTGTTGTAGTGGTACACGTACTTTTAAATAACCATAACTTGCTCAAATTTCATCCGATTTTCAAACGGTTTGGTTTGTTATAAATGTCAAAGTGCACTGCATAATTGCATAATTAAAAAAAAATAAAAAATTTAAAAATTAAAAATAGAATAAAGTTCTAAAATAAGTAGATTACACTATTTCCTATTACAAATAGGCTATAAGAAAGGCTGCATGTTGAAATCCCCCACCCTGTACTGAGATCTTGCCTGTGGTAAGATGCCTGTGGTCGACCGTCTTGCCTGGAGTAAGATGGCCGACCTGTGAGGATGTTCTAGACTCCGCCGTAACGCATCTAGTGTTCTATATACTGTATATCTATGGTTCTAGCGAGGAGTGATCGCCATTAAACGGAGAGATTCAGTCTCATCCAAAGAGTATTACTTCTCATTGTGTGTTCTTAAAGGGAACCCCGGCTATGTCGACTTGTAGTTCTTAAAAGATAAATGTTAGTATCAATTATTATAAAGTGATATAAAAAACCGTCTTAATGTCTTCGTTTTTATAAAATGTGTAAAAAATAGTTTAACTCGTAGGCCGCCATTGTTGTTAACGTCTGGGTAGTGACGTCATATGGTTGCACTTGCCGGCTTCGGAAACCCTGTTGAGACTAGCGAACTTATTATTTTCCCAATATACGGCTCTGGTTGAGACTATACAGCGACATAAACATGTAATCTATTCAGCCTTTTCAATTTGAACCCGAGCGAAACAGCCTCCACGACCGGGAGAATGCTGCCCTTCCCAATCGGAACCGGGTCACCAATAGGTAGCCTCAAAGCTCGATAGCCGGCGGCGCTGTCCGGGTTGCTGATCCTCCTGCCGGTCAGCTAGGAGCAGCTACGGAGCTGTCCAGATTGCTCAGTGGTCCCGCCTTATTAGATAGCCTACCTTATTTTGCACATGTATACATTTGTTGACATATCTATAGAAAGACCATGTTATTTTTCTATATCAATAGTAGGATGTTTGTTGTTTATCTATTAGCTTCAATCAGTAACTCAAGTCCTCAGATGAAAACCCACAAAAGTTAATGTTAAGTATTAAAAAGATGAATGCTCTGGTTGCAGGTCTTACAGATATGCCTCATATCGGCAGTTTACATGGTGGATACATGGCAGACTAGGGAGAAGAATCCGCAGTCATTCCTGCATGTGCAGTTACCAAAATAAGAAATGTCTACCCAGAACCAAGTGGAATCTATACAGGGTTTGAGGATGTAGATATTGATGATACAGAAGTAGATGAATCATGGAGAGATTTCAATTAAACATTTAAAACATTTTAATGCATTTCATCATGAGCACTTTAATGTCTTGCAATGTTTAAACAACTTTTTAAAGCCAATGTGGATGTAAAAAATGCTGGTGTGCACATCATATGTGTATAATCATAGACAATCACAATCATAGACATAATCACAATCATAGACACGTACAACTGGCGCAAGGGGTCGGCGGCGATGTCGGCTACCCACCCGACCCGTCTTGAAACATGGACCAAGGAGTCTAACGGCGCAATGAAAGTGAGGGAGGTGGGATCCCGGCCCCTGTTTATCTGTTTCGGAGCCTATTCTCTTAATGTTGCGGATCGTTTGTAACTTCATTGCAATTTAATTCAATGTACTGTCGTTCTATTTTCCATAACCGTTGTGTTATAATGATGCTATAGGTTTAGGTATACGTTTAGGCTCCTTATGTGAGAAAATTGTCGGGAAAGCATTTGATTGTAGTCTTCGTTTATACCCAGCCGCTCCGACGAGCTCTTTCAGCAGTTGTGGTCGACTAAAAGCCTCAAATGCGTCGGGAGAAAAATGTTGTGAACACAGCCGCGGATCTTGTGGAAATTGTGTCCGTCCACAGGCATCTTCCCACTTCTTTCTCATCTTCTTGTCAGTAGGAAAGCGGTGTAAACTCACATCACTCCCCTTGTTGCCTTTTGACTGGAAGTCGCACCCAAAAGCAGCACAATGTGGCATTTTACTTAACTCTTAAAAACTTTTACTCTAACTCTACGCGGGTAAACAAGCACTAACGTCAATAGCTATTCTACCAAGCGCAACCATTCTACGTCATCGATCCCATAGTGCATTGCGCGCGGATTACATGGCGGCGTACGTAGGTCAAAATATGTACTACATATTATATATTTTTAAAGAAATGGCAATATTTTATGTGCTTCTAACAACATATTTTACTACAAGAGAACAATAGTGGCGTATTAGGGCCTACAAGTCTACATAGCCGGGGTTCCTTTTAAGAAAGCCCTAAGCCAAAGCACGGCGACAAATGCTAGCATAAAACAGCGCGTTCTCCCGTGTGTGTGTGTGTGTACTATGTGTGTGTGTACTATGTGTGTACTATTACTATACATTTAAAAGGAATATGTTCATTATAGTCTACCATTAAATAAGAGGGAACATTCATTATCTTGCCCATATGCTATAATCAGTGGTTCTCAACCGGTGGGCACTCTCCCGGGGGGCCGTGGGTTGAAAAAGGAGGACAAATACGCGTCCGGTTTTTCAAAGCCCTGCCCTGTCCTGACGCGTATTTGTCCTCCTTTTTGAGAGCGCAATAGTAACACACCGCGCACCCCCCCCCCCCCGCCGGTGGCAGGTCCGCGGTGTGTTACTATTGCGCGCACCACCCCCCCCGTCGGCCGGAGTGTTACTATTGCGCGCGCCCCCCCCCCCCCCCCCCCGTTGGCCGTAGGTCCGCAGTGTGTTACTATTGCGCGCACCCGTATGTCCGCGGTGTGTTACTATTGCGCGCACCCCCCCCCCAGTCAGCCGTAGGTCCGCGGTGTGTTACTATTGCGCGCACCCCCCCCAGTCGGCCGTAGGTCCGCGGTGTGTTACGATTGCGCGCACCCCCCCCCCCCCCCCCCCCCCCTATCTCAATCTGTATGTGTGTAATAAGTTTTGTGTGTATTCACATTTGTGTGTATTTAAATTTGTGTGTGCGTAATATGATTTGTCTGTCTGTATTCACATTTGAAAAAAAATCTAAAAAAATCAGTGTGTCTGTATTCACATTTGTGTGTTTGTGATAAGATTTGTGTTTTGGCCAATCAGAGCTCCCGCCTGAGTTATAACTGATGACAGACATTTACAGATCTCAGTACACATGTACAGATCTGTTTACACATTCACAGATGTGTGTACACTTACAGATCTCTGTACACATTTGCAGATTTGTCTTTACTTGCAAAACGAATACAGACACACAGATTTTTTTTACACTCACACAAATGTGAATACAGACACACAAATCTTATCACAAACACACAAATGTGAATACAGACACACAAATCTTATCACAAACACACAAATGTGAATACAGACACACAAATCTTATCACAAACACACAAATGTGAATACAGACACACTGATTTTTTTACACACACACAAATGTGAATACAGAGACAAATCTTATTACGCACACACAAATGTAAATACCGGTACACAGATTGAGATACGCACACAGAAATAATATTGTCTCAATAATACCCCCATATAGGTCCGAGGAGTGTTACGATCGCAATGAACCAGTTTTGGGGGGGCCCAGCCTGAAAAAGGTTGAGAACCCCTGTGCTATATGAATTAAGTAAGTGTGGGTGAAACAGGGGTTAGAAAGGACATGAGGTTCCAATCTATACCATAGCAGGTGTGAACAAGTCTTTGTTGTTGATATAGAGCCATGCCAGTTGGGAAGCGTTGTAAAACGCAAACATTCCTTCCAGTCCTCCTGGACTGGAGGACAAATGTTGGGGATAGTAAACAGATTCCAGGTCACACTCCCCCCTGGACTGACCTGCAAGGCTAATTGATGTGCCGGGGTCAAATTCTGTAGACGAAATGGGATCTTTGTTGTGAATAAGAGCATAAGCAGATGTACACTCCTGACCAACAGAAAGGGGTTAAAAGGAAGGGTCCAGGACTGGACCCTCAGTTCTTTGTCAAACCAACTCAGGCTTTGTGGTTGCTTGTTCTCAAGTGATAATAAAGTCTTACATCTTCAGACCTTGACTCTCTCGAACTTCCCTTCTTTAGTTTCAGTGTTAGACGTGGTTTTCTCCACGACATACTTTGGCGTCACAAACAGGATTGAAGAACAGGGACCTGCCGGCTGCTGGGCTGTGGGTCAGGGACCGGCAAGGGTCACACAAAAATGGGTGGCCACCCAACTTGAAAAGGTAAGCATTGTTCTTACTTATTCATTTAGTAAATTTGTGTGATCATTGTCTGCCCGACTCTAACGCCCAGTGGTAGGTATTGGTCTCTCCAAAAAGAACCAAAAGCATATATGTTAAAGAAGGAGGAGAGATAAAGAGAGTGGCTTGGAATGAATTCGACGCATGCATGCACACACAACACTCAACACACAACACACTGTGATTTATATACATTATAGCGGAGTGTGGAAACGATCCGGTGTCCTGTGGTAGTTGGTATTTAGTAGGTCCAGTAAACACGACTGGACATCGTCTAGTGGCCTACTATACGGACAACTCCATGAATTTATTTGTCCTGTGGTAGTTGGTATTTAGTAGGTCCAGTAAACACGACTGGACATCGTCTAGTGGCCTACTATATGGACAACTCCATGATTTTATTTGTCCTGTGGTAGTTGGTATTTAGTAGGTCCAGTAAACACGACTGGACATCGTCTAGTGGCCTACTATACGGACAACTCCATGATTTTATTTGTCCTGTGGTAGTTGGTATTTAGTAGGTCCAGTAAACACGACTGGACATCGTCTAGTGGCCAACTATACGGACAACTCCATGATTTTAGTTGTCCTGCAGTGATTGGTATAAGAAGGTCCAGTAAACACGACTGGACATCGTCTAGTGGCCTACTATACGGACAACTCCATGAATTTATTTGTCCTGTGGTAGTTGGTATTTAGTAGGTCCAGTAAACACGACTGGACATCGTCTAGTGGCCTACTATATGGACAACTCCATGATTTTATTTGTCCTGTGGTAGTTGGTATTTAGTAGGTCCAGTAAACACGACTGGACATCGTCTAGTGGCCTACTATACGGACAACTCCATGATTTTATTTGTCCTGTGGTAGTTGGTATTTAGTAGGTCCAGTAAACACGACTGGACATCGTCTAGTGGCCAACTATATGGACAACTCCATGATTTTAGTTGTCCTGCAGTGATTGGTATAAGAAGGTCCAGTAAACGCGACTGGACATCGCCTAGTGGCCTATTATACAAACAATTCTGTGTTTCATGGTAAGCAGGTTAAGCGACGTCCTGTACAGATCTTGATTTTTGAAAAGAAAGTCTAGCTGAAAGGCTAAGTCAACCTGTTGTTTTGTGATTAAAGGCGAGTTAGTGTTTTTTCACTCAGAACCTTGCACGACAAATTCGACCGTTTTCGACACGCTATAAAAAGTTGCATAAGTCGTTTTCTTTCTGTATTCAAGCCGCGATAGTGTTTTTTCACTCGGAGACTTGTACGGCCCGTTTTGTTTTATTTTCTGTCGCAAATAAATTGGAAAGACAGAGAAGTGCTGGAAAAGAGTATGAAAGCACCTCAATATTAGTAATAATTATATTGGTAACAATTGTTTGTCTGAAGCGAATGTGTAAACCTTCCTGGATTTGTAGTACATAAGTCAACCCGCTACTTCTCAAGAGAGAAAGAGAGCTTGGAGATCAGGAAGGGAGGGGGGAGTAAGCCCCCAGGCAGAGCAGAAGTAAGAATCGCCAAAGGTGGGAGGGG
This sequence comes from Merluccius polli, assembly GCA_030340625.1. Lineage (NCBI taxonomy): Eukaryota > Metazoa > Chordata > Actinopteri > Gadiformes > Merlucciidae > Merluccius > Merluccius polli. Next base: position 248,409 of record JAOPHQ010002280.1, read on the forward strand.
AGCGCATTCCAATCGGTAGAGATAAAGAAAAGTTGTTAAACTAACCAGTAGAATAAACTCAAATAAATAGTATTAAGAATAGTGTTTGTAGGAGTCAGATGATAGGGTTAAGCAGAGGAGAGAAGTAGAGGAGAACAGTGAGAAAAGGTGGGGGTCGAGCAGCTCCGGGGGAGCCGCAATTCAGAAAAAAAAAAAAAAAAAAGGAGCAAAGCAGCTTTACATTCACTTGGAGGAGACGAAGATAAAAGTAGAATAAATAGCGGTTATAGATATTAATAAGTTGCGTGAGTGTGCTAAATATGCGTGAATGAAGTTACTTATTTGTAAATTGAGCTCTAGATATTATTAATGACAAGTGGTCTAATTGTGGGAGTGACGACTCCTCATGTAAACATTGAAGAAAAAGTCTTATCATTTCTTGAAAATGTGAAACTGTTTAGATTAATAAGCTGCTGGCTGACGTAGAGAAAGACTCGCAGGGGCGATGCAAATAATTCTCTAGCCAGGGGGCCACCAGGTTTCCCCCTCTTATTCAGAAGAGCATTGGACAGACTCTGCTCTCTCTGAAGTCACGTTAACAAGTGAACTGCGCATGTGTGGGTTTAAGGAGGAGCTACAAGTTGCACAGACGCGTGGTCACGCCCCTACTGCACTCTTGGAACTGCAAGGGAGGAGAAGGCAGAATGAGGCCTAGTACAATAATTCTGTTTATTGATGGTCATTACTTGATCATAAGTTATATTATTGAGACTTTTAAAATTATAAGAAATTACAGGGTTAACAAAAAAGGAAAGAAAATAAATAAATTAAAAAGGGGAAAGAGAAAAATTATATTAGAAATGGCTAGTAGGGATAAAAAACATACTAGGAAACATTACCTGATCATGAATTTTATTATCGAGACTTTTAAATTCATAAATAACTCTATGTTAACAGATGTCATTAAAGAAGTGTTTTTGCGTAAAAATTAATTGATTATTTTTAAGCGCTAACTTGTCAATAATATGAAGAAGTTTGTTCAAAGAGACATTAAATCTCTGTTTTTCCTTTATCTACACTTGCACGAGAACCTTGAGAAAAGGAGGGGACCTCCACGGCCGGGGGGCTCCTTTCCAAAGAAACATCTCAAACGTCTCGTGTGCATCTCGTCGTCGATTCATAAAATAATGCTTGTAACAGATTTAGGTGATGACACAAAACAGGCATTAGTTATTAGGCAGCCGATCGCCATAGCAACACCACTTTTAGTGGAAGGTGAAGAGATATCATCTACTACTTACAGATAGTATTAGCACATCAACTCCTACAGGGGATGTGAGACCAATAACTACAACAAGGACAGTTTCTGAATCCACAAGTATCAGGACCCTTATAAGCGAAGCTGTGGAGATAAGATTCTCTACAGATGTGTTATGAGTGAGAAGAAAAGAGAGGATAATATTAGGAATGTTCCAAAAAAGAAGGAGTACGAAGAAGGCAGAGAGAAAAGTTAGAGAAGGGGTAAGAAAAGTTAGAGAAAGTGAAAGAAGGGAAAGAGAGAAACATGGTCAAGAGAGAGGGAGAGACCCATCCCTATACGTGGACTGTTATAAAAGAATTAGAAGAACAGTGAAAGAGTGGAGTAGTGATAGCGATTGTAATAGAGATGGAGACAAGGGGGGTAAGAAAGGAAGAAAGTTAAAAGAAAGTCAGATGAAGATGACAGTGGAGCGCAGCCATGAGGGAGAGAGCTTCAGTGACAGGGAAAGAAAAGGAGGGGGCAGAGCCCAGCAGCTGTAGATCAGCACAAGATCCCCTGGTGTTCGACTTACAAGAGGGACTTAGGAGATTGCAAAGGAAGACAAGAGCGCCAAAGAGTTATGCAGGAGTTTACCCTATACTACTACTACTACTACCAATAATAATAGTAGTGATTAGAGCCCGACCGATATATCGGCGGGCCGATATTATCGGCCGATATTAGGCATTTTCCAAACTATCGGTATCGGCATTTATAATGGCCGATAAATGAATATTTAAAAAAACGGACGAAACCCTTCAACCATGTTATAACGCCACAAACCCTACAACCGGCTGATCCAGCCAGAGTCGGGCAGAGCGAACAAGTTATCCACAACCGCGAGCGACATGAGCAGCAAAAGCGGCCGGCAGTCCTTCATTTTCAATGAGCGCTGCCGACAAGGAGCGGCCGGCGCCGCGGCGGCAGCGAGCAGCGCGACGCCGGCGTCCAGAGCGTGGAGAGTTGAAATTAGTTTAACTTTATGCAAATGAGCGGCGTCGGTGCGAAGCAGCAACCCGCTACACTTCACGCCACTGTCCTATTTCACAGCGTCGCCGCGCATCAAGTGCCGCCGAAAAGGCGCTTTTTTCTTTTCTTTAGTTTTCCTTCTGCTCTGGAGACGACTATATTCCTATGGGTGTAGGGGCGGCACTTGTGTCATAGACGCGCCGTGGCGGCAGTGTGTTTTGCACTTTATAATGCTTTATCTCCATTTCTGTTATTTTGATTACTAAATAATAAACAGGGGAAACGTGTAAATTGTTATTTGAACATGCTTGTCACGCCAGCCTGCCGAATAGCTCTACTACAAACTTGATATTGCAATGGGAGCAACCGAACTGTCTGCAGTGCTGCTTGAAGCCCCGCCCCCTGGCGACGGCAGCCAGCGGCCGGAGCGCCCCCTGCTGCTCATGTCGCTTGCGGTGTGACCCATCAGTGAAGTGTGTTCACTGCATTATCCTATTATTTTAGTGAGGACTCATAAATAACTACATATAACTAATGTTAGGGATATCTGTTTATGTTTTGTTGCGTGTTTCTGGAATTTCTTTTTTAAATATATATATCGGCCGATATATCAGATTTTTAAATCATCAAATATTTGTATCGGTATCGGCCTTAAAAATCCCATATCGGTCGGGCTCTAGTAGTGATAATAATAATAATGATAAATACATTTTATTTGAAGGTGCCTTTTAAAACACACAAGGTCACCTTACAGTGCAAAGTGGTAAAGGGACAATATGCTCAGTATGTCCCATGGGGATCGCAGGACTTAGAGGGGTTAGAATAAAAACATAATAAAGAAAGCGCTGTGAACATTAGAACAGTTAAAGGTCTGATGGGACATAGAAAGTACACATGTAGAGATCAATGATGTATTAGTGTCTGTTATTTGTTTTCGTGTTTTCTCTGTGAATTTGTTTTACAACTGTGTGTGTAAAAGTGTTTTAGTGTTTTGTGGGACAATTAGCAGACCAACAGCTCAGTTAAGTTGGGTACTATTCATTTAAATCAAAGTTATCTCCTCTACCGCTCGTCCACAGAAGTCCAGGGGTCAACCAGCGCTGGGGACTGTTATCAGTTCAGGGAAATTTCCTCCTCACAAAATGAGTTAGAGGAACCCGCCCTTAACGACTCTGTGGGAGCGCAGTAGTTATTACAATGTCAAAAACTGATACGCAGTGTTGCGTGTGTAACAATAAAAACAAGTCCATCTGTAGGTTGCTTAGTTTACCTCCATAGTGTGGTGTTGAAACAGTTGAAAGAAAGTTTGTTCTGGGTTGCCAGGGTCTACTGGTGTGTCCCCAGAGGGGAAGAGTGGACTGCGTGGTATAAGTCCCGCACTGTTGTCATGGCGAGCCATATCTTGCTTTCCATGTGTTTTGTTGAAATAGATTTAATTTTGTTTTAGTTTTTTGTGTTTTCTTTGTTAAATTGTCAAATTGCTTTGGTCAGACAAATGTTGTCTGAACATGCCAACAAAAGTGTCTGTGATGTGAATGGAGTTAAAGCAGGTGGAGACAACAGCTCCCCTACTGCTAGAAACCTGCACTGCATGTTGTAGTCCAGGAAGTTTCTGCACACATGTTTCCGTGTGTGTGGGTTTGATAGTTGTTACCCCCAGTGGCCAACTTGCAAATAATTTTACAGCTTGTGGGAATGAGCTACTGTTAACTCAGTGGAGTTTTAGAACAATACTTACCGTATTGTACAATTGTATGCCGTTTCTCCTATTTATGAGACTATTTACCTTTGAGTGAAAGTTACAAGGTACATTTTATTCAGTAACAACGTAGGTTGTTAACATCCTTTTGAGCAATAACCTGGTTAAAGTGATCACTGAAAAGTACTTCAGCAATCTGTTGGGAAGGGATCTAATGCACAAGCTAGATTGTTTATTGACATTGGGAAGAATTGGGTTTACCTTGCAAACGCCAACACCTAATGCTGTTATGCTATGTTGAATATTTTTATTTGTTAGCTTTGTCCACCACTGCGTTATAATTACAGCGTTAACACTGTGTGGTGTCTCCATTACGCATACACAGGACTGCATGGATAGCTGTCATAGATATCTGTCTCTATTCCTCCACAGCCCCCTATCCTATGGGCTGAACATAAGAATCAGAAGGGATTTATCCCCATACATGGCATCCTGCAACAGGCCAGTAGGGAAGGCTGGTTAGCCTATGACGGGTAAGATCCCACCTTGAAACTTGGGGACAACCTAAGGCAGGCACAGTCACGAGTACTTGGCCAAGTCGCTGAGTGCTGACTCACTTGATCATAGAGTGATAAGAAGATGAAACCATCAAAGGAGAAACCATTTGGGTTGAAAGGTGGAGGATAGGATAGATCTCAGACATGTCGGCTTAAGCAGTGGAAATGGTGGCAATAAATACGACATGTCATTTTTAAACCCTTAAGGTATATAAGGATTCGCGTTGTTTTTGGTATAGTGCATGATTTAAATTTGGTAACAGTGTGGTTTGAAAGCGGTTGATGGTACACCCATATCATATGAAAATTTAGTTTAGGATTTACTGGCTGCAATTTCCCTTTCTACTAGATTGGCTGTAGTTGAGGTTAAAGGGTATAGTGTGGCAAGATGAAGGAACGACTCAGACGGAGGTAGTTGAAGCTCTTTATTCATCGATTGCCAACACAAGAATGAAATACAGAGAACGCGCGCCAAAACCCCACAAGGCACAAACCACGCCTCCTACCCATAAACCTTCTGGGTGAGAGACACAAACACATGACATACTGTATAGGCATATCAGCAGACCTGTGAACGCCACACAGGCCCCCCCTGAACACCCAGAGGGAACTTACAGAGAAAAAAAAATATATATATCAATCCCTCATTGGAGGTACGATCAGCCTGCCATAACGGTTGCGCCACCCCTCCTTAGACACCGCAGGTGGTGCCCGAGAAACATCCTCCACGACCGGCTCCGAACCGGGGCGCTCGGGTGAAACCCTGTCTAGGATCCTGGAAGGAGGACGACCTCGCCGGGGGACCTGGGCCGGAAACACAACCTCGTCAGCCACCATGTGTGCCGGTTTAAGTCTATCCAGTGTAACGCGCTCCCTACGCCCACCCATATCCAGCACAAAACTCTTAGAGCCCGCCTCAAGAACCCTAAACGGGCCATCGTAAGGGGGCTGGAGGGGCGACCGGTGAGCGTCACGTCGCAGAAAAACAAACCTAGCCGTCATGAGCTCCCCGGGCACAAAAGACCGCGGAAAACAGTGATGCACAGGCGTGGGAGTGAGAGTGCTCCCCAACGAAAAAGGATGCACCGCAGGATGCGAAAGTGGAGCAGAACTCTCTGGCAAAAATTCCCCTGGTATGCGGAGTGGCTGCCCTAGGACCAACTCAGCAGGAGAGGCATTCAGGTCCTCCTTAGGAGCTGAACGCAGCCCCAGCATCACCCAAGGCAAACGATCTACCCAGTTGCAATCCGAGAGCGCAGCGCGCAACGCTGCCTTAAGCGACCGGTGAAAACGCTCACACAAGCCGTTAGCTTGTGGATGGTACGCGGTAGTACAGTGAACCTGTGTGCCCAGGGACCTCGCCAGCGCCGACCAAAGCTCTGAAACAAATTGAGGGCCTCTGTCGGAGGTGATGTCGGACGGGGTCCCGAAACGCGCAACCCAAGCCGAAAGAAATGCACGCGCCACGTCCGCAGACGTCGTTGAGGACAGAGGAACCGCCTCTGGCCACCTGGTGGTCCGATCCACTACAGTAAGCAAGTGTGTAAAACCTTGCGAGGGAGGTAAAGGGCCCACCAGGTCCACATGCACATGATCGAAACGCCTGGCCGGAATCGAAAACGGTTCGAGGGGCGCTCTGGTGTGCTGATGAACCTTAGCGCGCTGACACGCCACACAAGCGGCCGCCCATTCCTTAACCTCTCTGCGAAGGCCAGGCCAGACGAATTTGGATCCGACCAGCTTCACCGATGCCCGGACCCCCGGATGTGAGAGAGCGTGAACTGAATCGAAAACTCGACGGCGCCAAGCCGCTGGTACGACAGGGCGGGGACGGCCCGTGGAGATATCGCAAAGGAGGGTGGGGCCGCCTTCCTGCACCACGGCCTCCTCAAGTTTGAGGCCCGTACCGGCGGCCCTAAGGGCCAGGATGTCCGGATCACCAGGCTGGTCAGCTGCCATAGCAGAAAAATCCACCCCGAGCAGTACCGGACACACCAATGTGACCCGCGATAAACAATCTGCAACGGGGTTGGCTTTCCCAGCCACATGCCGAATGTCAGTCGTGAACTCCGAGATGGCCGCTAGGTGGCGCTGTTGACGAGCCGACCACGGCTCAGCTACCTTAGACATCGCAAAAGTTAACGGCTTATGATCAACGTAAGCGGTGAAAGAACGGCCCTCCAGCAGGAAACGAAAATGACGTGTAGCTAAGTACAACGCCAGCAACTCCCTGTCAAAAGCGCTGTACTTGCGTTCATTGTCCCTCAGTTTACGGCTAAAAAACGCCAGGGGCTGCCACACACCAGCCACCCGCTGCTCGACCACCGCCCCCACAGCTACATCAGATGCATCGGTTGTCAGAGCAACCGGTGCCGTGGGCACGGGATGTGCCAGGAGCGCTGCGTTAGCCAGGGCGGACTTCGCCCCGTCAAAAGCCTGGATCCGTTCGTGGGTCCAATCGACCTGGTCATTGGCCTTCTTCAGCCTCAGGGCCTCGTACAATGACCGCAGGAGGTGGGCTGCACGAGGCAGGAAGCGGTTATAAAAATTAACCATGCCCAGAAACTCCTGCAGGGCTTTAACTGAGACCGGACGGGGGAAATCTGCCACAGCTTGCACCTTGGAAGGCAACGGAACCGCGCCCCGCGACGAAATGCGGTGGCCCAAGAAATCAATATCCGGTAATCCGAACTGGCACTTCGCCAGGTTGACAATCAGGCCGTGCTCATCCAGGCGCTGGAAAACCTGTTTAAGGTACGACAGGTGCTCCCCAGTCGACGGGCTGGCCACCAGGATATCGTCCAAATAGACGAACACAAAAGCCAGGTCACGCAATACCGAGTCCATCAACCTCTGGAATGTTTGTGCTGCCCCTTTAAGGCCAAAAGGCATGCGCAAAAACTCGAAAAGGCCGAACGGGGTTATCACCGCAGTCTTGGGCACATCCTCCGCGCGCACAGGCACCTGGTGATAACCGCGCACCAGGTCCACCTTTGAAAAAACTGTTGCACCCGCCAGGTGAACAGAAAAGTCCTGGATGTGCGGGATGGGATAGCGATCATGCACGGTGATGTTATTTAAACGGCGGAAATCACCGCATGGTCGCCATGACCCATCAGCTTTGGGTACCATGTGGAGGGGAGAAGCCCATGGGCTTTTTGAGCGCCGCACAATCCCTAACCGCTCCATGGTAGCAAATTCCTCTTTCGCCAGAGTCAACTTTACAGCGTCGAGGCGTCGTGCACGCGCAAAAACCGGCGGGCCCGTGGTGGGAATGAAGTGCTCCACACCGTGCCTCGTTGCCGCGGTAGAAAAGGCAGGAGTGGTCAGCGAGGGAAAACCCGATAGCAATCGCTGATAAACGCAGCCGGACGCTGAGAAGCTAACGTGCGTTAACGGCCCAGATCTCCCTGTCTGACATGGGAAGGTGGTAAAAGACACGGCATCGATCAAACGGCGATTAGCGACGTCAACCAACAAACCATTTGCACACAGAAAATCCGCGCCTATGATGGGAACTGTAATGGATGCGATCACAAAATCCCATTCAAAACTGCGCCCATGGAAACAAACAGCCACCGACCTGATGCCATACGTCACAATAGAAGATCCGTTAGCCGCACTCAACTGTGGCCCGTTGCCTCGGGCTGACAGGTTCGAGTCAGTTGGAGGAAGCAGGCACTTCTGGGAGCCGGAGTCCACCAGGAAACGCCTGCCTGACAGGGAGTCCTTCAGAAACAGCAGCTCCTCTCGCTCGCCAACGCTCACAGCCGCTACTGAGCGCTGGCTCTGGCGTTTCCCGACACCTCAAACGTGCACGGAGGGACGCAACGCTGAGCCTTGGAGCCATAACGCTGGTGGAAAAAACACAGGGCGCCTCCGCGCTGTCTCCGCCCGGAAACTCCAGCCACCACTGCTGGGCCCTCGCCCTCCGCTGTCGGCTGTCGGGGGTCCAACGACGCGCTCTGCACGGAGAACCGTCTGGTAGCCAGCAGGACACGATCCGCTTCCTCAGCCAAACCCCGGTAGTCACTCGCGGCCAGGCAAGGGGAGTTGGCTAAGGCTGCGCGCACCGGTGGTGGGAGTTGGCGCAGGAAAATGTGCGGGAACAGGAAACCACCAACATCTGAACCCAGCAGCGACAGCATGCTGTCCATCAGGTCCACCGCCGAACCGTCGCCTAACCCGGGCAGGGACAGCATTTTATCCGCCCTCTCCGCAGCGGACAGGCTGTACCTCCGTAGCAGGAGTTGTCTGAGTGCGGCGTATTTGCCATGTCGTGGTGGGTCTCGCAGAAGCTGCATGACGCGGCGAGTGGAATGCTGATCCAGGGCCGCGACCACCAAGAAGTACCTGGAGTCGTCCTCTGTGATTCGACGCAGGTGGAAAAGCACTTCCACATGCTGGAACCACGCAGCCGGGTCGCTCTGCCAGAACTCGGGTAGCTTCACAGACGCGGCGAAACCGGCCGGCTGTGACAGTTGGGGCGACATGGCTGAGGAGGAGACACCGCATTCTGCTTCCTCGAACATGCTCAAATCGGGGTCACCAATGTGGCAAGATGAAGGAACGACTCAGACGGAGGTAGTTGAAGCTCTTTATTCATCGATTGCCAACACAAGAATGAAATACAGAGAACGCGCGCCAAAACCCCACAAGGCACAAACCACGCCTCCTACCCATAAACCTTCTGGGTGAGAGACACAAACACATGACATACTGTATAGGCATATCAGCAGACCTGTGAACGCCACAATAGCACCTTAGGAGGGTTACAGGCAGAAGGTCATTATTTAGCTAACTTAGACTCGAACAAGGAGTTGGATAATCATAATCAGACATTGACAGAGGTGCATGATGTGGTGCTCATGGACATTTTGTTGCACCTATCTGGCTGTTACATTTGCTCATTAAAGATGCGCATGGTTTTCACCATGGCGCAAGGGGGGAGGTAATGAAGGTTTTACAATCAGAAAACAAGGTTTAAAATCAGCAATTAGGTTGTGTTTACCATCCCCAGTCACAAGGACCGGTGGAAAGAGTGAATGGGACATTTAAGAAATTAACAACATTTCTGCAAGTGAAAATCGACTTGGGTAGATGCACTACCAATAACACTCCAGAGTTCGACAATAACGGTTGCCCGATTGCCCGGGGCAAGTAAAAATAACCGGCGGGCAGGTAGAACCTGTTCAGACTTGCCCGGTCGGGCAAGCACAAACTCCGACAAATTCGTATCATCTGTCTGCTGCTGTGGAGGCGGCAGTTGCAGTGTGCTGCTTTTTTTTTTTTTTTTTGTTTTTTGTGTGTGTGCTTCGATTGGCTGAGCCTCTGTGCTGACGTGCTGACGTACCGACGCAGACATACGGTGACGTTGTTTCACATGCGGCGGTAACAGAAATGGCGGACGGCTCGGAAAAAACAGGAAAAACAACATACGAAACGGACAAAAGAAAAAGAAGTTTCCTGCCTTCATGGAAGGAAATTTATTCGTGGGTGGAGTACGACGGGGCCTGTATGTTTTGTACGGTGTGCAGGGATTTTCCTTCGAAAGCCGATAAAAACGGCTCTTTCTTCCGCGGGAACGACAGCTATCGCAAACAAAATTTAGACAGCCATAGCAAGTCACTTCCTCACCTGGCCTGCGTACAGGCTAAAAAACACCGAAATGTTCCCGGACCGATGGACCGTTGTGTCCAAAGACTCTACCTGGAGAGCCACAACCAGATAAAAAAATGTCTAACGACAGCTTATCATGTCGCCAAAACGGAGCAGCCGTTCACGCAGTATGCATCTCTTCTAAATCTCCAGATGACAAATGGAGTGGACGTCGGGTCAAGATACGGGTCAGATCAAGCATGCCGGAGGTGAGTGATTAACATTCATGTTAACTTTTGATATTTTAGGAAAATTAAGACCCTTAAAAAGTATTAAAAAGTCCTTTCACGACTTTATCTTACATTTTGAAGGTATTTTTTTCTGAATTAAATGTCCAAGAGTTTGAGTCCTAAAAAAACATTGTGAAAGTGTGTGAATTTATTCATTTTATTAAAAAAAAAAAGATGAACTGGTAAGTTGTTTTTGCTTTTCTAACATTGACCACATTATTTATTTTCTATATTGTTTACAGATTTATTGAAGTAATTTACGATGAGATGTGGGAGCCCATCTTCAAACAAATCAACACAGCACCCTTCATTAGCGTCCTGGCTGATGCAGCCACGGATGTCAGTGTGAGGGACCTGGAGGGCATCTACATAAGAATGATAAGACATGGGCAGCCCAACAATGTCTTTGTAGCAGTGGAAGAATTAACACATGCCGCTGCTCCAGGACACTGTGAGGCCATTAATTCTGGTAAGATGATGCATCTATAAATTAGTTAAAAAATGACAAAGTGAAGTATTGGTAAGGGGAGAAAAATTACAACTCAGTCCTTTTACATATTTTTTGTGCACACTGATAGCTGTTTCTTATATCATCTCTATGTTCAACAGGTGAATAGAGGAAAATAGCTTCTGGCTATAGTTTGGCATATTATTTTAAGAAAAGTTCATTAATGTAAACTGTCCTTTCACACAAATAAATAATCAAATGAATTTAAAAAACACATTAAGACTTATTGAAATTTGTTAAAATATCACTTTAACCATGTTTTTAGCCCTACAGAAAAGTGGGCTACATGACTGGAAGATGAAGACAGTTGGCTTTGGGTCTGACGGGGCTGCCGTCATGGTGGGACGACGTGGGGGAGTGTCAACCCTTGCGCCAAGAGATTCCATATCTGGTTAACATCCAGTGCCTTGGTCATGGATTGGAACTGGCAGCCATGGATACCATCAACCAACATGCCAACATGAAGAAAGTAAGTGAAATTGATTCATGTAATATTGGTTATGTCAGTGTATTTAGACATGTCAAGGTGCAAGAAATGGCCATGCCAAGTGAAAAGAAAGGTATGTATGTATTGTGATTTTCTGTACAGGTAACTGACTTACTGCAGGGCCTGTATAAGCAGTACCACTATTCGCCTAAGGCCTGGAGAGAGCTGCGTGAGTTAGCAGAGGTTCTGCAGATCAAGATCTGGAAGCCAACAAATCTTGGAGGAACGAGATGGCTCCCTCACATTGCCAAAGCCCTCAACACCTTGATGAAAGACTACATTCCAGTCCTGACACACATGGAGAATACTCTTGAAACACGGTACACTGTGATAAGCGACATGATGTGATGTTAGTTCTAAATAATTGCCTAATTTTAAGTTCATATTCTTAACATTTTTTCATTTTCCCTAAGATCTGCCAGTGCCGACATGCTGGGAAGAGCCAGGCAGTGCATCCAAGTCCTGAAGGACTACAAACACCTGCTGTTTGTGGCTTTGGTGCAAGATAGTCTGCATGTTCTGAGTTGGTGTGTATAGTCTTAATACCTTAACTAATGAGGTACATAAGTAGACATTACTGAGTAATGGAGTGGGTAGGTCTCTGAAGCTTGCTCACATGTATCAGTAATTTCATGGCAGGTTATTATTTGTGTTAGTTTGGGTGATTGTGTGACTTAAGCAAATATCATCCATTGATTTTGATATCCTCTTTGTCCCCTCAATGGTTGTTCAATTGCAGTCTAAGCTTGAAGCTACAGGAGGACGGGGTGACCTTGCCCAGTGCGTTACATGCATTTGAAACAGCACTGCTGTCATTGACAAGCATGGCCACATCCCCAGGAGAGTTCCTAGAGCGCTTCTTGGAGGACACAGAGGATGGACAGTTCCACTCTGTGCCCCTCCTCAACTTTAGTCAGGAGAGCAGAGATAGGTTTGACAGGTAGTTCTTGCAACAAACATAATTGAAAGGGATGTTTTTCAAATTTCTTAAGATACGTGTCTCTAAGAAAAACTATTGCTTATTTATGTTTTTGAAATGTGCTTTAGGCTAATGTAAGGGAGCATTTGAAAAAACAAAACAATTTATTCCCAGAAAGGCTATCTGCTATATGTTCTGACCTTATCAATTAAAGCCAGGAGGCAATGGAGAAGATGTAAATTCAAGTCAAAAATTGATCAAGTTAAATTAAACCTCTGTTTCATATTTTAGTCAGTTCAAAGCAGCTTAACATGTCATTCCTTTGTGATTCCCATCAGATGACCTGACTCAAATCATGTCATTCATTTTTTTCTACATTTTATGTCACAGAACGAAGAAGGAGCTGCTGGACAAAGTCCATGAAAGTCTGCTTAGGCGCTTCAAGGATGTGGCGACAGATGAAGTCTTGAAGGCAGCTTCCAATCTTGCAGATCCAAGAGAGTGGCCCTCAGACAAGCAAGACTTGGCCCACTACGGCAGTGACTTCCTCCATACAGTTACTGGCCACTTTGCCGAAGTACTGGACCGTAATGGATGCGATCGCAAGAAGGCAAAGTATTCTGAATGGCCAGCTGCCAAGGTGCTGATAAAGTCCCTGCCACCGAGCCAGCAAGCCAGGGCATGGGAGGATTTTCTTCTCGACCCAGAACGAAAAAAGACTTTCTCCAACCTCCTGATGGTTATTGAGGTGATCCTGGTGCTGCCACTCTCCACTGCAGCATGCGAGCGTGGCTTCAGCGCCATGAAAAGAATAAAGTCTGACTGGAGGAGCCAACTGTCTGTAAAAATGTTGTCAAAACTAATGTTTTTGGCTATTGAAGGCCCTCCTGTTCAAGATTTCAACAGTGATCATGCTTTAAACAGGTGGCTCACATGCTCGGAAAGGGCACGGAGGGTATAACATACATGCATACACGCACACACAGACACACACAGAATGCACTGATGCACTGACAGTGCATCAGTGCATTCTGTGTGTGTCTGTGTTGTTGTCAAATTGTGAAATTGCCTTGGTTGGAATAAATAAAAAGAAAGACAGAAAGACAGAAAGAAAGAAATTTACCCGTACACAGTCTGTGTACGGGTAAATTTCTTTCTTTCTGTCTTTCTGTCTTTCTTTTTATTTATTCCAACCAAGGCAATTTCACAATTTGACAATGTCACAACATTTCTTTCATTGGTTGGAAGAGAGCAGGGAGAAGTTTCATATGAAATGTAATGACAAATGAAAAATAAAAACTGCTTTCTGACAGAAGAAGTGTTGTGTAGTGTCGTCTACAGTCAACAGATAATGGATTTTAGTAAGATATAAGTCTTGAGGAAAATTTGCACAACACCGCGGCGCCACAAAAAGAACCTCTTAGGCAGGGCAAGTAAGAATTTAGGCAGGGCAAGTAGATTTGAAAAGTACTTGCCCGATGGGCAAGTAGGAAAAAACCTTAACGTCGTACCCTGCACTCAAGCTAACAGAATGACGCAGCTAACCCCGCATGAAATGCTTACAGGTCGACCTATGCTTTCACCTACATTTTGAGGTCCCCACAAGGGGCCCCCATTCGAACAATTAGAAATAAAATTGAAAAAGTATATCAGACAACTGACTTCCATGCACAAGCTCATATTCTAACAGGAAAAACAGAGCTCCAGAGCTGGAGAAACGACCCACCAAGGGGGGTGGGACCAGGCGACCAGGAGTACCTAAGGGTGTTCCGGAGAAAGTGGAACGAGCCCAGGAGAGAAGGACCATACATACAAGTCAGTCACCAACGCAACGCCAACAGCAATCCAGGTGGAAGGGAGTTCCACCTGGTACCACCTCAACCACAGCACCAAAGCCGCTCAACCAAGGACGAGGAAGGACCGCAAGGAGGAGCTGGGTGCAGGTGTACCGGGCACTGATCGACCACCCCAGGACCAGACACAGACCAGCCTGGAACAACAGCCACATGATGATGCTGAGGCTGACGAGCCTGCTACTGATCCTCTGCGGGCTTTGGTAAATTCCACAGACTCAGGGACGGATCCAGAGGAAGAGTGAAACCACAACAACAGAGTAGACTTGGACCAACCAGGAATTAGGTGGTAATACTAGAGAAAGCATGAACGTGTTGCAGGAAAGGCCAGCAATGAGATATTCGGGAATAGTTAAACATGCGAGGGAAAAAAGGTCAGCGAATCAAGTTTCCTTATATGTTCAAATATATATTCAATTATATATTCAAAATGAGAAATATGCAGACGAGCAAACTACTCTTACTGTTATGATAAGTAGCCATACACCCAAAGTATAACTTAGTAACCTGGGGACAAGTTCAATGTACAATAGACATTCGGCAAGAACCAATGTACTGGTGTATAACAGTAGAATCAGGAGATCAATGGGATCAGGTAGTAGTGCGTATGAATTAGAATTAAAAAAGAGGTTTTTGCATGTAAAGTCAGAAGTAATACTAGACTTAAAACCAAATGTAGAAGTCTCTTGTTTGACCAAGGACCAACGTGGTATAGTCAATATGACAAAATAGATCCAAATCCAGTTACTGATAAAATAGATTCAACTCAAAATAATGATGAAATAGAAAATGATAATAACGTCTCAACAACAAGAAAACAAAAAAGTAAGAGCCATAAAATATATATCTGGGGATAGAGGTTGTTGCGGATAAATAATAAGCATAGTATCAGCAGCTCAAAAGAGTAGTAATAAATATACAAGTTGTAGTAACTGCACCTCAACACATGATGGCGGCAAACAATATACTGGGGGCGGCGCTTAACGCTAGCCATTGTGCGTCATGGAGGCCACGCCTCCTGCCCAGTGACTACCGGGGGAAGTCGCCGGCTCAAGCCAGAACACCCCAGGCAGCGCATAGGAAGGAAGCAAAGCGACTGAGGATGCAACGCTTGGGGTTCTCCACGCGGCGTGATATACATATAATACTTCTCCTTCTGGTTCATAGTTAAATAACTTAAACCTAAACAAATAAAGTGAGTTATAAGCGTTCCTGTTGTCGGCAGCCTTCTTCCCCGGGACACAAACCCCACATTCTGGTGACTTCCCGACGTGATTCGGGGAAAGAGAGGTTTTATTTGGAACCTTGGAACTTTGGCCGCACTGCAACCGTACGACTCAACAGCTCTGCCACAAGGCGCCATAACAGGAGGTAAGCAGTGCCCATTGCTCAGGCTAAAACTGCACATAGATAGATATAGGATTATTAGGTGACAGAGCTGCTAGCGTACGTTGTGGTAGAGCTTTGGTTCTCCGGTCCATAGTCGTTACAGTTAAGCCGAAGCAAAATGAACAGGCGCTTATAACTCTTTTGGAATTAGTTAAATGATATTATGTCGCCATTGTACGACAAATAGAAGAACCAAGAGGCCAGTACTGTATGTATTATTAAAACTCGGTACGGGACCTGGGAGTATAAAAAAACTCGGCGCGGAGCTTTTAGAGTATAAAATTTAAAACTTAATACAAACTTGGGAATATAAAAACTCGGCACGGAGCTTTAGAGTATAAAAAAAAAAAATAATAATAATAATAACAAAAAATTAAAACTCAGTACAAAACTGGGAATATAAATTTGGGGCATAACCCCTAGAGTATAGGAGAGTGGAAAACGGAGATCGATAGGGTACAGATCGCTACTAACATTGTTACTAACACTGCATTCTCAAAGAACTACGCTAACTTGCATGAAACACAATAACCCACGTTTGTGTACATAATCCTGTATGTGCTAACGCTTGCTAACCTTGCTAGGGTGCATCTTAGCTTTGTCTACAGAATATGGTACATGTAACTGACGATAGCCCAACACGTGGGTTATCTCATATGGGTCTTTGTTCTTAACAGAAGCATGGTAGCATTAGCCACATAAGCTAACACGAGGGCCTAGCGGATATGCTAGGTATTTAGAACTGAAGATAGCCCACCACGGGGGGTGGTTTATGGCTCATTGTTCCAGGGGGGATGGTAACATTCTTGTGTTCCTAGCCATTTGGCCCAAGTGGAGGCTAATAGCTATGCTAAGTCTAGGGAGAGACGGTAAACACATCTATCTAACCTATAGACATATACCTAACAGTGCCAGTGGATTTGGAGCCCTTCCACATATGGGCACACACATAGTAGGATATATACACAATATTAACGTGGAGGATATAAAGTGTGCGCATTTAAATAAGTTCTATGCTATGGTAACACAGCAGGGAGCATAGATTACAAATCCCTGTCAGCCATTTTGGGAGTCCCCAAAATGGCCCCCAAGACCCCCTACCCCTCGACCACCCCTACCCCCACCCAGACTACCCAGACTTTCCCCCTCCC
Organism: Merluccius polli; assembly: GCA_030340625.1. Classification (NCBI taxonomy): domain Eukaryota; kingdom Metazoa; phylum Chordata; class Actinopteri; order Gadiformes; family Merlucciidae; genus Merluccius; species Merluccius polli. The sequence goes on from JAOPHQ010002280.1 coordinate 265,108, forward strand.
CCGACGACTGACCATGAAGAAGGGGACAAAGGAATGGCGTTTGCCAGTCTGCGTTTGCAAGTGTGAATGGAGTGTGAATGAAGTTGTGCACTCCTAGAATGCAAGGGGAGAAGGCAGAATGGAGCCCAATACAATAATTCGGTTTAATGTTATTATCTAGACGTATACATTTATAAATAACTATGTTAACAGATGTCATTACTGCGATAAAAAGTGTTGTGTAAAAACTGATTATTCATAAGCATCAACTTGTCAGTAATAGGAAGGTGTTCAAATTGACATTAACTCTTTGTTTTATTCTTTCCTTTACCCTTAAGAGAAGGAGGGGACCTCCATGCCCATTCCAAAGAAAGATCATGAACACCTCTTTTTGTTTTTATTAATGATAAGAAATTATAAGGTTAACAAAGGAGGAAAGGGAAGTTGGACAGGACACAATGAGATGGGGACAGTAAGTGGTGATTCTTAAAACAAAAGGATTTATTTAGAAAGACAGAAGGAAGTAAATAGAAGGATAGAAGGAGAGATAAGCGTAAGAAAAGTCAGAGAAAGTGAAAGAAAAGTCAGAGAAAGTGAAAGAAAAGTCAGAGAAAGTGAAAAGGGAAAGGAAGAAACGTGGTCAAGAGATAGAGGGAGGCCTTATAGAGTTATAATAGTAATGGTAATAATAATAATGATGTTAATGATAATAATAATAATAATAAAATACATAATGAAACATAATGAAGAAAGCGATGCGAACATTAGGACGGTTAAGGATCAGGTCAACTATGTATACATATCTGTTATTTGTTTTTGTTTCCTGTTGATTTGTTTTCTTTGTGTATTTGTTTTATACTTTTAACTGTTTGTGTGAGTGTTTTGTGCTTTATAGGACAAATAGCAGACCAACAGCTCAGTCACGTCACATGAAACCCCGAACCCCTGGTACCCCCTCATGAGTCTTTGTACATAAGATGGTTGATGGGCATAATACGGCCCTAGCTGATAGTTTCATTTAAATCAGAAGTTATCTCCTCTACCACTCGTCCACAGTAGTCCAGGGGTCAACCAGCGCTGGGGACTAACAGTCCAGGGACTTTGCTCCCGCCTCAAGCGACGATATGGGAGTGTGGTAGAGTCATAACCTGATACACAGTGTAGGGGTGTAACAATTAAGCCAGTCAATTTTTGGGTTGCTCGGTTTACCTCCATAATGTGGTGTCCATTGTCTTGTTTTTATATACGATGTTTTGTTTTTGCTCAATGATGCTGACCGTTGCTGAGGCTATGATTCTTAGATGGACCAGAGGGTTTTCACTTGGGACACACACACAGGTGCCATTTGATTATTAGAGGTGACTTGGGCGATGACAATGAGGAAATTGAGGTTGGTTTATTTGAGCCATATCCATTTTTAGTAAGCAAAACTATTCAATGATTGTGTGTGGATATATATATATTCAATTTTAACTTCATTCACCATATTCACCTATTGTTTGACTCACCTTTGTATGCAAGTTTGTTTTGATATAACTTTCACATATGGTTTGAACTACTTAGATTAGTAATGATATAAGACCATATAGGATTAAGACATGCCTGATCTATAATTACATAATAAGAAACCACTGTCTACATATTGTTTGTTGCATTGTGTTAGATGTTTTCTTTGCAAAGATACTGGTTGGTTCTGGTCTCTCTTCCCCCAGGACAATGGAGGGGGGTCCATTAGAGAGAGGACAGTTGATCTGGGTTCCTGCCCTAAATGGACTCAAACTCATATTTGGACATTGAAATGGACCGCATACACAAAATGAACAGCAGGAACATTCCTGTTACCAGCGGTTGATAAGTTTCATATTTGGAGGCAACATGGCTGACAGTCTTATCTGAATGTGATGTGTTTTTATACACTATATTTTTAATTTTCTTTTGATTCTTTTAATGATTGATTATTCACAAGCGATTGATGTTGAAAGATGTTAACACTCTATAATTATGATTTGTTGTGCATTGGCAGTGACTGGATTGCAGAGAAGTGCTTCATCCTGATGGGGGGGTGAGTTCTTCTCTACCGTCATGATACTCTTTTTTCATCTCCTAGAGGTGGTTTTCGACTGGATGATGGTAACCCGACCTGGAAAGACCTCTCTTCAGCTGCTGAAAGGGTAACTGGGAAGAGATCTTCCGGTGGGGTGAGACTAGCTCATGAATTTGGCCTTATTAGAACAATTGAATAAGTTTACCTAGTCTAAAAGTAAATTAAAATAATGTGGGCATAAGATTTAAAGGTAACGCTAGAAGACTAAAATAGTTGTTCCAAAAGGTTTGATAAACTAGGACCCAGAATCACTGTCATATGCATATATTTTATGATATCATCAATATGGTCAATATAAGCAGGAAGAATGAATGCAACATGCTTAACTTTGTGTTAATTTTGCGTGACTTTTTCAAAGTCACGAGGGGGGAATAAGTAGTGCATTTTATTTTAAGTAGTGTATTTTATTTCAAGGAGGGACTATTGTTGCATTTTATTTTCAAGAGTATTTTATTTTCAAGGAGGGAAATATTTTTGCATTTTATTTACAAGGGGGGAATATTTGTGCATTCAGATTTTTTGTTTTTTGTTTTTTTTTCCGTTTTATTTGTTTAAGTGTTGAATTTGCATAAGTCAGACATATGTTCTTTAAACATTTGCAAGGACCAGGTTAAAGTAATCATTGGGAAATACTTCAGCAATCTGTTGGGAAAGGATCTAATGCATAAGCTAAATAGTTTATTGACATAGAAAATTGGGAATTACTACGCCAACGCCTAATGCTGTTATGCTGTGTTTAATACCGTAACTTGTTAGCTCTTTCCACTGCTGTGTCAAAACTACAGCGCCAACACAGGGTGGTGCAGCAGTTACTCATCAAACAAGCGGTTATGTTACATTCACTGGGTATGGTGGAAAGAGTGACCGGGACATTCAAGAAACTGACATTTCCGAGAAACAGAGTGCAGAGCCAAAGGACGAACCACCAACCAGGGTGGAGAAAGGTGACCAGGTGTACCCGAGAGTGTGCAGGGGACAGTGGAGCGCCCCGACTTGATCAGGCTGTGGTACCTGATATCCTGGAGTTCGGCACCTGTGTCTAGGAGGACATGGCACCTGTTTTACTTGAATGTTGAATTATTAAATACACAGTATGCTTCACGGTTGTCAATACAATGCATTATAAGTTCGGAATGTGTTATGCTGTAGTCCCATGATTGCTTTAATAATGAAACGGATGAATTTTTTGATGCTGCTAAAATGTTCTGACTACTGGTGAGGAGTGGATCCGTGGGGAAGGCACACATGGGTACGTGTTGGTAACCTTGGCGTGTGGGCCTTGCCTATGGATCACAAGATGGGCATTGAATTCATGAACTGTCCGACATGAGGTTGGCTACAGATACGGGGGATAACACTGATGATCTTTGAGTAACCTGCGTGCATGGAAACCATCTGAGCAATTGCATGCTAGTCTACAGGGCGTTTTTTAGATCTATATAGGGTTACTGCTAACTAACACGCTAATGTCTCTTCTGTGTTAGCCAGAGCTGCTAACACGGTAATGTCTGTTCTTATACCTGGAGGTATTCGATTTTGGTTATACATGCATATAAGTATTTGAAGGGATTTCATATGGGGAAATTACAATGCATTAACTACTATGCCTTTCTGTCCTCAGGATACTGTGATAATGGTATGACATATGGATTGTATGATGTGATGATAATTTGTCTACTGTTGGCTACGGCCCATGTATTCTTTGAGACACACCAAGGTGTTGCGAATTAATAACATGTATCATCAGGCTGTAAAATATCTGCACATAGCCAGGAGTAGAAATAAATATACAAGTTGTAGTAACTGCACTTCAACACATGATGGCGCCAAACGATATACTGGAGGCGGCGCTTAACGCCAGCCATTGTGCGTCATGGAGGCCACGCCTCCTGCCCAGGGGCACCCGGCGGAAGCATCCGGTTAGAATCAGAACACCCCAGGCAGAGCATCGAGACAGATGCAAAGCGAGGGGGCTCTCCACGCGGCGTGACTTTTACATTACCTCTCCATTGTTACGTAGGTTAGAAATAACTTAAACCTAAACAAATAAAGTGAGTTATAAGCGTTTCCTGTTGTCGGCAGCCTTCTTCCCCGGGACACAAACCCCACATTCTGGTGACTTCCCGACGTGATTCGGGGAAAGAGAGGCTTTATTTGGAACCTTGGAACTTTGGCCCCACTGCAGCATACGACTCATCAGCTCTGCCACATGGCGCCGTAACAAGAGGTAAGCAGTGCCCATTGCTCAGGCTAAAACTGCACATAGATAGATATAGGACTATTAGGTGACAGAGCTGCTAGCGTACGTTGTGGTGGAGCTTTGGTTCTTCGGTCCATAGTCGTTACAGTTAAGCCGACGTAAAATGAACAGGCGCTGAATACTCAAATTGGGATTGATTAAATTATATTAGTCGCCATTTTACGGCAAATAAGAAGTAACAAATGGCCAGTAATGTATGAGTGTAAGGGTTTGAGGCCCATTTAGTAGTAAATCGGTTTGAGGCCGAATTAGTTTAAGAGGCGGGTTTGAGGCCCACATATGGCTTAAAATAAAATAAAAAAGACAAAAAAGAGGCGGGTTTGAGGCCCACATATGGCTTAAAATAAAATAAAAAAGACAAAAAAGAGGCGGGTTTGAGGCCCACATATGACTTAAAATAAAATTTAAAAAAAAAGACAAAAAAGAGGCGGGTTTGAGGCCCGATTAATGTTTTAAAATCGGTTTGGGGCCCCTAAATTGTTTTATCTTGTTTAATTGGTCAAAGATTGTGACCTAATATGATAACGTGGTGAATTAGGAAGTGGAGTGAGGAGATCGAGTGGTCATAGAACGCTACTAACATTACTACTAACATTGCATGCACAAAGAACTACGCTAACTTGCATGAAACACAATTGCCCGCATTCGTGTAGCTAACCCTGCATGTGTTGATGCTTGCTAACTTTGCTAAAGTGCATCTTAGTTAAGTCTGCAGAATGTAACTGGAGAACCCAACACGTGGGTTAGCCTTTTGTTCCTCATAGAAGCATGGTAGCATTCTGGTACTATTAGCCACATAAGCTAAACACGAGGGCCTAGCGGAAGATAGCCCACCACGGGGGGTGGTTTATGGCTCATTGTTCTCCAAGGGGGATGGTAGCATTCCCGTATTCTTAGCCATTTGGCCCAAGTGGAGGCTAATGGCTATGCTAAGTCTAGGGAGAGACGGTAAACTCATCTATCTAACCTATAGACATATACCTAACAGTGCAAGTGGAGTTGGAGCACTTGTACATATGGGCACACACATAGTTGGGCATATACACAATATTAACTGGTAGGCCTAGTAACACAGCAGGGAGCATAGATTACAAATCCCTGTCAGCCATTTTGGGAGTCCCCAAAATGGCCCCCAAGACCCCCTACCCCTCGACCACCCCTACCCCCATCAGACTACCCAGACTTCCCCCCTCCCCCGACGACTGACCATGAAGAAGGGGACAAAGGAATGGCGTTTGCCAGTCTGCGTTTGCAAGTGTGAATGGAGTGTGAATGAAGTTGTGCGCTCCTAGAATGCAAGGGGAGAAGGCAGAATGGAGCCCAATACAATAATTTGGTTTAATGTTATTATCTAGACATATACATTTATAAATAACTATGTTAGCAGATGTCATTACTGCGATGAAAAGTGTTGTTGTGTAAAAACTGATTATTCATAAGCATCAACTTGTCAGTAATAGGAAGGTGTTAAAATTGACATTAACTCTTTGTTTTATTCTTTCCTTTAACCTTAAGAGAAGGAGGGGACCTCCATGCCCCTTCCAAAGAAAGATCATGAACACCTCTTTTTGTTTTTATTAATGATAAGAAATTATAAGGTTAACAAAGGAGGAAAGGGAAGTTGGACAGGACACAATGAGATGGGGACAGTAAGTGGTAATTCTTATAACAGGAGGATTTATTTAGAAAGACAGAGGGAAGTAGACAGAAGGATAGAAGAAGGGAAAGTGTAAGAAAGTTAAAGAAGGTAAAGAGAGAAATGTGGTCTAGAGAGAGAGGGACAGAGCAGAGATAAAGCCGCAGGAGGTAATTTAGATAAGGAGATCTAACAAAGGAGGGAGGCATTATAGAGTTATGTAGGGGTTTACCTTATAATAGTAGTGGTAATAATAATAATGATGTTAATGATAATAATAATAATAATAATAATAGACATAATGAAACATAACGAAGAAAGCAATGCGAACATTAGGACGGTTGAAGATCAGGTCAACTATGTATATATGTCTGTTATTTGTTTTTGTTTCCTGTTGATTTTGTTTTCTTTGTGTATTTGTTTTATACTTTTAACTGTTTGTGTGAGTGTTTTGTGCTTTATAGGACAAATAGCAGACCAACAGCTCAGTCACGTCACATGAAGCCCCGAACCCCTGGTACCCCCTCATGAGTATTTGTGCATAAGATGGTTGATGGGCATAATACGGCCCTATCTGATAGTTTCATTTAAATCAGAAGTTATCTCCTCTACCACTCGTCCACAGTAGTCCAGGGGTCAACCAGCGCTGGGGACTAACAGTCCAGGGACTTTGCTCCCGCCTCAAGCGACGATATGGGAGTGTGGTAGAGTCATAACCTGATACAGTGTAGGGGTGTAACAATTAAGCCAGTCAATTTTTGGGTTGCTCAGTTTACCTCCATAATGTGGTGTCCATTGTCTTGTTTTTATATACAATGTTTTGTTTTTGCTCAATGATGCTGACCGTTGCTGAGGCTATGATTCTTAGATGGACCAGAGGGTTTTCACCTGGGACACACACACAGGTGCCATTTGATTATTAGAGGTGACTTGGGCGATGACAATGAGGAAATTGAGGTTGGTTTATTTGAGCCATATCCATTTTTAGTAAGCAAAACTATTCAATGATTGTGTGTGGATATATATATATTCAATTTTAACTTCACTCCCCATATACACCTATTGTTTGACTCACCATTGTATGCAAGTTTGTTTTGATATAACTCTCACATATGGTTCGAACTACTTAGATTAATAACGATATAAGATCATTAAGACCATATAGGATTAAGACATGCCTGATCTATAATTCCATAATGGAAACGACTGTCTACATATTGTTTGATGTATTGTGTTAGATGTTTTCTTTGCAAAGATACTGGTTGGTTCTGGTCTCTCTTCCCCCAGGACAATGGAGGGGGGTCCATTAGAGAGAGGACAGTTGATCTGGGGTTCCTGCCCTAAATGGACTCAAACTCATATTTGGACATTGAAATGGACTCCATACACAAAATGAACAGCAGGAACATTCCTGTTACCAGCGGTTGATAAGTTTCATATTAGGAGGCAACATGGTTGACGGTCTTATCTGAATGTGATGTGTTTTTACACTCTATATTTTCAATTTTCTTTTTGATTCTTTTAATGATTGATTATTCACAAGCGATTGATGTTGAAAGATGTTAACACTCTATAATTATGATTTGTTGTGCATTGGCAGTGACTGGATTGCAGAGAAGTGCTTAATCCTGATGGGGGGTGAGATCTTCTCTACCGTCATGATACTCTTTTTTCATCTCCTAGAGGTGGTTATCGACTGGATGATGGTAACCCGACCTGGACAGACCTCTCTTCAGCTGCTGAAAGAATAACTGGGAAGAGTTCTTTCCGGTGGGGTGAGACTAGCTCATGAATTTGGCCTTATTAGAACAATTGAATAAGTTTACCTAGTCTAAAAGTAAAATAAAATAATGTGGGCATAAGATTTAAAGGTAACGCTAGAAGACTAAAATAAGGTTTGATAAACTAGGACCCAGAATCACTGTCATATGCATATATTTTATGGTATCATCAATATGGTCAATATAAGCAGGAAGAATGAATGCAACATGCTTAACTTTGTGTTAATTTTGCGTGACTTTTTCAAAGTCACGAGGGGGGAATAAGTAGTGCATTTTATTTTAAGTAGTGTATTTTATTTCAAGGAGGGACTATTGTTGCATTTTATTTTCAAGAGTATTTTATTTTCAAGGAGGGAAATATTTTTGCATTTTATTTACAAGGGGGGAATATTTGTGCATTCAGATTTTTTGTTTTTTGTTTTTTTTTTCGTTTTATTTGTTTAAGTGTTGAATTTGCATAAGTCAGACATATGTTCTTTAAACATATGCAAGGACCAGGTTAAAGTAATCATTGGGAAATACTTCAGCAATCTGTTGGGAAAGGATCTAATGCATAAGCTAAATAGTTTATTGACATAGAAAATTGGGAATTACTACGACAACGCCTAATGCTGTTATGCTGTGTTTAATACCTTAACTTGTTAGCTCTTTCCACTGCTGTGTCAAAACTACAGCGCCAACACCGGGTGGTGCAGCAGTTACCCATCAAACAAGCGGTTATGTTACATTCACTGGGAATGGTGGAAAGAGTGAACGGGACACTCAAGAAACTGACATTTCCGAGAAACAGAGTGCAGAGCCAAAGGATGGACCACCAACCAGGGTGGAGAAAGGTGACCAGGTGTACCCGAGAGTGTGCAGGGGACAGTGGAGCGCCCCGACTTGATCAGGCTGTGGTACCTGATTTCCTGGAGTTCGGCACCTGTGTCTAGGAGGACATGGCACCTGTTTTACTTGAATGTTGAATTATTAAATACACAGTATGCTTCACGGTTGTCAATACAATGCATTATAAGTACGGAATGTGTTATGCTGTAGTCCCATGATTGCTTTAATAATGAAACGGATGAATTTTTTGATGCTGCTAAAATGTTCTGACTACTGGTGAGGAGTGGATCCGTGGGGAAGGCACACATGGGTACGTGTTGGTAACCTTGGCGTGTGGGCCTTGCCTATGGATCACAAGATGGGCATTGAATTCATGAACTGTCCGACTTGAGGTTGGCTACAGATACGGGGGATAACACTGATGATCTTTGAGTAACCTGCGTGCATGGAAACCATCTGAGCAATTGCATGCTAGTCTACAGGGCGTTTTTTAGATCTATATAGGGTTACTGCTAACTAACACGATAATGTCTCTTCTGTGTTAGCCAGAGCTGCTAACACGGTAATGTCTGTTCTTATACCTGGAGGTATTCGATTTTGGTTATACATGCATATAAGTATTTGAAGGGATTTCATATGGGGAAATTACAATGCATTAACTACTATGCCTTTCTGTCCTCAGGATACTGTGATAATGGTATGACATATGGATTGTATGATGTGATGATAATTTGTCTACTGTTGGCTACGGCCCATGTATTCTTTGAGACACACCAAGGTGAATGCCATCCAATTTAGAGATGCGACAGGTTTTCCTACTGTCTAGAAGAGGTTTTCCCGAACTAAGTCGATTGGTGATGTTGATGTTTTTCTTTTCGCTTGAATTTATACTCACCATTTTTAGACCTTACATGATACATAGCATTATTAATTTATAGTATGGTCATCAGTGATGACCAAGGAGGGACTGTTGCGAATTAATAACATGTATCATCAGGCTGTAAAATATCTGCACATAGCCAGGAGTAGAAATAAATATACAAGTTGTAGTAACTGCACTTCAACACATGATGGCGCCAAACGATATACTGGAGGCGGCGCTTAACGCCAGCCATTGTGCGTCATGGAGGCCACGCCTCCTGCCCAGGGGCACCCGGCGGAAGCATCCGGTTAGAATCAGAACACCCCAGGCAGAGCATCGAGACAGATGCAAAGCGAGGGGGCTCTCCACGCGGCGTGACTTTTACATTACCTCTCCATTGTTACGTAGGTTAGAAATAACTTAAACCTAAACAAATAAAGTGAGTTATAAGCGTTTCCTGTTGTCGGCAGCCTTCTTCCCCGGGACACAAACCCCACAAAGGTGAATGCCATCCAATTTAGAGATGCGACAGGTTTTCCACCTATTCAGAAGGGGTTTTCCCGAACTAAGTCGATTGGTGATGTTGATGTTTTTCTTTTCGCTTGAATTTATACTCACCATTTTTAGACCTTACATGATACATAGCATTATTAATTTATAGTATGGTCATCAGTGATGACCAAGGAGGGACTGTTGCGGATAAATAATAAGCATATGTATCAGCAGCTCAAAAGAGTAGTAATAAATATACAAGTTGTAGTAACTGCACCTCAACACATGATGGCGGCAAACAATATACTGGGGGCGGCGCTTAACGCTAGCCATTGTGCGTCATGGAGGCCACGCCTCCTGCCCAGTGACTACCGGTGGAAGTCGCCGGCTCAAGCCAGAACACCCCAGGCAGCGCATAGGAAGGAAGCAAAGCGACTGAGGATGCAACGCTTGGGGTTCTCCACGCGGCGTGATATACATATAATACTTCTCCTTCTGGTTCATAGTTAAATAACTTAAACCTAAACAAATAAAGTGAGTTATAAGCGTTCCTGTTGTCGGCAGCCTTCTTCCCCGGGACACAAACCCCACAAGGTAGGATATACAGTATCTGATCTCTACGAACGCAAAGTTAAAGTAACACAAATACCCAACAAACCCTGCTCGAATAGCTGAGGAAGCTTTTATGGCAAACCTATGGAGTGAACAAGTACTTCAAAATCAAGACAAAGTACTGGTAGATATATTTTGGCTCTGTGAACATAAGTTACTTCGTGCCATGCTACCTGAGCAATGGTATGGAAGGTGTGCAAGAGTACGAGTCGTAACGGAAATTGTGTTATTTCCGGCATTAGACAGGGTTGTCAAAAATTCAGAGACCAATGGCTTAGATAGACAAAAAAGAGAGATAATAGGACTACCCAGAGGTATACCAAGCAGATACAAGGCCAGGAACGAAGTAGCAGCAGGATTTGAAGCTATCATGCCAATAATAGAACTAGTAAAAAACGCAGAATGGATTAACTACATTTATTATAATCAACAGAGGTTCATTAATTACACAGATGACGCTTTATCTGCTCTAGGTGAGCAGCTGCAGGCCACAAGCGCAATGACTTGGCAAAACAGGCAAGCATTAGATTGGCTCTTAGCGGAGAAGGGAGGAGTGTGTGAACTCATAGGCGAAATGTGTTGTACCTTTATCCCAAATAATACTTCGCCGAACGGAACGTTCACACTTGCCATGAATAAACTTAAAAAGCTAAGACAGGAGGTTAAAGATAATGCGGGACATGGGAAAGATTGGATGGCATGGCTACAACTGGATATGGGAAAATGGGGAACAATATTGGCTCAAATAGGGATAATTCTTTCAATTGTATTCATAGTAATGGGATTGATTTTTTGTTGCTGTATTCCAGTGCTGAGGTCTATGATAGCATCTAGGTTAAGCAAACAAATGTTCCTTATGTCCAGAGACATAGTTGAGGAGAAAGAAGTGGAATGGGAGTATATTGGGGACGGAAGTCAGAGTGATTATAGGGAAGACAATGACATGGAAGGGGAGACATCTGAGGTTTGACCTGGCCTCGAGGGGGCTCACATGTGAACGTGCTAGTAACCTCTCCATGTGGGCCACGCCCTTGGTAAACAGATGGAACACGGAACTCATAACATAACCGGACATGAAGACGCTGATGAAAGCTGAAGCAATGAATACAATACTGCCCAAAACCCCCCACATACATACAGCACACCAATACATGAAGATCACCTGATCATCCACAACAATGCATGTTGAAAGAATTTGAGTTTTATTTGTTATTTTTATGTCACATACTTTTTGTAAGGATGACTTTCAATGCATGCTGAAAGTTTGTTTAATGTTGTGTAATGCATTTTTTGAAGTAAGTGTATGATCTTTGTCTAGGTCGTGGGTTATGGAGAGATAATGATTTAGATGGTTTTTACAACATTACATGGCATTTATAGCTAAACTCATTAGGCTATGTGATACTATGTTAACTTGTAATATTTTTGAGATTCTGTGATACACATTTTGATATATGCATGCCAAAGGTTTTATATTAACTTTTATTCTTGTATTGCATGTTTTTATATTAATTTATATCTTGTTGTTATGGGTACCAACTCAGAGGAAACACTTATAGGGTATTGCACATTTGGTAATCTTTTTCACCTTGCTTCAGTAAAAAGTTTCAGGTTGAAATCCCTGGAACAGGTTGAAATTCCTATGATGATGATGAAAGCAAGTTGTTTTTTCCAGGTAATCAGATGTGAATACTGTTAATTTATCTAGCATTCCGGCAAGTAGTCAATAAATTGGGGTTATTAAAGATAATGGTAGTTGCTATTGGGACTTAATAAGTCCCAAAGGGGGGATATATGGGAGAAATTTACTAGTTATTTACTATACATTTAAAAGGAATATGTTCATTATAGTCTACCATTAAATAAGAGGGAACATTCATTATCTTGCCCATATGCTGAAACAGGGGTTAGAAAGGACATGAGGTTCCAATCTATACCATAGCAGGTGGGAACAAGTCTTTGTTGTTGATATAGAGCCATGCCAGTTGGGAAGCGTTGTAAAACGCAAACATTCCTTCCAGTCCTCCTGGACTGGAGGACAAATGTTGGGGATAGTAAACAGATTCCAGGTCACACTCCCCCCTGGACTGACCTGCAAGGCTAATTGATGTGCCGGGGTCAAATTCTGTAGATGAAATGGGATCTTTGTTGTGAATAAGAGCATAAACAGATGTACACTCCTGACCAACAGAAAGGGGTTAAAAGGAAGGGTCCAGGACTGGACCCTCAGTTCTTTGTCAAACCAACTCAGGCTTTGTGGTTGCTTGTTCTCAAGTGATAATAAAGTCTTACATCTTCAGACCTTGACTCTCTCGAACTTCCCTTCTTTAGTTTAAGTGTTAGACGTGGTTTTCTCCACGAGTCGTGGATTTCCTCGTTCGTTTGCGCGAACTAGTTCGCGTCGTTCAGTTCGCCATGAAGAGTCGTTCGTTCGTTCGTTCGTTCGTTCGTGTCAGTCGTTCACTTAGCTCCTCCCTCGTTCGCGAATCACGAACGACTCGGCTCAGGGCTGTCATTCGCGAACGGCGAATGCCAGCCGAGTCGGTCAGACTCGGCTCCTCCTCGTTCACACAACATTCAAACGAATCACGAATGCAGCTGAGTCGGTCTCGGACTCCCTCATTCTTCTCATTTACTAACTAATCATGAAATCACGATTCACAATCGTGCAATGGTGCTTGATGGCGTTAATAAATGTGTTAATAGCAAATACAACATTGTGTCTGGTTGAATATGTTAACATATGTATTTCATTTGAGTTCAACAGATTTATTTAATGTATGCATAATGACATTCATTTACTCACTCTCTGTCAATGAGCATAGACCGGCATAAACATAGAAGAAAGTGGAGTCTACGTCGTCACGTGACAGCACTTGGACGTTGGATGTCCATGTCCTACAGGCCACAGCGAGACAGTATAGCTGGGTCTACCCATGATTCGCGTATTTTAATGGAGAGCGGTCTGAGGCAGCTTTTTGAGAGGCACCATGTACCAGTTGGGTGTCACTTGCTGGGTGACAGTGGCTATCCCTGCAAGACGTGGCTCTTGACACCCTATCTCAATCCACAACCGGGAGCACAGTTAAAGTATTACATGTAAGTGATTACGCAGATTACGCTTAGTCCTATTAGTGGGGCGGCTTAGCTGAAAAACCGTGCACTTTATGATAAAAGCATGAAATTTGGTACACATATAGCCAAAAGCATATATAAAAAAATTGGATATCGGGCCATCATGAATTTTCAACATGGCGGCCATGGCAGCCATTTTTCAAAATGGCTGCCAAACACAACCTTTTCAGCTCTATTTTCAGGATATAATTTGATAATTTTGATGATGTTTGTTAGTTTTTTCACCATAAATAGTTTTTCAAAAGTTATACACTAAAAGTACAAATAAGTTTTGAAAAATTCAAGATGGCCGCCACAATTAGCATGACAACTGTAACTGTAAAATGCCTAAGTTGCATATAAAATAGATGATGTCTGCCTTAGATTATACATTTAATGATGGAGATTTACTATTAAGATGGTTTTTAGGTTGCAGTATTCATTTTTAAGTTACTTTAGATTAGCCCTGTTGCACATGAATAGTTAATAGTTCTATTCTAGTAATATTTTGCTAGAGCTATGCTATGCTTGGAGCTATGCTGGTCTTTGTTCATTCACTGCGAGAGGCATCTTTCTCCATGTACCTCGATGCACTCACTGAACTGGCCAAATGGTTCCATGCTATGGACCATACGCATTATGCCAGGTGGATCCCTGTTCACTTGAGAGACATGGCAGAACTCCCAAGGAAACATCCTAACATAGCTCAAGAATTCCATGCAGGCAACTTCACAGTGCAAAAGAGTATGAGGGTGTTTTCTTCAATTGCCATTGACCAGGCCCATGAGCAAATGAATGCTTGCATCAAAGGAGATGGTGGTGCTGTAGGCTTAACTGACAACCCATCTGCTTTGCTCCGATGGATGGTAGCAGGCCCAGAGGTTGCCAGACTTATTCAGGAGTTTGAGGTATGTTCTTCCCAGTGCAGAAGAGCGGATGACACTTCACATCATGACCAAACAAATAGTGTCCAGACCTCATTCATCAGGGATGTTAGGTCTCTTGTTAGTGTCCTGGAAGACTTTGGGAACCCCTTTGAAGAGGAAAGTAAGGACCTGATTGTACTTCACTCCAAAGAAATCCCTGGTCCTTCAGCTGTTGAAACAGTTAGAAATGTGAAGCAGACAGGGGAGCACCAATTTGAAATGTACAGCATGGAATGCCTTATTGAACGGACAAAGCCAGTGGATAACCCAATCACACGGAACAAGGTGACTGTCTTTGGCAATGCAACTGTGAGGAGACTATCTAAATCCAAGCAGCAATTAGTCTCTATGAAACAAGACATGCAGCTGTTTTCAAGGTTGTACATTGCTTGCCAGAGCAGGGATGGGAATCTTGATGAGTTTTTCATACATGAGAACCAGGCATGTCCCCCAGCACTCTCAGATGGATGTGGTGGTCTCTACCAGGGTGTGAAGAGTGATCTTCTGTCATGCCTTGAGGATGTTCATAGTTCATACTCTGACAATCCCAAGGTTACCTGTGTAATTATTGATGGGGCAGCCACTGTCCAGATGCTAAAACCAAGTGCTGTAAAAACCTTCAATGAATACGCCCATGATGTCTTCATTCCTTATCTGTCCAGAAAACTTACAAGTGTGACCAGGCTTGATCTGGTGTGGGACCGCTACTTGTCCGAGTCTTTGAAGGCAACAACAAGAGCAAAGCATGGAAAAGGGGTGCAGAGACGCGTGGTAGGTTCCGCAGCCATTCCCCAGAATTGGCAAAACTTTCTGAGGGTTGACAGCAATAAGATTGAGCTATTCACGTTTCTCTCACAAGCCCTGCTGAAATGGTTTGATTGTGTGCGGGAGGATAAACAGCTTGTTATCACAGATGATGTTGGAGTCCTCAGCAGTCCATCCCTACCTGATCTTTCCTCAATTTCTCCATGCACTCACGAGGAAGCTGGTACTCGCATGTTATTGCACGTGGCCCATGCAGTTCAAAATGGTCACCAGAAAATAATAATCCAGACTGTCGATACAGACGTTGTAGTTTTAGCTGTGGCAGCAGTGCAAGGTCTCAATCCAGACGTTGAGCTTTGGTTAGCGTTTGGTACTGGAAAGAGTTTTCGATACATAGCAGCCCATGGAATTTCAGCTGCACTTGGGCCTGAGAAGGCACGTGCTCTTCCTCTGTTTCATGCTCTGACTGGGTGTGATACTGTATGAAGCTTTGCTGGCCATGGGAAAAAGACTGCATGGGCTGTGTGGGCTGTGTTTCCAGAGCTCACAAATGCTCTGCTACAACTGTCGTGTGCTCCTCATGACATTCCGCAGGAGGTGATGATAACAATAGCTCGGTTTGTTATTCTGCTGTATGACCGAACCAGCACATCCACAGAAATAGACCAAGCGCGAAAGAAGTTATTTACCAAGAGGCACAATGTACAGTCAATCCCTCCAACTCAGGCTGCCTTAGCATGTTAAGAGGGCAGTCTACCAAGGGGGGTATGTATGGGGTCAGATGCTGGTATCAACACCAGAGCTGCCTTCTCCGTGTAATTGGGGCTGGTCAAAGGCTGAGGGTCATTATGAACCCTTCTGGACTAGGGTTGGGTATCGTTTGAATTTGAGCGATTCCGATTCCGATTCCTTGTTTCGATTCCGGTTCCTAACGATTCTCGATTCCGATTCTTTTAAGAGGCAGGGTAAAAATTTGTTTTAAATGAGCCAGCTATCCAACGGTCTTTCTGAATGAAATAGTCTGACCTTCATCAATTTTAATTCTATGAACTTTTTATGAACTTTACTATGAATTTCTCAGAGGGCTGTTTTAAACTACAATACAAATATCAAATCTATGAACTTGAATATAATAATATTATAAATAATGAATACATTTCGCAGAGGTACACTTTAACTTTATTTTTAACTCATGAAACATGTTAACATGCCTCCACTGATGGGCTAATCTGGAGCAGAATAGCCATTATTATTATTATTATTAATATGTCGAATCGACATATTAATAATAATAATATGTAAACAGAATGAACAGAAGATGAAAACCGGACAGATTTCCGCTGTTGTAAAATTAGGGACTGGCCCTTTAAGCCGCAGGCTCGTATGCGGAGCGGGAGGGGTAGAGTGAGTGTGTGTGTGAGTTTTTGGAGTGGATGAGAGAGAGGCACGTTACAGCGACCGGAGCAAATAATGTTGATAAGAAAAGTACACGAAATAAATCAGTTTGATCCTGACCACTGTGCAGTCATTCACTAGCTGCTGTTGTTAAGAAAAGGACTCGCGGTAAAATGTAAACACTTAAGGTGGACGCTTCTTCTTTAGTGTTTGGCAGCTCCGGTCGGCGGGCTAGGAATCGAAACTAGGAACCGAAAGTTAAATTCTGCAACGATTCCGGGAGAATCGGAAAGCTAGTCCCGGTTCCAATCGATCCTCGATCCTCGATACCCAACCCTAATCTGGACATGCCTACTAGATGCAGGCCAGTCTAGTTTTGAACTTGTCTCCTGCAGATGTAAGAAGGGCTGTGTTAAGCAGTGCAAGTGCAAAAAAGCTGCCTTAGACTGCACAGCCCTCTGTTTTTGTGAAGGGAATTGCTGACCAGTTGTCCTTAATAGGCTATATGGCAGTTAATGCTTGTAGTACTTATTTGATCTCAGTACCACATGTTCAAAACATTCAGAAACATACAAATATGTGATTTGATGAAAGAATTGTCCATGTCGGATTTAACTATGCAACTTGTACATTTTAAAGCCGCCATCTTGAAAAATAACAACTATCTTGACATTTAAACTACTTATTTGTATGTATCCATGTACTAACACCCATAAACTATGCATTGGTAAGAAATTAACTAATTAGACCAACAATATAAAAGAAAAATCCACATGTATAAGAAAATTCAACCTGAAATCGATGGCAATGGCAGCCATTTTGAAAATTCACGATGGCCCGATATCTAAATTTTTTTGGACTGCTTTTGGCTACAGGTATACCAAATTTCACGCTTTTATCACAAAGTGCACGATTCTTATAAAATTTCCAGCTAAGCCGCCCCACTATATGCGTAAAAAACATTGTATTAGCTCTTTGTCGACTTTTATTTGTTGAATCCATATTTATTATTGTTTACTGTTTTCCTCCATATATGTTAGAGCACACAAAAATACACGAAATGTTGTGGAGAGAGGAATTGGGCAGGTGAAACGTCGATTTCATGTCCTGCACGGTGAAATACGCCTCAGCCCAGAGAGGGCAAGTTCAGTGATCACTGTATGCGCCATTCTCCACAACCGGTATGGGCTGTTATTTAAAGTGTTGAATAGTGGAGATATGCTCATTGGATAATAGTTTGCAGGGTGCTTTTAATTGCCTCCTTGATTTAATGCAATTTACGTATTTTTATTGTTTGCTTTTTCTCTCTCTCTTTAACGTGCATATAGGCTACAACGTCATTATCGTGGTCTGCACAAACTTGTCATCATGTGTGTGTGTATGTATTTTTTATTCTATTTTTATTATTATTGTATTGTGTTGTGTTGGTGTTATGGACCTTTCACGAGATGTGTCCTTAGTAAAGTTTGAATTGAATTGATATGTGGTCTACAGAGCGCGTTGATGGTTTGGTTTATGGCTGACTGATGGTTGCGATATTCCTAAATCGTCGGCATTGCAAAGTTGCATTTTCCCTGTTGCTGAATACCGTAGTATTGCCAAACATTTTATTTCCGGACTAATCGAGTTATTCCTGTTAGTCGGGGATGTTATTGCATCCCGCACTAATTCCACAACACATTTTATACCCTCACGATTTAGCCTATATCTCTTGATCAATTCACAGTCTTCCATTGTCTCCAAAATATTTCGTCTCGCAGCCATTTTCCGATTCTTTGTGAATAGGTCTTACTGAGTTAGGAGTCCTCTCGATGACTTTTAAGCTCTCCTAGACTTAGGTGCTACTTTTAGGCCTAATTACTTTGTGAATTGCTCTTAGTGAAAAAAAATTAGGAGTCCTAAATTTAAGACTGACACGCCCATTATTGTTAGGAGTTTCTCCTAAATTCAGCAGTTAGGAGCTACTTTTAGCCCTAAGATCCTTTGTGAATACGGCCCCTGGTCCTTAGGGGCGGGCCAACACATGTCTGAGAGACAATATTGGAACTCACAACAAAACGAAAAATGTATCTATATTTAAATTGACAAATTAACTGAATCACAGCAGCCTTGCTTGCAACCACTTTGCGGTACCATTCATGGTTTCTGTGCCTTGTGAACAATTTTGGCTTCTTTACTTGTTTTGGATTTTCAGAAAAAAGCATCTCACTTGACAAGCAGGATTATATCAACACTGTCCCTGGACTCAAAGGAAGATTATCACAGACAGAGGCAGAAAAGGAACAGAAATGGATCCCAAGCTTGCAGCTAGAGCAAATTACAACCATTCTTATATTATGTATTATATAACTTTAGAAAAAAGACAAAAATAGCACTTATACGTTTTTTCTATAGTTTTGTAAAATTATTATTATTATTATACTCGATAATACAGAGGAGTATCCATTTGATTGATCCTTCTATGAAGCAGAAGACAATCTGAATAAAGTTTATACAATATAATAATAATATATTGCGTTATGATTTGGCTATAGAGTTTCTTAGGATCCCGAAAGCGGAAGACAGAGGCCAGGTAGATAGAACATGGTTTTTATTCTAACACGCCAAACAAAAATAAAGGCAAGGCGGGTCGAGGCAGGAGCGGGTAGGCGAGGTAGGCTGAGCACTGGAGACACCGGAACCACGAGGATCATCCAAGAATCTAACCCAACTCAAAAAACACGAAAAACAAACTCACTAGACGGCCAGAAACTAGTCGAGCAAACTGAGAGCCACTGGTACCGTGTGTGACGGAATACTCTGGCGCAGAAGCGAAGTTAGAGCCGGCCTAATAAAGGAGTCCAAACGATGATGAGAATCAGGTGTGTCTCGTAAGTGCCCAGCTCCACCAGCCACGCCCCGCACCTGCCCACAACCAATGCCTGCGGAGGAAGACGGAGCAAACCAAGTGCAACACAAAAAAAAAAAAAAAAAAAAACTCCCCGTGTGCAAACATGAGTAAACCACAACAGTACCCCCCCCCCCCCTCAACGGACGCCTCCTGGCGGCCAACCCGGCTTGTCTGGATAATGTCTATGAAAGTCCCGGATCAGAGTAGGGTCCAAAATCATGGACCGGGAGACCCAAGACCGCTCCTCCGGCCCGTACCCCTCCCAATCGACGAGGTACTGAAACCCCCTACCCCGTCTCCGTACGTCCAGCAGCTCCCGGACAGAGTAGACTGGGTGGTCATCGACGAGCAGGGGGGTGGTGGGGGCTCGGCCGGAGGGTTAAGGGCACTGACCGATACCGGCTTTAACAGAGAAACATGAAACACCGGGTGAATGTTGAGAGCAGGAGGCAACTTCAGTTTGATAGCACACGGGTTAATGATACCAGCAATGACGTATGGACCGATGTACTTAGGGGTTAGTTTATTACTCTCTGTCCGGAGAGGCAGGTCGCGGGACGAGAGCCAAACGCTCTGTCCCACCTGGTAGTCGGGGGCTGGGGTACGGTGGCGATCCGCTACCTGCCGGTTCCTAACCGCTGTACGACCCAGCGCCTCTCTGGTGTCCAGCCAGACCCGGCGGATGCACCGAAGATGTTCCTGGACAGAGGGAACCACCACCTCCGTCTCCTGTACAGGAAACAGTGGGGGCTGAAAGCCCATGGAAACAGAGAAGGGAGACATACCGGTGGACGAGCAGACCAATGAGTTCCTTGCATACTCCACCCAAGGAAGGTGGGTGGCCCAGGAGACAGGATGCTCGGCCGCGTCGCACCGTAGCGCCGATCCCAGATCCTGGTTGGCGCGTTCGGTCTGGCCATTACTTTGAGGGTGGTAGCCGGATGAGAGACTGACCGATGCCCCCAACGCCAGACAAAACGCCTTCCACACGCGGGATGAGAACTGCGGTCCACGGTCGGAAACGATGTCCTGGGGGATGCCGTGGAGTCGAAACACATGTTGAACCAGCAGGTTTGCAGTCTCTAGGGCAGAAGGCAACTTAGGTAATGGCACAAAATGTACAGTCTTAGAAAAACGATCGACAATAGTGAGGAAGACCGTATTGCCCTCAGAGGGTGGAAGCCCCGTGACAAAGTCCACAGCGATATGAGACCAGGGTCTGTGAGGAACCGGCAGGGGACGCAGGAGACCCACCGGGGCGCGGTGCGAAGACTTGCCGCGAGCACAGACGGAGCAGGCCGCCACGAACTCCTTCACGTCGGCGGTCATAGAGGGCCACCAGAACCATTGGCCTAGGAGAGATTGAGTGCGGTGCGACCCCGGATGGCACGCGACTCTGGACTCGTGCCCCCATTGAAGAACTGCCGTGCGGGTTGCTGGAGGGACGAACAGCCGACCCGGAGGACAGCCCTCGGGGATGGGTTGGTCCTGCTGGGCATCTTGGACCTCCTGCTCAATCTCCCACCGGGCGGCCCCGACGACACAGGCGGGGGAGAGAATGTTCTTCTCCACCGACTGTGCCCAGGGGAATCAAACTGACGGGAGAGGGCGTCAGCCTTTCCATTCATGGCACCCGGACAGTAGGTGAGGGTGAAACGAAATCTCCCCAGGAAGAGGGACCAACGTGCTTGAAGGGAGTTAAGACGGCACGCGGTCTGGAGGTAAGCCAGGTTACGATGGTCAGTCCAAACTAAAAACGGATGCTCGGCTCCCTCCAACCAATGTCTCCATTCCTGGAGAGCTAAAACCACCGCTAACAACTCCCGGTTGCCCACGTCGTAGTTCTCCTCGGCAGGACTCAGACGGCGAGAGAAAAACGAGCACGGGTGAAGTTTACTGTCCTTTGCTGAGCGTTGAGAGAGTACGGCTCCCACCCCAGTGTTAGACGCGTCCACCTCCACAACAAACTGGACAGACGGATCCGGATGGTTGAGGACCGGAGCGGAGGAAAACAATGTCTTTAAACGCGTAAACGCAGAGTCTGCCACCTGCGACCAACTGAAAACAACCTTGGTAGAGGTTAACTTAGATAAGGGGGCCGCAACTCGGCTATAGTTCCTAATAAAACGTCTGTAAAAGTTAGCGAACCCCAAGAAACGTTGGAGCTGTTTCCGAGAGGACGGGACAGGCCATTCGGCGACCGCACGCACCTTTTCAGGATCCGCTTGCAGTTGACCCTCCTTAACGATGAACCCCAGAAAACTGACAGACTTAGTGTGAAACGCGCACTTCTCGGCTTTAACAAATAATCTATTCTCGAGAAGGCGTTGGAGAACCAGCCTTACATGCTGCTCGTGTTCGGCTTGGTTCCTAGAGAAAATAAGAATATCATCCAGGTATACGAACACAAAGCGATGTAACATGTCCCGGAGAACGTCATTTATGAGTGCTTGGAAAATAGCCGGCGCGTTAGTGAGCCCAAAGGGCATAACCAGATACTCAAAGTGCCCGAGAGGAGTGTTGAATGCAGTCTTCCACTCGTCCCCCTCCCAAATACTCACTAAATGATAAGCGTTACGGAGATCCAGTTTGGAGAACAGAGTGGCCTGGTGAAGAGGTGTAAACGCGTCTAAAAGAGGAAGGGGATACTTATTCTTTACCGTAATGTCATTTATGCCTCTATAATCCACGCAGGGACTTATCCTTCTTCTCAACAAAAAAAAACCCCGAACCCACCGGGGAAGAAGAGGGACGAATAAGGCCGTTGGCCAAAGACTCAGAGATGTAGGCCTCCATGGCTTCCCTCTCCGGTCGTGATAGATTGTAGAGTTTACTTGACGGCAGAGAAGACAGAAGGTTAATAGCGCAGTCGTACGGGCGGTGAGGAGGTAAGGATAGGGCCCTATATTTACTGAAAACCTCCTGGAGATCGTGATACACAGTAGGAACGTTAGCGAGGTCGATAGCACTAGCCGATAGCGATGCAGAAGGGAGTTTGCCAGGAGGCATAGCAGAACGAAGACAATGGGAGTGACAAAAAATACTCCAGCTAGCGATGGAGGAAGTAGCCCAATCAATGTGCGGATTGTGGAGTCTAAGCCACGGAAGACCGAGTACAATGGGAGACGACGGAGAAGGTATGACGTATAGAGAAATACGCTCGTGATGATTACCGGAGAGTTGAAGGTGTACGGGAATGGTGCGGTGAGTTACACGAGCCAGTAGCCGGCCATCTAATGCTAGAACCTCTCTTGGCTCGGGGAGTTGCTCCAGAGGTAACTGAGCCTTAGTACAAAACGCAGTGTCAATAAGGTTCTCATCCGCCCCCGAATCAATAAATACAGACAGTGGAATAGGTGACTGAGAACCAAAAAGCTGACCCTGGACAAGGATCCGAGACGAGGAGGTGGCTGAGCAAACGGTTTGGTTCACCAACGCGCCCCTGGACGTTGATGAACCCCCCCTTTTCCCGTAAGCGGGCAGGAGTCCACAAAATGTCCACCCTCCCCACAGTACAAACAAAGTCTGTTCACCGTACGACGACGGCGTTCTGCCGCGGACAAACGCGTCCTACCTACTTGCATTGGTTCTACCCCCGGATCGGAACCGGAGGAGGTATCGAGAGGAGCCTGACGGCGAGCGGAAATAGCCCGGGCCGTGGGCCATGCGGAGGCCTCGGATAGCCCGGAAGTGCGGTCGTGCCTCTCCCTGCGCCTCTCCCTGAGCCTATTGTCCAGACGAATAGCTAAAGCAATAAGGTCCTCTAGCAACAACGTCTCGTCTCTAACTGCGAATTCGTCTCTTAACCGGTCAGACAGACCTCTTAAAAACACGCTCTGCAAGGCTGTGTCGTCCCAGCCGCTCTCCACAGCGAGAATGCGGAAATTGAGAGCGAACTGGGAGACAGAGTCCGCACCCTGACGAAGAGAGAGTAATCGGCTGCTGGCCTCTTTCCCCTGGACCGGGTGGTCAAAACCCCCCCGCATGTTGTCAATAAACTCAGAGTAAGAGCCGGCGAGAGTAGGACGGTTAAATGAGATAGCTACCGCCCAGTCGGAGGCTTGGCTGGACAAAAGGCTCATAACATACGCCGTCTTAGTTCTATCACCAGCGTACGTCAGGGGTTGTTGTTCGAAAACAAGATCACATTGGTGTAGGAACTGCCGACATCTGCCTAACTCCCCGGAATACCTGAGTGGGGTTGGGATAAACGGTTCGCGAGGCTGGAACAGAGGTAAAACAGATGCCGCCGCAGGAGGTTCGTGGCTGGTCGAAGCCGCTGGTCCGAGGGGCACGGTGGGAGCGGTGAGTGACGAGACCCGAGCGAACATCTGCTCCAGACGATTCCCCAGCTGTTCCATGCCGGTTGAGAGTGTAGATAATGCCCTGGAAAGGTCTTGTAGATCGGCGTCGTGTTGTCCATTTCGCACTCCTTGGGAGGAGAGCGCCAGCCGGACCCTTTACGTCTCCGCGGGATCCATTTATGGCCAGAGTATTCTGTTATGATTTGGCTATAGAGTTTCTTAGGATCCTGAAAGCGGAAGACAGAGGCCGGGTAGATAGAACATGGTTTTTATTCTAACACGCCAAACAAAAATAAAAGCAAGGCGGGTCGAGGCAGGAGCGGGTAGGCGAGGTAGGTTGAGCACTGGAGACACCGGAACCACGAGGATCATCCACAGGTAAAAGGTCGAGGTCTGAGGAAGAGGAACAAAAAGTAAGAATCTAACCCAACTCAAAAAACACGAAAAACGAACTCACTAGACCAGTGTTTCCCAAAGCCTGGGTCGGGACCCACAGGTGGGTCGCACAGGATTTTAATTGGGTCGCCAAATACCTCTGCAAAATCTTAAGATTATTTTCATCTGCAGTACATACTTTGTCCACATGGGGGTGTTGCCGTTTCTACCCATTGGCATTAAGCTGCTGCTGCCCTCTCACGTTCAGCCTAAATCTCGCGGGCTCACATCCATACCAAACGAATTTCAAAAATTGTCGAGTCAATAAAAATAAATGAGCCTGTTTTTGATATTAAATGTGCTCGGATAATTATTATATGATGAATCTAATATAAAAGGCTGCTATAGAATAAATTATGGTTGTTGTACTAATGATATGAAAACAAGGAGAGCCTGATAAACTAAATGCATTTGTTTGATGTAATTTATAAAGTTATATTTGAAATGTGTAGGCCAATATTGGTTTACTCATTAAAAGATGAGCCTGTTAACTCACTTAAATGCATTAATCAATAATAAGTGCAAAACATGAAGTTATTAAAGAAATGTCTCTTTGAAATGTGTGGTTCATCCATTCAATAGGTCTATAATACAATAGTCCTAGCATAAAGTGATGGGGAAATGGCAGTGATAAGGTTCAGGAACGTACATTTATGTGCAATTATGCTCTTCTCGCGATGCCATAACGTGAATTGGGTCGCGGTGGTTTGTCATTTTCAAAAAGTGGGTCCCCAGAAGAAAAGTTTGGGAAACACTGCACTAGACGGCCAGAAACTAGTCGAGCAAACTGAGAGCCACTGGTACCGTGGTGACGGAATACTCTGGCGCAGAAGCGAAGTTAGAGCCGGCCTAATAAAGGAGTCCAAACGATGATGAGAATCAGGTGTGTCTCGTAAGTGCCCAGCTCCACCAGCCACGCCCCGCACCTGCCCACAACCAATGCCTGCAGAGGAAGACAGAGCAAACCAAGTGCAACACAAAGCACGGGGAAAAAACAAAAACACAAACTCCCTGTGTGCAAACATGAGTAAACTACGACAATATTGTATGTTGTGAAGGTTCAACAGTCAAAGGTGAGATTGGGTTGATTAGGTCGAGGCTCCCTGGGGCTCTGACAGCCTCCCTCCTCCTCCCCCACCACAGGGGAGGCACTGGACACTGACCACCAGCACCCCATCTGAGCTGAGAGTCCCCCTGACTGACAGGGGGTCCATGTCCTCCGGCAGCAAGGACTTGTGGGTGAATGTGTCACAGACACACCCGTCTTCCATGACCTGCAAGGACAACATAGGGAGAATGTGAGACATTACAATCCTGTCCATAATGGTCATAATGGACATACACACTCCACACATTAAAGGAGGTCAGATAAGCCTGGAGAGAAAGTGTGTGTCTGTGTGTGTGTGTGTGTGTGTGTGTGTGTGTGTGTGTGCCAACTCACACCCTCCCCCGACATAACCTTGATCTATTTTTAACTCCTGGATACGTTTGTGGGTGAAAGGGTTGACAATGGAAGCGGCTGATGTTGAAAATGTGAAAGCGGGTGATGAGGTGAGAAGACCAGGGAAAGGCATTGAGTGGAGACCCTGGAAGGGGGGGGGGGGGGGGGGGGGGGTGAGAAGAGCAACAGGCTGGGGCATGATGGAGTGAAGAAGAAAAAGAAAAGAGTCAGAGCTGGTCAGTGAGCCAGCAAGGGAAATAATAATATAATTATAATAAATAAATAATTTATATAAATAATAATAACTGTTTAAAAAAGGCTTTGGGTAAAGAGATAGACTGGAGACATGGAACAAGCTAGTGTTTGTCTCTCTGTACACAGCACAACTCCATTTCCCAATTCCCAACAAGAGGCCCAAAGATGTGCCACTTTAAAATCAGACATTTTGTGGAGTTAGAATGGTGTGGAAATGTCCCTACCAATGACCCAAGTCAAATATTCATGTATGTGGATAGTGCATAGAGGGTGTTACTGTTCACGTGTGCTGAGCTGTGCCCTGTTAAACTGTAATCATACCGCGAGAACGACAACGAAACAGAAACTTGTGTACTTCTAGTCTAGTGGTCTCCAGCAGACCAGTGTACTCTACTTGTGTACTTCTAGTCTAACATATGTACCTTCTCTGCGTGAATGACAACGTGGTTGTTGTAGGCCATGACCACGATGTTATGCGGCTGGAAGCGGCTGACATCAGCTGAGGTGTAGTAACTGTCTCCTAGTCGGTGCACCGTCCCCGTGCTGCTGGTCCGACAGCCTGGAACAGTGCCCGCAGGCCCTAAACAACACCCACAGGCTGAACCAAAACTTTATTTTCTATGTTGACAAAGATGCGACTGCATTTTCCCCAACAGAATATGAACATGAAACACCAAGTAACACATCCAGAGCTATACTTACTTACTGCTGTACTTCATATAAAATGTGGGATGTTATGTAAAATACTTCAAACTCACTCATGGGACTTATTGCCTGTTTAATGTCGGTTTATTGCCTGCTAATTGTAGCATAGTTTTGAATAGATTTGGTTTTATGTTCAGACAACAACACACAACCCATAAAACTGAGAGAGCAGAAGCTTCTGGGTGTTGGCATACACACACATACAAACAAACACACATACACAGAAACAAAACCACTCCATTATAATATAATATAATCAACAGTAGCCTAATATCTGCCTCCAGGTTTGGATGATCCATATTGTTTTATGCAGAACCAGCTTTCTGTTGTCCACGCTCACAACATTTGCACATGAGTCTCTTCAGTGATGTGGTGGTCTTTATGTAAAACTACAGCAGCTTGAACAATGGATTCTCATTAGCTCTAATGGTCATCACTCTTCACATTGGTGTGTCCCTCCGTGTTCAAAAAAGCGTTATTAATTTTACGCTCTGCCAGCCCCGTTCTCACGGGCAGTTACTGCTATTAGGTCCTATTCACCAAGTTATGTCTCTCTCTCTCTCAATCGCTCTCACACTCTCTCCTCACTCTGTCTCTCCCCCTTTCTCTCTCGCTCCCTCTCTCTCCTCACTCTGTCTCTCTCTGTCTCTCTCTCCACATCTTGTTAGGTATCTGCTGTGTGAACAGAGACCATCAGATCGTGGGTTGGTGAACCTTCTATCATGTATCTCATTGGACCTACCAGTGTGCAGTAGACCTACCGGTGTGAGCCATGACCGAGGTCCTGCTGGGCCTGTGGAGGTGGGCCAGGTAGTGGGGTCCCATGCCAGAGGGGTGGTCTTGGTCCAGGAAGGAGGTGGGCTCCAGGGAGTCGGGCCCCGGGGATGAGGAGCCCTGGCATTGGTAGGAGCTGGACGAGCTGTAGCGGGCTGATGTGTGGAACGACAAGGAAGAGGAGGAACGCCGGCTAGACGCCTTCAGGGAAGACATGGCACTCCCTGCTCTCTCTCTCTCTCTCTCTCTCTGTAACTGGGTCTCTGTCGCAGGCTTTTTATACTATCCCAGTGCCTTGTGGGTCAGTGGGGCAGTTCTCCATACAAGGCCCAGCGCCTCAAGCCGAGCCAAGAATGGAACTGTCTGATAAGACTCCCCAGCACCACCAATCAGTCACTCACTCACACCAAGGTAGCTCAGATAAGCCTGGAGAGCATGTGTGTGTATGTGTGTGTTTGTGTGTGTGTATGTGTGTGTGTCTGTCTGTCTGTGTGTGTGTCATGGTATGTGGTCAGATAGGAGAGTAGGCCTTCCCTCAGGCCAGCATGGAGACTAGCCGTACACTTAATGCTGATGCATCATCAATAATGCAGTGAGAATAGGACCATTGGTGCTTACCTACTAATGGAATAATAGATACGCTTTAAAGTTCAAATTTGAAAATGGCCCGTGCTCCAGGAGAGGGAGAGACCACAGCCACACCTGAAAGAAAACACCGTTTTCATTTGGATAAGAACGGCAGGAGGCCTGGTGGCCTTCAGACTTCCACTTAAGACCACTAATTGTTGTGACATTTGCATCATGACAACAGCCCTCTGTCAGCACACAATAACATATACAAATATAGCTGCATGCAGCGATGGGGGGGCCTAGCAGAATAGCAGCAAAGCAGGCAAGCTAATGCCAGCTCAGGAAGGTGTCATGAGTCCATATACCCAGTTTCGTGTCGATACATCAATGCTTCACAGAGATATTGGGCCACTTCCTGTTTGGAAACTTCGCCGCTGAGTTTGATTGGCTGTTACGGCAAAACACTTTGAAGTTCAGACATGAAACTTGAACCATCAACCAGGCATGGTCTGAAAACCATATCCACCAAATTTCGTGTAAATCAGTCAAAGTATGTGCCCTCTTATACGCATATTTTTAACAAAAATAAAAATGGCTGCCAAATGTTTTTACTAACGCACACAGTCCTTTAGCAAATGTACTGGGATGTCTGAGAGTATCAGACAACACTGGAATTAAGGTCAAAGTCCAAAGCAATATGAAGATATGAGCAAAAATGCATTTTTGCTAATTATAGCGCCCCCCCAAAGGTCAAAGGTCACCAAAATTATTGGGCCTCTCAAAGAAGTGGTCATGAGTCTGTGATAGAAGTTTGAAGTCAAAACATCAAACAGTTGCCAAGATATGGCCTCACTTCCTGTTTGGCGGTGTCGCCGCTGAGTTTGATTGGCTGCTGCGGGCAAACAGAAGCAAAATAGAAAAATCCATCCAATAACTTTTGTGCGGATTGGTCTGAAGATAGTCTGTGTTGATTTTCATGAGAATCATTGAAAAATTGCGACTGCTGAAACTTTTTTTTCACTTTCGATAAAATCAAAGATGGCGGAAAATCTATTATGCATTATGACGTCATAGGGTGCGTTTAACTCGGCTTGGCCCACGGATTCCATGGATACCTTGTTTGTGAATATTGGATGAATGGGTCAAAAGTTATAAACATGAATGCATGTCCAACTTTGACCTGTTGGTGGCGCTAGAGCTCATAGGCTAGCGACCTCAAATTTGCTGTGAGGGCTTATGGGACTGTCCTGAATCAGTGTGCCAAATTTCACAACTCTTAACCATGGGGTTCTATGGGCTGCCATAGACTCCAATGGCAGGAAAATAATAATAATAAATATAGCTGCATGCAGCGATGTGGGGGTCAAGCTTAATGGGACTCTGTTGCGAATAACTAATAACGATGTATCATATGCAGCTACACATAGCCACAAAGAAGTAGAAATAAATGTATTTACCCGACCTGACCACCAGATGGCGGCAAACAATACACTGGGGGCGGGCGCTCAACACTAGCCATTATGCGTCATAGAGGCCACGCCTCCTGCCCAGAGGCATCCGGCGGAAACATCCGGTTAGAATCAGAGTCCCGAGGCGGCCCATCCGGACGGATGCAAAGCTGGGGGCTCTCCACGTGGCGTGACTTTTACATTACCCCTCCATTGTTACGTAGGTTATATAACTTAAAGCTAAACAAATAAAGTGAGTTAAAGCGATTCCTGTGTCGGTGGCCTTCTTCCTCGGAACACAACCCCACAACTCTATAAACTAATTTTGGTGGACAAACGTAATCAACTAGGTGGCTACATGACCATAGCCATTATAAAGAGTAGACGGCGCATTGGGTGCTGGGCGAATGAAATGCGGCCGCCATTTTGGAGCTGCCATACTCCTAGTTGTGTGGCAGCAGAAGACACAAGATGCCTACATCTACTCTGAGTCAGTGTGGACTTTTACAATAAGGGCATGTTTGGTTGTTATTTTGCCACTGTTTCGTATGCAAACATTCAGTACAACTTCTATTTAACTTTGACCACCTATCATTATGTTTAAACCCTGTCTATTTGCTTGTTTATTTAGAGTGGATTAAGAGAAACTATGCTGTCTATCTCTTGGTAATAACCACAATTAAACTCTTCCTGATTTTTTTCTAGCATGACTGACTGGGTCTTAATTTATCTGTGGTGCAATCACAATTACCATCAGGATGAAGTGAACATACTGTGAATGCTCTTACTCAAATAAATGTTGACACAATTGTGTAATGGCGTCTTAAAGAGGAGTTGTGCGCACATCCCAAGACAATGTTTATGCTCCTGCTCCAGAATGACATTTAAAAACAAGGCAACGTTTCAATCCCATCGGATCTTCAGGCAATGAAAACAGTGGGTGAGACGGCCTATATCACATGAAACCAAACAGGGCGCACCCAAAACGTTGCAATTGGCATAACATGCACCTAAAGGAGCTGGCTTACATGCATTACAAAAAACCACGTGAAGCAATAACAAAATCAAGATTGGGGTTGGCCATCCCATAAATCGCATTCTTGCAATGTTTGGCACAGTATTGTAAATTATATTTGATTTTCTATTTTCGTTTGTTGTTAGGGAACGGGATGTGTGGACCCAAACGCTGAACATAGGGAGGCGGAGACGGGATGAAAGACAGGGAATTTATTAAATAAAAGGCAATGGCAAACGGCCAGGCTAGGCCGGCAATAGTCAGGCGATGGGTCGGCAACAGGCGGGTAGGTAGATAGATATGTACTTTATTGAGCCCAAGCTGGGAAATTTAAATGTAGCAGCCAGCATAACATTACAAGTAGACACTAAATAATAAATGCAATAAGGATAAAATAAAAGGTATCTATAATATACAATACACAGAAGACTCTATATACAATCTCTACAGTGTTCAATGTGAAACATATAGGTGCAAGGCAAGGCAAGGCAGCTTTATTTATATAGCGCATTTCATACACAATGGCAACTCAATGCGCTTTACATAAAAGGTGCAAAAAAGGTCTGCAGTCAAGCATAAAGTGCAATATTCAATGTAAAGAATAAATAACTGAGAAATAAATGAAGGCTAAAACAAGTACAGTTACGTATTTAGTAGTCAGGCAGGCGATGGCTCGGCAACAGGCGGGTGGTCTGGCAGGCGATGGGTCGGCAACAGGCGGGTAGTCCGGCAGGCAGCTTCAGCAACAGGCGGATAGTCCGGCAGGCAGCGTCGGCAACAGGGTTCAGCAACAGGCGGGTAGTCAGGCAGGCAACGTCGGCAACAGGGTTCAGCAACAGGCGGGTAGTCAGGCAGGCAGCGTCGGCAACAGGCGGGTAGTCCGGCAGGCGATGGGTCGGCAACAGGCGGGTAGTCCGGCAAGCAGGGACCGAGGTTGGGGAAAGCAAAGCACGAACTGGCATCGGCTTAAGTAGGCATGGTGATTGCCGATTGCAAACAGGTGTGTTGGGGGAATGCTCATCAGTAGCGACAATCGGCCACTAGATGGGGGTGTTGGACCGTGTAGCAGGACGTGGCGTAACAAAAGTACAGTAGTGTTCTGATTGTATGCTGTATGTCAGAATGACATAATGATTGAATATTTTTGATATGTTATTAATTTTTATTTAACACACTGTCATGAGTCTATATACCAAGTTTGGCTATGATATGTTAAAGAGTTGCTGAGAAACAGGCTGACTTCGTATTTGGCGGCTTCGCCGTCTGGTTGATTGGCTGCCAAACGGTTTTGAATTTGAAAAAGCTGTTTAACACATGTGTTCAGCTTGGTCTAAAGATCATATATGGCAAGTTTCATGATGATTCGACAGAATTTGTGGCCTGTGGATAGGTACTATTGATTTTGACATCTTTCAACACGGTGGCCAAATTCTGATGTTTCCATGAAAAATAATTTATGAGCTATATGGGGAGGTCTGACAGTATCACCAGACATTGAACATTTGTTTGAAATATACTCAAGTGAAGAGAGAGGAGTTAAAACACATATTGGTTAATAACAGTGCCCGCTAGAGGTCAAAGGTCACCAAATTCATTGAGCGTCCCCATGATGATGTCATGGGTCTATGTACCAAGTTTGGTTATGATATGTCAAAGGGCTGTTGAGAAATTGGCTTACTTCCTGTTTGGCGGCTTCGTGGTCAAATTTGATTGGCTGTTGCGGCCAAACGGTTTTGAATTTTCAAAATCTGTTCGATAGCTTTTGTGAGGCATGGTCTGATCAACATATGTGCCAAGTTTGGAGATGATTAGACAAAATATGTGATGTGTGAAACATTTTGAAGGTTTTTATTATAAACCAAGATGGCGGAAAATCGATCATGGCGAAAAATGACGTCATAGGGGCGTTGAACTCGGCTTGGCCCAAGGATTCCAATGATACCTGGTTTGTGAATATTAGATGAATGAGTCAAAAGTTATAAACATGAATGCATGTCCAACTTTGACCTGTTGGTGGCGCTAGAGCTCATGGGCTAGCGACCTCAAATTTTCTGCGAGGGCTTATGGGACTGTCCTGAATCAGTCTGCCAAATTTCACAACTTTTGACCATGGGGTTCTATGGGCTGCCTTAAACTCCAATGGCAGGAAAATAATACTAGGAATACTAACGAAAACAATGGGTGTCTGCAGCTTCGCTGCTTGACCCCCAAATATAGCTGCATGCAGCGATGGGGGGGCCTAGCAGAATAGCAGCAAAGCAGGCAAGCTAATGCCAGCTCCGGAAGGTGTCATGAGTCCATATACCAAGTTTCGTGTCGATACATCAATGCATCGCAGAGATATTGGGCCACTTCCTGTTTGGCAACTTCGCCGCTGAGTTTGATTGGCTGTTACGGCAAAACAGTTTGAAGTTCAGACATGAAATTTGAACCATCAACCAGGCATGGTCTGAAAACCATATCCACCAAATTTCATGTAAATCAGTCAAAGTATGTGCCCTCTGTACTTATACGCATATTTTTAACAAAAATCAAAATGGCCGCCAGATTTTTATGCAAACGCACACAGGCCGTTAGCATATGTACTGGGATGTCTGAGAATATCAGTCAACACTGGAATTAAGGACAAAGTCCAAAGCAATATGAAGATATGAGCAAAAATGCATTTTTGCTAATTATAGCGCCCCCCAAAGGTCAAAGGTCACCAAAATTATTGGGCCTCTCAAAGAAGGGGTCATGAGTCTGTGTTAGAAGTTTGAAGTCAAAACATCAAACAGTTGCCGAGATATGGCCTCACTTCCTGTTTGGCAGTGTTGCCGCTGAGTTTGATTGGCTGCTGCGGGCAAACGGAAGCAAAATAGAAAAATCCATGTGATAACTTTTGTGCGGATTGGTCTGAAGATAGTCTGTGTTGATTTTTTTGAGAATTCGTCAAAAATTGCGACCGCTGAAACTTTTTTTTCACTTTCGACAAAATCAAAGATGGCGGAAAATCTATTATGACGCATTATGACGTCATAGGGTGCGTTGAACTCGGCTTGGCCCAAGGATTCCAATGATACCTTGTTTGTGAATATTGGATGAATGGGTCAAAAGTTATAAACATGAATGCATGTCCAACTTTGACCTGTTGGTGGCGCTAGAGCTCATGGGCTAGCGACCTCAAATTTGCTGTGAGGGCTTATGGGACTGTCCTGAATCAGTTTGCCAAATTTCACAACTTTTCACCATGGGGTTCTATGGGCTGCCATAGACTCCCATGGCAGGATAATAATAATAGGAAACAATACGAAAACAATGGGTGCTTCGCAGCTTCGCTGCTACGCCCCCAATAATAGGAAACAATACGAAAACAATGGGTGCTTCGCAGCTTCGCTGCTAGGCCCCCAATAATAATAGGAAAACTAACGAAAACAATGGGTGTCTGCAGCTTCGCTGCTTGACCCCCAATAATTAAAACTGCGAGCAGTGTTGTGGGGGTCAAGCTGAAAGGGACTCTATAAACTAATTTTGGTGGACAAACGTAATCGAATAGGTGGCTACATGATGACCATAGCCATTATAAAGAGTAGACGGCGCATTGGGTGCTGGGCGAATGAAATGCGGCCGCCATTTTGGAGCTGCCATACTCCTAGTTGTGTGGCAGCAGAAGACACAAGATGCCACCAGAGCGCTGTGCAGAACATTCCTGCTCAAATCGGCGGACCATCGCAAACAGGGCTCAGGGGATTTCTTTTCAGGAGGAGACAGTTTGTCTTCGACAACCATCATTCTGACTTGTTGTCATTGGTTGTGTCTGTGTTTCATAACCACATGGGCAAACTCGCCTCTCTTGAACTGAATCGTTGCAGGCAATGTGTGATATTAACTGTGGGATGAGTTTTGTGGCCTTTTGTAAGGCCGAGACAGGTTAGAAGCCCAGTTTACTATATTTTTGCCATTTCTGGAGGTGGCTTGCTCATGTTCACCACTGTCAGGATCCGTCAAGACATGATGTATTGTGCTTCTAACCAGCCAAGGACCACAATGACTTGTGGACACTAAGCAGTGATGCTACCTCTACAGACCTGATGTGCACTTTTCATGGACAAACCAGGACACATGTTTCCTAACAAAATAGACAATTCTACTGCATCCCAGAACACTACTGTTAAGAGTGATGCAAATAATATGCATAATTTACAACTGTATTTAACACTTTCCACTTGTGATCCTTGTGATGTATTATCTTTGTTTTGCATTTGGGTTTGTTTTTGCTTTTGTGCATAGCAGTTTTGTTTGGCGAGAACAGTCATACAGTTGCTTCGGTGCATTTTATTAGTCATGGACTTTGCAATGCTGTTATTGCATCTTTTGTCATGGAAAACAGTACCAATATGTGAGTATATATTTTCTTTTCCATCTTTGTACATTACATATGACATTGACATTATTCTGCCTGTGCAGCCTGTTGACCAGAGCCTCTTTACACTTATACACCTTTTTCCGCAGTGCTGGTTCAACATTATCAGTTTCCACCTGTGGTTCAACTGTGCAAGACCCCTATAAACTACAAACACCATACATGTAAGTAGTCTGTCAGAAACACTCTTGTGAGATCAGATTATATGAGCATCCAGAAAGGGTTGTGGATTAAAAGGTACTCGTATGAATTGCATATAAACTGCAAAACACTGTTAATGTATGGTCATGCTTTGTTTTACCTACACAGCCTGCTGAGGGACAAATACACAGCCTGTTGCTGCTCATCTACCTTTTTCTCCAATGAAGCTCATCTATTTTCACCTATGGTGCAGCCGTTCAGAAACAAATAGTAAGAATTACTCTTGTAAACTCTTCTCAGATGATATAAACATCAATTATATTCCTTTTTATTGTACAATTTTGATGTCATGCAACTATATTTGGGAGGATGTCCATTTCTATACTGCGTCAATGAATGTAAATGTTTTTCTTGCCCGATGCAGGCTACTCAGGAACCTGTAACAGTCAGAGAGCCTGTTAACACGCATCTAGCTTTTCCACCAGTAATGCTTCAATGTCATAAGCCACCTTCTGACATATTATTGGATTATTAATTTGAATGGCATATGCTTTAAATGGCTAAACACCGTTAACAAATGAACATGCTTTCTTCTGTCTACACAGCCGTCTGCATTTTACGTCGTTGGAGCTTGCTCAAGCTCATCTATCTTCAGCTGTAGGTCAAACTTCCAAGACCCATCTGAACTACAAAAACGACTGCTGCTAGAAGTTTGACTGTCCATAATGGTCTTGTGAGATCATTTTCCTTCATTTTTTAAAGGTGTGTGTAGGAGCCAAATGTTGCTGTTTGTTCATTGGGTGCAATTCTTTTGGTTTTACACTGGGTGGCGCATGTCCGCAATTTGTTCATCATGTATAAAGGTACGAAACGCAATGTTGTTGACAGGTGTTTGACCCGGAAGGGGCAAAGGGTTTTGACCGCTTGGGTAAACTCTTGTTTGTATGCTTCGCTAGGTTTGTGACCACTTTGTATGACTGCTGCCGTCAGTACTGTGGAACTATTGTGGACAATTGTGCTGAGAAAAATAAATGGACCTCTTTATATTTTTCACCATCAAGAATTGCTTATAGTTTGTTTTTATTACACAGCAAATCAAGTCAGCGTAGTTTGTCAAACATCAAGCGCGTCAACCAGGCTAACCGGAATCCAAACCCTCAGTAATTCAGTATTAGACCGAATTCCTTTAACATTAGTCAAAACCCTAGCTGCATTCAGAACTTTAGTTTTTACAAACGTCGGAGTCTTCGCATGCATGGAAGTAGGAGCAACCAAGAGCCGTCTGTTTTTCGTGTGGATTATTGTTTG
The DNA here is from genome assembly GCA_030340625.1 of Merluccius polli. Classification (NCBI taxonomy): domain Eukaryota; kingdom Metazoa; phylum Chordata; class Actinopteri; order Gadiformes; family Merlucciidae; genus Merluccius; species Merluccius polli. The sequence continues at coordinate 301,550 of JAOPHQ010002280.1, forward strand.
GATGTAACGTGGGCCTGCTGGTAACGAGGAGCTGCTGGTTTTTTACTGAAATCAGGCCACGGAGTACAAAGAACAATCCGATGACTGCACGGCGCCCAACGAAAGAGGTATTTGTAGCGCTACCATCTTTATTGGCCATTTAATTTGTGCACACTTTCCCGGGTAGAAATTGTATGAAACGCCGGCAGACTGACTGTGTGGGACTTTGCGAACTTTGCGTGACTGACTGAACAGCGAACTGTCGTTTATTGTCTACTTATCATGGAGATGCGCGATTCACACGCTACTGGAACGATTGCAATGCAAACAGCTGGTAAAACCAGCAGTGTGGTTAGCGGTGTTGATCACCAACTTTCTAAACGCGCTGTAGCGCTTGCCGATAAAATGGCTTCATTGCAAACGGACAGAAGGGTTAAGTTGGACAATGCAAGCATCATTAGAAAATCGATGCAAGGTTTAAAAGGTGACAAAGCACAGTTACACGTTGCTCTGAAGGAACTGATAGAAACGTGTAATGATGCAAAACGTGTTCATGAGTCATTGTTGAGTTTATTGCCTGTTGATGAAAAGGATAATCATGAAACTTGGTTTAAAGCAAAAATGATTAATAACAACAAGGTTATTTCTGAAACGAAGGGTTTTATTGCAATGAGGGCTGAACATGTTAATGATGATTTAACTTTTGCATCTGAAATGCTTGCTGGGTTGCAATCAAATGTGGGTTTTAAAACTGTGCATGAAATTGGTGGGGATGGGGTCAATCCAAATGACAGTGTGTCGAATACTGGTAGTAAACGATCCCATAAAAGTAATAGTAGTGGGAGATCCAGTGTCTTTTCAGCTAAGATAAAGGCTGAGGCCGAGAGAGCTGCACTTGTTGCTAGGGCGGCATGTTTAAGGGAGAGACATGCCCTCGAGGAGCAGGAACAACAATTCAGAAGGAGAAAGGAGCAGCTTGACTTGGACGCAGAGTTGGCTGCATCTGCTGCTAAATTGGCTGTGCTACAGGCTTCGGATCACAAAAGTTGTTCAGCAGCGCCCTCCAATGGCATGAATTCATATGTGGAAAAGGAAAAAAGGAAAACTCAATCAAGGAGTGTCTTAAATCCTGGGACTAAGGAATTTCAACCTGTAATATCAAAGCTAACACAACACGTCTCCACAAAAGGACCACTACCACCTAGCAACCCACTGTCACCAGATGTGCTCAAAAGACAAACTGAGCTGTGGCGCAAGGATGCCTTTAACCATCAGTGCAATCACCGTGAGCTACAGGATGGAACATTTGAACCAGTTGGCTGGCAGAGGCAGTTGCCAGTCATGCAACATCACAAACAACAAAAACTTTTCACAGACCATCCAGCCAACGGAACTCACTCCCCAGACCTACTGGCCGTTATGCACCGGCAAAATGACATCACAGCCGCCATGGTCCAACAACAACATACATCGGCTTTGCCACCAAGAGAGATTCCGGTGTTTGACGGGGACCCTCTCCAATTCAGACCATTCATCAAAGCCTTTGAACAAGGTGTGGAAGGAAAAGCTGGAAGTGAAGACTGTCTTTATTATCTAGAGCAGTTCACCAAAGGACAGCCACAAGAGTTGGTGCGTAGCTGCCAGCATATGATGCCTGGCCGTGGCTACACAGTGGCAAAGGGTCTTTTACAGGAACATTTTGGTAACCCATATAAAATTGCAACAGCTTACATGAAGAAGGCTTTGGCCTGGCAAGCAGTTAAGCCAGAGGATGTAAGAGCACTGCAAGCTTATTCCCTGTTTTTACGTGGCTGCTGCAACGTCATGGGGGACCTTCAGTACTTGCAGGAACTGGATATGCCTGTAAATATGAGGACCATTATATCAAAGCTGCCGTATAAAATGCGAGAGCAATGGAGAACTACAGCTCATGACATCATGGAAAGGACCCATGACAGAGCTCACATCACTAACTTGGTCCAATTTATTGAGCGGCATGTCTCCATCCTTTCTGAGCCTCTGTTTGGTGACATACAGGATTCACCTGCTGGAGCCTCTGCATCAAAGCCTCCATCAAATTTTAGATCGCAGCCCAGGAGCCATGTAAATAGTAACGTCGTTGATACTGCTGTGATTTCCAACGACGTAACTGAGGACGTAAGGGATCATGCATTGGACACAGAGTGCATAGAGGAAGCTAGGTGTCTATATTGCGATCGTCGCCATCCTGTGGAGGAATGCAAACAGTTTAACAGCAAGAAGCACAAGGAGAAGATTCTCTTCCTGAGACAAAAGGGAGTTTGCTTTGCATGTCTGTGTGTCGGTCACATAACTAGGGACTGTAAGGGGCGCTCAGTATGTAAAGTCTGTGGACAAGCTCACCCTACTGTGCTTCACATTGAAAGGCAACTGACACAGGAACAGTTAAGAGCCTCACCTGAGCAGCTTCAGTCCTCTTTTCAAACATGTGGACATACAGGGGCCGGTAAGGACCAGTGTGTGCTATCCATCCTTCCAGTCAAAGTGAAGTCTGCAAAGGGAAGTCGTGTCATTACCACTTATGCTTTCCTGGATCCTGGAAGTTCAGCCACATTCTGCTCTGAACATCTCATGCGGAAGCTTAACATCACAGGCAAAGGAACTAGTTTCCTGTTGCGGACAATGGGGCAAGAAAGGGTTGTTCCAGCATACTCTTTGTCCGGTCTGGAGGTGTCTGATCTGGACAGCAATAACTTATATGCCCTCCCTGAAGTATACACACAGAAAGAAATGCCAGTCACTGTGACTAACATGATTACGTCTGAGGATCTGGCTAAGTGGCCTTATCTGTCGAAGGTGCGCATCCCAAGCGTGAAGGCAAATGTTGACCTGTTAATTGGAACTAACGCACCCAAGGTATTAGAACCCTGGGAGGTCATCAACAGCTGCCAGAATGGTCCATATGCCATAAGGACAGTGCTGGGATGGGTCGTCAATGGCCCACTGAGTGGAAACAGTGATGCTCCATTATCCTCTGCCACAGTGAACCGCATCTCTCTGCAAAGGCTTGAGGAAATGCTTGTCAGTCAATACAACCACGATTTCATTGAGAAACCTACAGAAGAAAGGGAAATGTCTTGAGAAGACATCAGGTTCATGGAGATCATGGAACACTCAGCGGTACTGCAGGATGGGAAGTACCGTTTAAAGTTACCCTTCAAGAAAAGGGACGTTTCTTTGCCCAATAACTTGGCTGTGGTGAAGCAAAGGATGCAGGGCTTAAGGAAAAGGTTCACTAACAATGAAAACTTGCACCAGGAGTATGCAGAGTATGTGAATGGCCTCATCACTAACATCTATGCAGAGCCTGTGCCCCAGCAGAAGCTTCAAGGCGAGCCTGGCAGAGTGTGGTACATTCCCCACCATGCAGTGCACCACCCAAGGAAGGGAACTCTTCGGGTTGTGTTTGATTGTGCTGCGACATTTCAAGGAGCGTCCTTGAATAAGGAGCTGCTTCAGGGCCCTAACCTTACCAGCTCACTGCTTGGAGTCCTGCTTCGCTTCAGAGAGGGACCTGTGGCATTCATGGGTGATATAAAGGCTATGTTCCATCAGGTGAAGGTTGCAGAAGAAGACCGGGACTTCCTCCGTTTTCTCTGGTGGCCAAATGGAGATATTACTCAGGACCTGATGGAGTACAGGATGACCGTGCACTTGTTTGGTGCTGCATCTTCTCCAAGCTGTGCAAGCTATGCGCTGAGGAAAAGCGCTGATGATCATCAGTCTGAGTTCGCTGCCGGTGTGTGTCAAGCTGTCAAACAAAACTTTTATGTTGATGATTGTTTAAAGAGCTCAGCCACTGAAAGGGAGGCTGTCCAGATGATCCAGGACCTTACTGCACTGTGCCAGAAGGGAGGTTTTTCCTTGGAGAAGTGGATCAGCAACAGGCGTGCTGTCTTGCATGCCATTGCCGCAGAGCGAAGGGCCAAGGATTTTAAGGAGTTGGATCTGGATCGAGACAAACTACCAGCAGAGAGAGCTCTGGGTCTACTGTGGTGTGTGGAAACCGACTCCTTCAGATTCAGGATTGAGCTGAAACAACAGTCACTGACCAGACGTGGTATGCTGTAAACCATCTGCTCGGTGTATGACCCCTTGGGCTTCTTGGCACCAGTGACACTGCCTGCAAAGATGATGCAGCAAGAACTATGCAGAAGAGGTTGTACATGGGATGATGCCTTGCCACCTGACATCTTAGGTCAGTGGAAATTGTGGTTGGAAGACTTGGACCAGCTCAATGCATTGGATATACCCAGATGTGTCAAGCCAGTGGGCTTCGGTGAGATCGCCCAGGCCCAACTGCATCACTTTGCTGATGCTAGTGAAGCCGGATATGGAACTGCAACGTACTTGAGGGTGTTGAATCAGCAAGGTCACATCCGAGTTTCCTTTCTAGTCGGCAAGGCTAGAGTGACACCATTGAAGGCCATAACTATTCCCAGACTTGAGCTGACTGCAGCAGTCCTTGCAGTGCGTGTAGACTCGATGCTAAAGGTGGAACTCAAATTCAGATTGGAAGATTCTGTCTTTTGGACGGACAGTACTTCAGTGCTGAAATATATCAAGAATGAGGATAAGCGGTTTCACACATTCGTGGCTAATAGAATCTCAACCATCCACGAAGTATCAGAACCCTGGCAATGGAGGCATGTCTGCTCTAAGGAAAATCCAGCTGATGACGCATCAAGGGGATTGAAGGTCGCAAGCTTTCTGAAGACCAGTAGATGGTGGGAAGGTCCTACCTTTCTTTGGAAGCAGGAGGAGTACTGGCCTAATATTGCCCTGGATGTTTCCTTAAGTTCTGATGACCAAGAGGTGAAAAGAGAGGTAGCCGCAAATGCCATCAGTGTGTGTGACTCCATAAAGCCCACTGACCAACTCATCAGCTACTTTTCTGACTGGAGGAAGCTTAAGAGGACAGCCGCGTGGTTTCTCCGTTTGAAGGCCGTGTTGTTGGAGAAGGCTCGCTGGAGAAAACGTCTGCAGGATGAGCAAACCAGTCGATCCAGGTCAAGACTGACTGATGGGCAAAGGTTCATGGTGACGCCCAGGAGTAACACCCTGACCGTCGATGATCTGTCGGAAGCAGAGGCTGCAGTGATACAATATTGCCAGCAGCAGCAATTCAAGGAGGAGTTTGCTGCATTGTCCTCTAAGAAGTCAGCAGTGAGTCGCCAGAGTGCAATATACAGGCTGGACCCTGTTTTGGATGGTGGACTATTGAGGGTTGGGGGCAGACTGAGCAGAGGAGCGATGCCTGAAGAGGCCAAACATCCTGTTATCCTCTCCAAGGAGCAACACATCTCAACGCTCATCCTCAAACATGTCCACGAGAGTCTGGGCCATGCAGGGCGTGCTCACACGTTGTCATCCGTGAGGAGGAGATTTTGGATCACCAAAGCGAATGCAGCTGTTAGGAAAATTATCACTGAGTGCAGCTTCTGTAGACGCTACAATGGACGTCTCCTGGAGCAAAAGATGGCTAATCTTCCAGAGGTGAGAATCCAGCCAGATCTACCCCCCTTTACCAACACGGGAGTTGATTACTTTGGGCCTGTGGAAGTAAGGAAGGGACGAGGAACCTGTAAGCGGTATGGAGCCATATTTACCTGTCTAGCCAGTAGAGCTGTCCATCTTGAAGTTGCAGCTTCCTTGGAGACAGATGCCTGTATCAAAGCTCTGAGGCGCTTTATAAGTAGAAGAGGGCAAGTGACCCATATGGTATCTGACAATGGTACCAACTTCATTGGGGCAGACAGAGAACTGAAGGAAGCTCTCGCTGCACTGAACCATCAGCAGATTGAAGGAGTTCTCTCTCAAGCCGGTATTCACTGGAGTTTCAACCCACCAACAGGTTCACATCATGGTGGTGTGTGGGAGAGGATGATCCGCAGTATAAGAAGAGTGTTAAGTTCTGTGTTACGTCAGCAGACACTGGATGATGATGGCCTACATACAGTGTTCTGTGAAGCAGAGGCCATTTTGAATGATCGACCACTTACCAAGCTGTCAGACGATTCAAATGACTTGGAACCACTTACTCCTAACCATGTACTTCTGCTTAAAGGCAAACCGGCTTTACCTCCTGGAGTGTTCGAGCCTCATGACCTGTATGTGAGAAGGAGGTGGAGACAAGTGCAATATATCGCAGATTTGTTTTGGAGGAGATGGGTCCGGGAGTACCTGCCTTTACTCCAAGAGAGGCAGAAGTGGAATGAGAAAAGGAGGAGTTTGAAGGCTGGAGATATTGTCGTCATCATGGATGCTTCTGCTCCTCGTGGTTCTTGGCCACTCGCTAGAGTAGTTGAAGTTTTTTCTGATAAGCAGGGCCTGGTACGTTCTGTTAGGTTACAGACAAAATCTAATATAATTGAAAGGCCTGTAACCAAACTTTGCTTAGTATATGGGGTGTAACTGAATGTGTCATCCTGACCACATGGTATTTTTGCAACATTTTGTTTCCTTTTCTTTTTGTCTTCATTTGTTTTGAATTGATGTGTCTCCTGCCATCATCAATTAGGGGCCGGTGTGTAGGAGCCAAATGTTGCTGTTTGTTCATTGGGTGCAATTCTTTTGGTTTTACACTGGGTGGCGCATGTCCGCAATTTGTTCATCATGTATAAAGGTACGAAACGCAATGTTGTTGACAGGTGTTTGACCCGGAAGGGGCAAAGGGTTTTGACCGCTTGGGTAAACTCTTGTTTGTATGCTTCGCTAGGTTTGTGACCACTTTGTATGACTGCTGCCGTCAGTACTGTGGAACTATTGTGGACAATTGTGCTGAGAAAAATAAATGGACCTCTTTATATTTTTCACCATCAAGAATTGCTTATAGTTTGTTTTTATTACACAGCAAATCAAGTCAGCGTAGTTTGTCAAACATCAAGCGCGTCAACCAGGCTAACCGGAATCCAAACCCTCAGTAATTCAGTATTAGACCGAATTCCTTTAACAGTGTGTTATCAGCGTTCATGCACATTTTGGGAGGATGTACATTTCTAACTATGCACCACTAATGAATAAACATGCTTTTATCTTTAAAAGTTGTATATTAATGAATAAAGTTGTATATTAATGAATAAATGTCTTCTAAATGTTTTCTTCTGCTTGAGCAACATGTTTATTGTTTTTCTGAATATACATCTACTCTTGAGTCAGTGTGGAATTTTACAATAAGGGCATGTTTGGTTGTCATTTTGCCACTGTTTTGTATGCAAACATTCAGTATAACTTATATTTAACTTTGACCACCTATCATATTATGTTTAAACCCTGTCTATTTGCTTGTTTATTTAGAGTGGCTTAAGAGAAACTATGCTGTCTATCTCTTGGTAATAACCACAATAATTAAACTCTTCCTGATTTTTTTCTAGCATTGACTGTCTGGGTCTTAATTTATCTGTGGTGCAATCACAATTACCATCAGGATGAAGTGAACATACTGTGAATGCTCTTACTCAAATAAATGTTGACACAATTGTGTAATGGCGTCTTAGAGAGGAGTTGTGCGCACATCCCAAGACAATGTTTATGCTCCTGCTCCAGAATGACATTTATTTACTTAAAAACAAGGCAACGTTTCAATCCCATCGGATCTTCATCAGGCAATGAAAACAGTGGGTGAGACGGCCTATATCACATGAAACCAAACAGGGCGCACCCGAAACGTTGCAATTGGCATAACATGCACCTAAAGGAGCTGGCTTACATGCATTGCATAAAACCACGTGAATCAATAACTAATCAATCAAGATTGGGATTGGCCATCCCATAAATCGCATTCTTGCAATGTTTGGCACAGTATTGTAACTTATATTTGATTTTCGTTTGACGTTCTAAGCACGTTTGGGTTGTCGTTGTGCAACTTGTAATATTGCGTTAGTTTTGTCTAGCTAGACCAAACCTATGCTCCTTCCCCATATTTTGTTCATCTAATGACCATTTGTGCAGGTTATGATGAAAAACTATTTCGATCCTTTGTGGTATGGTCGTCTCGGGCTAGGTATGACTCGGAGAGTGGTAAATGTTAAATTCGTGGTTTATTCTAACAGACACAAGGTAAACAAGCATGTGTTGTAGAGGTGATTCATGAAGCATCTTATCCAGTAAGAATTCAGTTTATATTGGAAGTGGGCGAAATGGTAAATAAGCCACGCCTTCATTTTCTAATTTACCCAGGTAAACCTTCGGTCTGTCTACAAACTCATGAAACCATATATAGTGTTGTCCACTAGGTGGAGATGAAACCATTGATAACGGTGTTAGCTTGAAACATGTCATCAGAAGAAACAGACTCAATACATTTTCATCAATAACCAATTAGATTTGTTGGTTAAGTTCTATGTCTCGTGTATGTTTTAAAATTCCACTCGTGGCGTTGCTAGCATTGTCGATCTAGCTTGACGTCATTGTTGCATTCTACATGCAGAACCGCCACACGAGTGGGGTGTTACCCTTTGATGAGCGCAACTAACATTGAAAATGGATGAAGTTGTTAGGGAACGGGACGAGTGGACCCAAACGCTGAACACAGGGAGGCGGAGACGGGATGAAAGACAGGGAATTTATTAAATAAAAGGCAATGGCAAACGGCCAGGCTAGGCCGGCAGGCAGGGGTCGGCAACAGGCGGGTAGTCCGGCAGGCGATGGGTCGGCAACAGGTGGGTAGTCCGGCAGGCAGGGGTCGGCAACAGGGTTCAGCAACAGGCGGGTAGTCCGGCAGGCAGGGTTCGGCAACAGGCGGGTAGTCAGGCATGCAGGGGTCGGCAACAGGCGGGTAGTCCGGCAGGCAGGGGTCGGCAACAGGCGGGTAGTCTGGCAGGTGATGGGTCGGCAACAGGCGGGTAGTCAGGCAGGCGATGGGTCGGCAACAGGCGGGTAGTCCGGCAGGCGATGGGTCGGCAACAGGCGGGTAGTCCGGCAGTTGATGGGTCGGCAACAAGCGGGTAGTCCGGCAGGCAGGGGTCGGCAACAGGGTTCAGCAATAGGAAACAATACAAAAACAATGGGTGCTTCGCAGCTTCGCTGCTAGGCCCCCAATAATAATAATAATAGGAAACAATACAAAAACAATGGGTGCTTCGCTGCTAGGCCCCCAATGATTCATCGTATTATTTTGATGTTCAATGTGTTTGTGTGAATGTGTAACTTTTAGGGTTACACATGCACCAAACACATAAAGTTTCTATTGGGAAGGAAAATTCATGGTAGAAAGTACTGAACCAGAATGTCTGAGGAGGACAATGCCTCAAAGACCTGAGCCCTGCTCCAAAGCCCTACCTGATTGGTCAAATTGGCCAAAGAAATTAATAAGATATTTAATAACAGCAAACAGCACAACAGTTGTCCTTTTTAATGTTTGTGGCATTCTAGTCACCATGTTTAAAATGATCTCATTAAAGGAGAACCAAACCTTGGTTCTCCTAAAGTATAAGTAAACCCCAAAATCTTTTTTTTGGGGAAGGGGTTGGGTTTTGGGTCTCTCGAAGAGTTGTCAACATGTCTGTGTTATTTTGACAAAAATGTATGAAGTTGTTAAACAGGGGAAATCGTAACATAAGAGAGGACTGCTACTTCTGGCTGAAAATGATTTTCCAGAGTGGTAGTTTCCCTCGCACTTGCTCCAATGAAACCCAATGTATCTAAAACCTTTACGCCTTTGTTTCTTTTTGCCTCAAATCAGATTTTTTTTAATCTCCTTTGCGAAAGTTCTCCTGCTAAAACAGGGGGGTTAACTTACCCTTTAATGTATTCACCGCATTGATTTCACCTTCACTTAACTGTACAACCTCATCTCAAAGCATCACTTCATGAAGTCATCCAATCTCTCACTTAAAGCTGTAGTGTGTTTGTCAGCTTGTTTTCACGGGGCATCGTGGGAACTCTGAGTAGCGTTTACCCCTGACTAAGTGTCCTTGTGTCAGGACTAGGCTGGATGTAATGGCTACAGACATTAAGTTACACAAGAGACACCGTAGTTATCAATTTTAATTCACCGCAGGCGCTGACCAAGGTTACCTTCTGGTGTGTGTGTGTGTGTGTGTCTGTGTGTGTGTGTGTGTTGCACCTAATTAGGGCTGACTCTCCTAATCACACAAAAAAGCTTGGAACGGTGTCATGCCTAATGGCTGCCAAACATGTCAGTTTAATGTTCAAAAAGGTTGTAATAAAACATTAATTTACAGAATCTTTTAATTATTTTATTTTTTTGTATTAATTTGAAATAGATATATTTGAATTAGAATGCTTTTGTTATGAAGCATGTATTTGAATGTGGTCCTTGTGTGGCTAAACTCATTGAGCAACATTTACCAAAAACCCTGCAGTAGCAGCATGTATTAAAAACAGTTTTTGTATTCTTATTATTTATGATGATATGGAATAAATTCAATCACTGCATGATAGATGAACTGAGTGTGGTTTGAAGCAAAAATGTTAAAGGTTGAATTTGGAAATGTTTAACCTCCTAGACTCAAAGCATAACTGGAAATGATATTTTTGTATTGTTTCAATTGTAAAGGGCTACATGTTACACTTATAACCTCAAATATATAGTAAGTAGCCTATATATCTGGCAAGAACTCCATTGCATCATTTTTGTATTGCTCCTCTCGTCGTTCTTGAATGACGACATAGGATTAGTGAGCATGCCCTGGGACACAAGATGTTACGATAATAGTGTGTGTTCATTACGGATCATAAAGGGAGGCTGTCTCACTTGTATCTGCTGCATACTCAGTGGTCGGTGCCAGCCTGCGTTCCTCCGGGAGGGGAGTCGGCTTCACATGGAGGAGGAGGGAAGGGACACACCAAATTTCACTTCACCAGTAATAGCATATACAACATCTCAATTGTGTTTCTGCGAATGTAACTGAAAAAACATATTTGTAGTTAAAGGTTGTGTAGAATTAAGTGGCATCTCTTGGCAGAAATTGAATATATTATACATAAGTATGTTTTAATTGGTGTATAATGACCTGAAGTTAATAATCGTTGTGTTTTCGTTCACTTAGAATGAGCTGTTTATATCTACATTTGAGCGGGTCGCCTTCCATGTTGCACCGCCATGTTGCACCGCCATATTTCTACAGTAGCCCACAACGGACAAATGGCTCTAGAGAAATAAAGCCTTCGCCGTTGCATATTGTTGTTGATCTAAAATAGGTTAGTTTGCCCATGTTTAGTAGCTGGTCCGGGGGGCGAAGTTCGTTTTACAATAATGTCCGCCCACCAGGGACATCCTGACATCAAAACTGAAAATGACATTTATATCAGCATAGCGCTACTGTGGTAGTGTATTAAAATAATCTCAATATGGTGCAATATAATGTGTGAGTTAGGTCCCTCTGGAAGCCTTCCTGATTGTGTGTGTGTGTGTGTGTGTTAGGCCTATATGGTGTATAATGTATAATAATACACTCACACTCACAACCTCCCTAGTTTGAAAGTGTTTGTTTTAGTTTTTTAGTGTTTTTGTTTAAGTTAAAGATATTGGATATTCACACTCTGAATTAGCGATGTGACATGGTGAACTAAAGACGTGATAACTGGTGTAGGAGACGTATAGGTTGAGGATGAGCAGCATGGTGTGCTTGAGTGTGTGTGTGTTGCAGAGGGGGTGGTTCACATGGGAGTAGGCGTGTGTGCGTGCGGAAGTGTGGGTGTGTAAAGGTGAGCACTCACCGGTGACACAGATTAAAGAGAGTCAGGGTTGGGAGTAGCCGTAATTTTTGTTGACCGCTACTCACTCATTCATTCATCACCTTTTTTACCTGTTTAATCTGCTGGTATCAGTTTTCCATTCAACCATCTTTGCTGCGTTGTGATAGCTCTGTGCTGTTTGTTAACAATAAATGCACCAAAAGCATATTCGGATCTCAGCGTATCTGTTACCATAACCTCCTATAGCGCATCACAAATCTGCGAACCTGAAGACCCAACCTTATACTCCGAGTGGCTAAAAGGTTTATGTTGGAAGCCGCAACATTTTGTCAACAAAAAAAGGTGTTTAATGAAAGTCATCAAACCGCACCAAAGGAACCCAAGTCGTCACGCACCGACTAGCCTGAGAACAAAGGAGCCACAGCTAAGTGCCACACCACGTCATCCACTCACCTGGGAACAGGTAATCCCGAACCTGTTAATGATTGTGGATTAAGAAATCCACCAGATTGGAATGCATTGTGTCAAATGAGGACAATGCATTAAATGGATGTTGTTATGATTAGATGTCATTACAGGTTTGACCGCTAGGCGGCAGTATTGGTTTGTAGTCAACCTAACGTAGGATAAATAGGGAGAAAGAACAAGACCACGTAAAACACATGTATGCTGTTACTAACGTGTTACATTAAACTAAGTTACTTGCTAACCACGGCCTCATCCTTTGGAACACGAACATTACATGGTACCAGGAGTAAACTCAATTGGACAACATGGATTTGAAACCACCGGAGAGTTTGAAACTAACGGGGAATGTCGACGAGAACTGGCGCACCTTCAAACAGCGGTTTCACCTGTATGTTGCGGCTATGGGACTTGAGACAAAGCCAGAAGCAAGAAAGGTTGCGCTGATGCTAACGATAACAGGCCATAGAAGTATTTAACACGTTCGTGTTTGACAGTCCTGATGAAAGTGAAAAGTTAGATGTAGTGCTTGGTAAATTTGATGCTCACTGTTCTCCGAAGAAGAACGAGACGTACGAGAGGTACGTGTTTAGGTCTCGCTCACAGCGGCAGCACGAGCCCTTCGATAGCTTCCTGACGGACTTGCGGATAAAGGCGCAGTCCTGCAACTTCGCGATGCTGAAGGACTCCATGATCCGGGACCAGATTGTTATCGGCGTGGAGGATAAAAAGGTCAGAGAGAGGCTACTACGAGAAACGGAGCTGACGCTGGCTGGAGCCATAAAGATCTGCCAAGCTAGTGAGCTGTCCCAAAAGCACGTGAAAACCTTCAGCGAGATGTCTGCAGTCGCCTCGGCACAGGTGAGCGACAGTGTCGGGGCAGTGTCGTATCAGCGGGGACGGTGCATACAGACCCGGCCTGCACAGCAGTCGGAGGACGTGATGATAAACTGCAAGCGCTGCGACTCACAGCACAAGCCTAGACAGTGTCCAGCGTTTGGTAAGCAATGCTCCAGTTGCCAGGGTAAGAATCATTTTGCTAAACAATGCTTCTCCAAACGGAAAGAGGGGAAGAAAGGAAAAACTGTAAACTTAGTGGAGGAGCCTGAGCCACGTTCTTTGTTGGTATGGTGAATTGTGAAAGTGAACAAATAAATAATCCAGACAATGTACATGATGTCACTAGAGAAGATAAATGGATAGCTCCTCTGATGATAAATGGGACTGTAGTCACCATGAGATTGGACACTGGTGTGAAAGCAAATCTCATAAGCATGTGTGATGTAAAGGCAATGAAAAATAAGCCACAAATAAAAAGAAAATAATCTGGACTGAAAGATTACAATGGGCAGCCAATTACATGTTTGGGCACATGAGTGTCACAGTAAAAGGAAAAGTGCACCACCTATTCTTCTTTGTCGTAAATGAGGGACGTGAATCACTTCTGGGTGACAGAGCCTGTGAAGAACTGGGGCTTGTGAAAAGAGTGTATCGTATCGTCCCAACCACAAACCCAACAAGTGACTCTATGGACACAATAGTTCAGAACTATTCAGATGTTTTCAAGGGTTTTGGTGTTTTGCCCTTCACATATAAAATACAGTTGAAAGAAGGTGCCCAACCAGTTGTGCATGCAGCACGCAGAGTTCCTGCTCCACTGAAAGACTGCCTAAAGAAAGAACTCGGCAGAATGATTATGCTAGGGGTGATCAAAAAGGTAAATGAGCCTACAGACTGGGTCAACTCAATGGTCATCACAAAGAAGAAGAATGGAGAGTTGAGAATATGTATGGACCCCAAAGACCTAAATGAAAGCATAAAGCGTGAACATTATCAAATACCCACACGTGAGGAGATCATCAGCAAAATGTCAGGTGCCAGCTACTTCACAAAGCTTGATGCCTCACAAGGCTTCTGGCAGCTTAAACTGGATGAAAGCAGCACAAGGTACTGTACCTTTAATACTCCCTTCGGCAGATACTGCTTCCTCAGACTGCCTTTTGGAATAAAGTCAGCAGCTGAAATATTTCACAGAGCGATGGAGCAGATCATCGAGGGCTTGGATGGAGTTCGAGTCTACATTGATGACATCATCATATGGGGGTCCACAGCCCAAGAGCACAATGAGAGGCTGAACAGAGTCATGGAGCGCATACAAAAGTATGGACTAAAACTCAACAAGAGTAAATGTGAGTTTGGCGTTCAAGAGATCCCCTTCCTTGGAGACAAGCTGTCTGCGTGTGGTGTCCAACCAGATCAAGACAAAATACATGCAATACAGAACATGCCAAGGCCCACAGACAAAACAGGTGTGCTACGCATCATGGGGATGGTAAATTTCATCGGTAAATTCATTCCCAATCTGACAGCAAAGACATCATGCATACGGGAACTTCTGCACAGGGACTGTGAGTTTAAATGGACAGTGAAACATGAGCATGAGTGGCAAAAACACACTGACCACAGCACCTGTGTTGTCATTTTATGACCACACGAAGAGGATTAAACTGTCTACAGATGCTTCCAAAGATGGTATTGGAGCCCTTCTACTCCAGGCTGAGGGTGAGCACTGGAAACCAGTAGCCTATGCATCTAGAGCTATGACAACATCTGAATGCCGATACGCTCAGATCGAAAAAGAATGTCTGGGACTGGCGTATGGTTTGGAGCGGTTTCATAGCTATGTGTACGGCCTGCCGTCTTTCACAGTCGAGACAGATCATCGACCACTGGTCGCCATCATCAAAAAGAATCTAAATGAAACGTCTCCACGGATTCAGCGGTTAATGATGAAGATGCAAAGGTATGATTTTGAACTGATATATACTCCAGGTAAACACCTAGAAACACAGGAACAAGCAGAGCAGAGAGCCTATGGTGGTAGCTGAGGTGCCAACAGCACCATGGCACAAAGTAGGAATGGACTTGTTCCATCTCAGAGGTAAAGACTATTTAGTGGTAATAGATTACTACTCAAACTTCCCTGAGATGGCGCTGCTAGCAAACTTGTCATCAACTTGTGTCATAACGCATGCAAAATCTATCTTCGCCAGGCATGGCATCCCACACACTGTGGTGAGCGACAATGGCCCCTGCTTCAGCAGCAAAGAGTGGCAGAAGTTTGCAGTGCAATATGATTTCAATCATGTGACGTCAAGCCCACACTATGCACAGTCAAACGGGCAAGCTGAAAAAGGAGATCACATTCTCAAGCAACTCCTAAAGAAAGCTGCTGACAGTGACTCGGATCCCTATCTGGCTATATTGAGCTACAGAGCATCACCTCTTCAGTGCGGTTTATCACCAGCTGAACTACTGATGAATAGGAAGCTCCAAACAACCTTGCCGAGTCATCCAAATGACAAATTCAAGCAAAATAATCCCTCAAAGATTGAACATAAGCTACGACAGCAGAAACTGATGCAAAAGTCATTCTATGACAGAACAACCAAGCATCTTCCTCCACTGACTGCCAACAACACAGTCAGGATTGGGGATGCTGATGGATGGAGTACAAAAGTGACTGTCCTGCAAGAAGTTGCTCCACGATCATACACTGTGAGAACTGATGATGGACAAACCCTCAGACGCAATCGTCGCAGTCTGTTAAAAACTCCTTAAGGGACTGTGGGTGAGCTCAGTGCAAACAATGGTGAATCTCAGGTAATTCCCACACCTGATATGGACTGTAACACTGACTCTCACACACCTACTCCAAGTGAACCTGAGTTCAGGAGATCCACAAGGGAAATCAGAAAGCCTGATAGACTGAACTTATAAACAAGAAAATTCAATATACATGTTAAACATGTTGAACAAAATGTATATTGGTTGATGTTGTGAATGTATTCTAACTGCTCTAATGTTGGCTTAGAGTTGGGTTATGCAACCTGATATACTGTTTGTACTGCAGATGTGTAGCAGGGTTATGCTGAATGAGAAATGGTTAAAATGACTGACAGCTAATGTGGTAGTTAATGTTAATACATTTTGTCTTAGAAAAAGGGGGATGTTATGATTAGATGTCATTACAGGTTTGACCGCTAGGCGGCAGTATTGGTTTGTAGTCAACCTCACGTAGGATAAATAGGGAGAAAGAACAAGACCACGTAAAAGACATGTATGCTGTTACTGTGTTACATTAAACTAAGTTACTTGCTAACCACGGCCTCATCCTTTGGAACACGAACATGACAGATGTTACGCTGGTTGCATTGGCGCACTGATGGTGGCGCATATTATCCGTGCTTTATTGGATCGTGATGTCGGGACTTTGTGGCATAAATACGTGGCGGCTGATGTTGTCTAAAGGCCTATTGCTTGTTGAAATGCTTGGATCGAATCAGCTCTGTCAACGAATTTAAATGCAATGTCTATGGATGGGTTTGAATACGCTCTTGAATGAAATGTGATTGTGTTGCTTCATAAAACAAAATACAATCTAATGGAAATTAGTCTAATAAACGCTGTTGCTGAAAGTTCAAACATGGAACGTGAAAAAAGGGAAATCAAACTGACGGCCAAAGCTTTGAAAAATAAAATCGAACGGTTGCAGCATGAGCGCAAAAGTGCCGTTAATAAAATCAAAGAGCTTATTTTGCAAATAAAAGCGCACATGAAATCAAAAGAAAATGCAACTGTAATGCCCTCACAACTGAATAACTTGAAAAAGGCCACTGAACTGCACGAACGAATTATTGCCACTACTTCCTGATGATGAAGATAAAAAACAAAATGAGTGGTTTTCTAGCATTATGGATTACAGTGATGCATTCAAGGAACAAGTGGAAAAATGGATAAAGGAAAATCTGCATGAAAACTCAAATGAATTACCACTTCAGACAAATACTTCTGAGCAACCAACAAAGGAAATAAACCATGCAGTACAAATTCCTGTTGAAAAAAGCAAGGATTTGTCTGTTGCTGACCTTCCAGTACCTGTTCCCACTGGACAAGATCCTCAGGATGAACTACAGCCCTGTGACAGCATCTCAAATGCAACCAAGAAATCACCCTCACATCATTCCTCATCCTTAGCTTCACGCTCATCTGCTCGCTTAAAAACGGAAACAAATCTTGCAATTTTGGCAGCAAAACAAAAGGCATTAAAGGAAAAACATGCATTGGATGAAGAGGAGTTAAAGCTACGCAAAAGAAGAGAACAGTTTTTACTGGAGAATGAACATCAACTTAACATCAACGCTACAGAATTTGTCCCATCACTGCCAGTTAAACTAAAACCCAACGCAATGGAAACCACACAGACAGCTGTGAAGCCTAAAGTCACTCACTTACCCAACATAAATCATCTCCCAGGTTCTTCTTACATGCTCCAACGTTATCTAATTGCTCCTGAAGATCCTGTGATCAATGTTACACAAACTGATGCATCACAAAATGACAGTGTGCTGGACATAATGAGAAAACAAAATGAAATTTCAACACTCTTGATGCAACAACAATGCCTCTCAGCACTCCCAAAAAGAGAAATTCCCATTTTCGATCGTAACCCACTCAAATACCATTCGTTTAGTAAAGCATTTGAAAATGGAGTTGAGCGAAACACCAATAACAACTGTGACAGACTCTACTTCCTTGAACAGTTCACCAAAGGGCATGCAAAAGGACTAGTAAGGAGCTGTCAGCACATTGAGTCGGGCAGAGGATATGTGAAGGTGAAGGCTATATTGAAAGAGCACTATGGCAATGAGCAAAAGGTGGCAGCAGCATACATGGAGAGAGCTTTGTCATGGCCCACTATTAAAACAGAAGATGTGAAAGCCCTTCAGGAGTACAGCCTTTTTCTCCGTGGATGCTGCAACGCTTTGGAGGATGTGCAGTATTTAAATGATCTGGACACATCCACAAACATGGTGAAAATCATCAAAAAACTGCCGTACAAACTCCGAGACCGCTGGAGGTGCGACGCATGTGACCTGCAGGAAAGGTACAACAGGAGAGCAAGGCTCGTGGACATTGCCAACTTGGTGAAAAATCTTGACAGACCCTGTGTTTGGAAACATTCAGGACACTGTTATAACAACTAAACAAATGAAACACAAACCTCCCCCTCGCTCCAGCATCAGAGGAAACAGCTTCGCTACCACAGTGAATCATGTGGAGAGAACAGCTCAACCTGTGAATAAAGCTACAAACATAAAACCACCAGCCAGGAAGATCTGTCCCTGCTGCACTGGAGGACACACATTGGATGTGTGTGCGCAGTTGGAAAAAATGGCACACAAAGAGAAAATTGACTTCCTGAAGGAAAATGGTGCTTGTTTTCGCTGCCTGTGTATAGGACACATCAGCAAAAATTGCCAAAGGAAGATTTCCTGCTCGAAGTGTGGCCAAAGACATCCAACTGTGCTCCATAAGGATAGTGTGGCAACTGCAGAACCGGCTGAGAGAAGCATCCAGGTTACAGTGGACGACACCTTGGTTTCCAGTGGGCTTACAGGGACTGGTGAGATGGATTGCAAGCTTCCTATCGTGCCGATCCAAGTGAAGGCGAAGAAGGGCAATGAAATCATTCTCACATACGCTTTTTTGGACCAGGGAAGTACTGCAGTGTTCTGTACTGAGAGTCTGAAGCAGGAGCTCAATTTGTCTGGGAAGAGAGCCAACATTCTTCTCAGGACCATGGGGCAGGAGAAGGTGGTCAGTAGCTACATTGTGTGCCAGAGCTGGAGGTGGAAGCACTTGAAAATGACAGCTTCATTGAGTTGCCAAAAGCATACACTCAGTTGTCAATGCCAGTCAACAAAGCAAACATACCCACAAATAAGGATCTGACAAGGTGGCCATATTTAAAACACATCTCCTTACCACAGATAGAGGCTGGAATTGAGTTGCTGATTGGAACGAATGTTCCACGAGCCATGGAACCGCTGGAAGTCATCCGCAGTGAGCATAATGGACCCTACGCTATAAGGACGGTGCTGGGCTGGACGGTAAATGGACCACTGACAGGAAACGGTGGAGAGGTCAATTACTGTGAGCAGCCAGTAACTGTAAACTGTGTGTCCATTGTAAATTTGGATGAACTGTGGCAACAGCAATTTAAGATGGACTTTCCAGAATCTGCTGTGGAGGAACAAGTGGGTCTGTCCAGGGAAGACCTGAGGTTCATGGACATGGTCACAAAGTCAGCCAAACATGTCAATGGTCACTACCAGGTCGCCCTGCCTTTGAAAAATTCAAACATCAGCATGCCAAATAACAGGAAAGTAGTGGAACAGCATCAAAACCATCTGAAGGGGAGGCTCCAGAGGGATCCAGTGTTTTACAGGGAGTATAACACCTTTATTAACGATCTACTTGGTAAAGGCTATGCTGAAAAGGTTCCTGATGCAGAGCTGGAAAGAAGTGATGGCAGGGTCTGGTACATACCGCACCATGGTGTCCACCACCCGACAAAGGGAAAACTCAGAGTTGTGTTTGATTGTGGTGCCAGTTACAAAGGACAATCTCTGAATGAACAGCTGTTGCAAGGGCCCGATCTAACCAGTTCATTAATTGGAGTTGTGACCAGGTTCAGGAGGGAACCTGTGGTCATCATGGCTGATATAGAAGCTATGTTTCACCAAGTGCAAGTGCCCCCAGATGATGCTGATCTGCTGTGATTCCTCTGGTGGCCACAAGGAGACTTGAACCAAGCACCATGTGAATACAGGATGAAGGTACACCTTTTCGGAGCTACATCCTCTCCTAGCTTGCGCCAACTTCGCCCTCAGGAAATGTGCTGAGGATTTTGGACATGAGCATAAGGAGGAGACAGTGGACAAGTTGCAGCACTGCTTTTATGTGGATGATTGTTTGGTGGCAGTTGCAACAGAGGAGGAAGCACTGACCCTCTGTCATGAGCTCATGTCTCTGTGCGCTAGAGGGGGATTCTGTTTGACCAAGTGGCACAGTAACAAATCTGAAGTTCTCAGGACCGTCCCAGAGCCCCGCAGAGCTAAAGGCGTGGAGCAGTTGGACCTGGACTGGGAGTTTGTGCCCATTGAAAGAGTGCTGAGTGTAGAGTGGTGTATCAAGTCAGACACCTTTAAATTCAAAGTTGTATGGAAGGACAGACCACTCAACCGCAGAGGCATCCTTTCTACTGTAAGCTCTATTTATGACCCTCTGGGCATGTTAAGTCCCCTTGTTCTGACAGCAAAAAGGATCTTGAGGGATTTGTGCAGAAGAGGAGTTGGTTGGGATGATCCCATACCAGAGACTGTCTCCAAAGAATGGCTTAAGTGGGTGCAAGGGCTCCACCTACTGGACAACTTTGAGCTGCCCAGATGTCTAAAACCTCTGGAGTTTGGAGATGTTATTACTGCGCAACTACACCATTTCTGCGATGCTTCTGAGGAAGGTTATGGTACAGTCACTTACCTGCTGTTACAGAATGAGCACCTCCAAAAGCACAGTGCTCTCATTATGGGAAAGGCTCGTGTTGCCCCACTGAAGACAGTTACAATTCCAAGAATGGAACTGATCGCTGCAACAATGGCCAGTCGCATGGATGTCCTGTGGAAGAAAGAGCTACACATGAGTCTTCAGTGTTTTGGACTGATAGTGTTTCTGTGCTGAAATACATTAACAATGAAAGCTCCAGATTTAAGGTGTTTGTTGCCAATCATGTTTCAGAGATACTGAAATCATCTCACCCTGCTCAGTGGAGGTACGTGGATACAGCTTCAAATCCAGAAGACGCAGCATCCAGAGGGGTCAAAGTGGAGGCATTTCTGAAGGACAGACTCTGGTTAACAGGACCGCCATTTCTTTGCCAACCTGAAACAGAATGGCCTGTGAACCCTGAGCCTGCGAGCCATGTCCCCCAGGACAATCCAGAGGTGAAGAAAAGTGCCATTGTCAATGCTGTACAAGCTGGAGAGGATCCCACTACTCACCTGAGCCATCATTATTCCTCATGGATCAGATTAAAGAAAGCTGTGGCATGGTGGCTGAAATACAAGGAATGGTTGTGGTCCTGTATCAGGAAGAGAAAAAGGCTAACAGCCCATCAGAGTGAGGAGAGCATGCAGCAACAGAGAATGATGGAGCAGGAGGGTTGCACATTTAAAAGCGCAGCTGTCCTGGGAGCTCCTACAGTGGAGGACATTGACAAGGCTGAGCTGGCCATAATTCAGTTTTGCCAGAAGATAAAGTTTTTTGAGGGACTCTCGTGTCTGGAAAAGGGACAAAATGTCAAGAAAAGTAGTCACCTGTACAAGTTGTGTCCAAGGCTGGAGGATGGAGTCTTGCGTGTGGGAGGGCGGCTTAGTAAAGCAGCACTGCCTTTGGAGTCTAAGCATCCGATCATTCTGTCAAAAGACCTTCATATTTCTACCCTGCTGCTGAGAAATGTACATCAAGAGGTAGGGCACAGCGGCCGCAACCACATGTTGTCCAAGCTCAGGGAGAAATACTGGATGAGAGGCGTAAGCACTGCCATTAGGAGAGTTCTGTCCAAGTGCATTGAGAGCTATTCACATCGAGGTGGCACCTTCTCTGGATACTGACTCCTTCATAAATGCACTAAGGCGTTTTACATCCAGAAGAGGACAGGTCCCTGAGCTGCGTTCTGACAATGGGACAAATTTTTGGGGGGGCAGAACGTGAGCTAAAAACAGCGATTGCGCAGTGGAACCAGGCACAGGTGCATGAGGTGTTACTCCAAAAGGGCATTAAGTGGACGTTCAACCCCCCTGCTGGATCACATCATGGAGGAGTGTGGGAAAGGCTTATTAGATTGGTGAGGAAAGTCCTGAACTCCACTCCCAGGATACAACGCTTGGATGAGGAGGGACTCCACACAGTTCTTTGTGAAGTGGAAGCCATTATCAACAGCAGGCCCATCACCAAGGCCTCCACAGATCCTAACGACCTGGAAGCACTGACGCCGAACCATCTGTTACTGCTTAAAAACCAGCCTTCATTACCACCTGGAGAGTTCCAAGCAGCAGACCTGTACGCAGAGAGAAGATGGAGACAAGTCCAGTACATATCTGATCTGTTCTGGAAGCGCTGGACAAAGGAGTACCTGCCTCTGTTACAGGAACGACAGAGATGGACTGGGGTCCAGAGAAACCTTGTCGCAGGAGATCTAGTTTTGCTTATGGACAGTACTGCACCTCGTAATTCTTGGATTATGGGACGTGTCTTGCAAACCTTTCTGGATCGCAAGGGGTTTGTGCGTCAAATTCAGATTAAGACAAGAACCAGTTGCTTGGACAGACCCATATCCAAGGTGTGTTTGTTGCTGGAGAAGGAGGAGGCAGCATGAGGGCGTTGCTGACCTCTATATGGACTTTGTGTTTTCCGGACATGAGCTGGATTTTGCACTAATCGGTCATAGATGACCAGAAGAAATAATATTCAGTGTAATGGATTATTCATGGCTTGAGCAACTTATTAGACATTTTTGCATTATTTTGAAATTGAGATGATGATTTATTATGTCCCCTATTGTGTTTTGAAATGTGAATTATTATGTGAGACCTAATAATTAGGGGCTGGTGTGTAGGAGACGTATAGGTTGTGGATGAGCAGCATGGTGTGCTTGAGTGTGTGTGTGTTGCAGAGGGGGTGGTTCACATGGGAGTAGGCGTGTGTGCGTGCGGAAGTGTGGGTGTGTAAAGGTGAGCACTCACCAGTGACATAGATTAGAGAGAGTCAGGGTTGGGAGTAGCCGTAATTTTTGTTGACCGCTACTCACTCATTCATTCATCACCTTTTTTACCTGTTTAATCCGCTGGTATCAGTTTTCCATTCAACCAACTTTGCTGCGCTGTGATAGCTCTGTGCTGTTTGTTAAAAATAAATGCACCAAAAGCATATTCGGATCTCAGCGTATCTGTTACCATAACCTCCTATAGCGCGTCACAAATCTGCGAACCTGAAGACCCAACCTTATACTCCGAGCGGCTAAAAGGTTTATGTTTGAAGCTGCAACAACCGGTATGAGTAATTAAACCAGATACATCTCATGTAACAAAATGTACTGAATGGATATAACATTAAAAATGTCTGTTTAGAAGTGTAACCTGCTAACTCTACAACAGGAAAAAGCAGGTAAAAAACTTAGTGGCCAGCAGAGCTCCAATGGGAATGTAACACACATACTGTATAGGCCTACAGGTGACTTTCCATATGTGTACATTGGTAGAAACTATCGCAGACTTAAACAAAAAAACAAAATGAGTACACGAGTACTCGTTGAGATTTGAACTGTGTATTTAATTACAGTTACCGGTATTTATTGCACCCCTAGCACCTACTGGCACCTTACCGTAGCTTCTCCTGCGTCGTTGGAAAGGGAGAGGTGAGGGGGGGAGGGTATTCAGTTTGTTGTATTCTGCAACCTCACCACTAGATGCCACTAAATTCTACACAGTGTACCTTTAAGATTTGTGAACTTGTAGGTTGATATAGCAGAAAAGATTTGTAAATATGTGAATGGGTTTATATTAGTGGTGGGCCGTTATCGGCGACTCTTATCGCGCGATAAAAAAATGATCGCCGTTAATCTATTCTCAAAGTTGGGTTGGGAGCTGGGTCTATACCGGATTTCCACCAAAGAAGGTAAGCGCCGCGGAACGGCTGCGCTGCGGAATGGCTGCGTCCTCTGCCCAGCGACCCCCCCCCCCGTCGGTCGTAGGTCGCGCCTTAATGCACGGGCTTACCTGGGCTTCAGCCCAGGGCCTCGGCCAATCAGGGGCCTCTTAAAAAATATATATTTCAAAAAAGATGATAAACGTCCGTATTGGCGGTGTCAGTACTGACTTCCCCCCGTCAACAATCGCGCACCTCTCCCCCTCCGGTCAACAATCGCGCACCTCTCCCCCTCCGGTCAACAATCGCGCACCCCCCCTGGCGTCAACAATCGCACCCCCCCCCCCAACCCCCCGTCAACAATTGCGCACCTCTCCCCCTCCGGTCATTATTTAGGTAGCACACGCATATTATGAATGCCTTCGACAGAATTCAAATGAGCCATTTTAATCTAGATTAATCTAGATTAATTCCAAGATTACAGTTAGATTAATCTAGATTAAAGAAATTAATCTATGCCCACCACTAGTTTATATATATAAAGGGGGGGGGGGGGGGGTGCTACCGGAGCGGTTCAGTTGCGCGATTGTTGAGCGGGGGGGGGAGGGGGGGGGGGTGCTATCGGATGGATATAGTTGCGCGATTGTTGACGGGGGGGGGACAATAGATTAACGACGATATTTTGTTTATCGCCGATAAGAGTCTCGCGTTATCGCAGCGCGGTAACGCCGATAACGGCCCATCACTAATATATATATATACTGTATATATATATATATAACCATACAGATGAGGTTGGTATATATTTTATATTATATATATATAGCCTAGATATAAAGCTATTATATATAAAACCATACAGACCGGTGATGAGGCTGCTTGCGTCATGGCCGTGCATGTTATCGAAAAATAATGCACACCTCTCCAGCCAATCAGAATCGAGTATTCACCCGGGCCATGGTATAATTTTCGATAACATGCACGGCTATGACATAATCGTAACATAAGCAGTCTAACAGGTCTAAAAATTAATGCGCTAAAGGAAACGTTAATAACTGTCAACTTGCACCGGACTCGGACGGGACTTCATTTAAAATGCTTCCCCGTTACCATGTCGTTACTAAGATCGTCTCATTTACCGGAGTAATAAGGTAACGTTGCCATGTCGTTAATAAGATTGTCTCTATTTACTGGAGTAATAAGGTAACATCTGCATTCCATATGAATCTCATATTAACTGATTGCGTTCCAGGCATTAGTCAGACCCATATATTTCGCGTTGTGTATTATTTTTTGATACATGCACACTTCGTCGTGGATTATCCCTTACCCTTACATATTATATATAGGTCCAGCTCATCCACCTTTATCATTCCCAGATACACTGAGGCTTCCAGAGGGACCTTACACACATTATACACCATATAACACACACACACACACACACACCTCCCACTCCAGGGAGTCACAGTGTCAAGAGGGTCCATGATGAACTTCAGCTTCTGCATGATCTGGAGGGTTCTCTACTACCTGTGGTTCCAGCAACACCACGCTGATGTCATTTTATTTAAGGCTAACTGCAGACGCTATCCGGTTCAGTCCGGACAGGACATTGTTGGAACTGGTCCCTGAGCGCCAATGAAGAGGCCGCCCACTGCTCCTGGCTGCCCCCTGGAGGAAGGACAGCGAGGATGGGATAAATGCAGAGACAAAATTTCTACGGCTACATAATTGCTGAGTGTGTGTGTTGCCTGGCCACTCCCTGCATGTGTGTGCTGCATGACGAATACATAAAGACTCCTAGGAGTCCGGTTTAATATTGATGTGTATGTGTATGCTAGAGAGAGAGACTGTATGTGCAGGTGGTTTCCACACGTGTCCATAGAGAGGTTGGGAGGTGGTCTGATTGGCTTCTAATGGCGCTAAATGAGGTGAACTAATGTGTTATGTTATCGTATCATAATCACCAGACATCTTCCTGGAACGCACTTAATGTTAGAGATTAATGGAGTACTTCTCCATGAGGCCAGCCCTTCATATATTCTCCTCTTTACTTTTCCGACCACTTCTGTAAAAAGACCAACCAGAGAAAGACCACTGAACACTTTTCTTTTTACAAAGAACATTAACAATATTTTAATTAACTTCAAATAATCTCAGATGCAGCAAACAAATATCCAAAATAATTCCAAATTCAAGGTGGCAATATCGAAATAATTACATTCTAGCTAAAGTAGTAGTTAAAAAAAAATAATAAAAAAAAAACAGGGATTAAAATCTGAAAGGGTGAGGTGTGATACCTAAATGCTGTCAAGGCTGACAATGTAGGCAATACATTTGCTGATGATGATGATGATGATGATGATGATGATGATGATGATGATGATAGTGGTGGTGGTGAGATGGAACATGGTACATACATTTGGGGTTCACTAACCCCCTGTAGCTCACCTGTTCCTAGTCTTCAACGCTGTCTGACAGATTAGACAGGGAGAGAGTGTGTTGTTTAACTTATGGCTTTGCTCAATTATTTCCCTGGAGACCAGGTCCCTCCCTGTGTGTGTGTGTGTGTGTGTGTGTGTGTGTGTGTGTGTGTGTGTGTGTGTGTGTGTGTGTGTGTGTGTGTGTGTGTGTGTGTGTGTGTGTGCATTAGGGCACCATGGTGTCCCTGCCCTTTTGTGCACCTTAACCCAGTCGGCCCCCCCAAGGATTTTTGGGGGAACTTTTAATTAATTATGATGGTGGTGGCACAGCCTAGAGTGTGTTAAACACAGATCAGCTCTCACTCTCTCTCTTACACACACACACACACACACACTCAAACTCGGAGGAGTCTGAATGAAAAAGCCATAACAACAAGGTGCCCGTCTTTTTCTCTCAGAAACACACACTGCCAGAGGGCCACTCTCTGAGGAATGGATAAAGAAAGAGAGAGGGATGGGTAAATGCACCACAAATGGAGCGGGCCGACAGACACAAAGCAGAGTCAGGTGAAGAATGGGGGTGTGTGCACGTCACTTTGTTGGGGACAAAAGCCAACCTCATCGTCACGCGCACGGCCCGTCATTTAATGTCAACCCAGAGGACAGTGACGCAGATTATTCCCCAATGGAAGTGGATATAAAAAAACAGCCTTTGGCCACAGAAGAAAAAATGCACAGGAAGAGGATGTAATGGGATACTGCAGCACCCAGGGCTCAGGTGACCCTGTGAGCTCGTTCTCTTTCTCTGTCTATGTTTCTCTCTCCTGGCTGACTGTGGTGCTATGATGAGCTACGTTCCTGGAATTCAGATCATTGTGAGGATCCCGCTCTCTTGTCTTGTTCTGCCGAGGAAGGTGAACACCATGACTTTTAGGGGATATGGATAGGGTGAAAGGTCAATGTGTGGAAGAGAATGGCATGATGCAATTTGGGAAGGGGGGGGGGGGACAGATGGAAGGCACAGCTTTAAGGTTTCCCCCTGAGTTGATGACACCATCTCTCTACCACTCTTCTCATCAGGATGTAGACACTGCTAGTGTGGCCTTACATCAATGTAAACAACACTTCAGCCAATCCACATTTATGTGCTACAAAAAAAGGGGGGAAAAAAACTCCTAATTATCTATGGTTGTGTATTTATTTATACGTGTTACAGGTCAATTTGTTAGCGATTCTTTTTTGTCTTTCTTTATATCTCTAATGAATGCTGAACAGCACGGCTTAAAGTTCCAACGAGTCCTTGATCTCCCCCATACGATTTAAAGGGAACTGCTGCGACAGGGTTTAGGAATGGATATACATTGCAAGCCTAACAATCTTGCTGACATCTTAGGAAACGCATAGGATGTGTGCACATACAAAACACACCCACAATCTGTTGTGCACACACACACACAGTCACAGTAAGAAAAAATATTGAGGCTAATTTTTTTGCTGAACAAACAAAACGGGGGTCAATGAAGGAAGGGAAGACGCAATATGTGCTTTAAATATAAAAAAAAAAATGCACACTTGCGTTCTCTTCCCGCTCACAAACAACGGGGCGTTTACACAACAGAAAACATCCAAGGTGGGGAGAAAGGAGACCAGCATTAACCTGGTGTTTATGTGTGGGTCTATTGGGGGCGGGACGTTGACACTTCCATCCAATGGGATTTCCTGAGTTGCATGAATGACAGTCCCTCTCGGGGATATGGGAGTGGATTACTGTGGGTGGGATGGAGATGGAAATGTGCTGTATCAAGTACGCCCTTTAGCAAAACAACCACCCCTCCCTCAAAACAGATACACTAAAAAGTAAAACCTAGACAACTAGAAACCTAGTAAACCTTGTCTTAGAAAAAGAGGAGAAGAAGAGTATCAAATAAAAGGCAAAGCTTATCAGTACTCAGTATGACAGGAAAGAAAGACAAGTTGTAATTGGAGATGGAACCAAACACTCTCTGGAAGGGTGGGGGATGGCAATGACAATAACCAACCATATCACAGTATCTGCTTTTTAAAAAAAAAAAAATCTTGTTCACATTTAGTTTTTGTTTGTTTTCTTTTTTTCCCAGTAGACTACCGGTATATCACATAGTGATAACGAAGAAAGAGGAGAAAACTACAGCCACAACGCTAGCTTCGTGCAAAAAACCACATACACTTGCACGCCGCATTAGGCAAAGAGATCAAAGCAAGACAACGCATACAAAAATATAGAAAATCTCCAATGCAACCACCTCGCCTCTTCGCTTGGCGAGGGGGGACTAGGTTTCTCTGTTGCAATCAAGCTTTTATTTTCTCTTCGTTTTCTTTCACGGCTTCCGCCAAAGGGTCACTTCAGGAACATTCTTTGTTTGTTTGTTTAGTTATGGGGTCACCGATGTTGTGTGTTTAGTTTCCAATTGAATGTCTTTAACACAAAGTTCATACCGCATGTAAGGAATCCACTGGCCAAACAGAACTGATTCATCTATCTGTATGGTCCCATCATGCCTGGGAGAACACCACCACAACCACTAGGATGATAGAAAACTAGTACAATAAGAGCACATAATTTCTCCTCATGTCATTTGTCACAAATCCTTCTCTTCTTGCCCCCCCCCCCATAGTTTAAACTTTGTTAAAATACATAGATACATAGATACATACATACATACATACATACATACATACATACATACATACATACATACATACATACATACTAAAATCCCGTCACTTTTGAAAACATTCCAGCATTTGCTCATAATTGGTTGTGACTGGGATAATATAATAGTTGGCATATGCAGCAAGCCATGCCCATTTAAGGATGCTATCAGTCTCTTGCAATAAAAGAAAGAAACGGGGGTTTAAAAGAGGAGGAGGTGGGGCAGGTCCCAGGATGCGGTGTCAACCTGCCCGCCGATTGGATAGGTTTTATCCACGAGCGGGGGTGAAAAGGTCATACAGAACAGCCTAAAAGGTTAAGAACTGTGCTCCGGCTAAGCCCATTGGTTATAGCACTTGCAAAAGACACATGCAAAATGTAGGACTCGTTCCACTTGTAAGTTCAATCCAAAGGCGTCCATTCCAGAGCGGGTTACTCAGCCCTGTGATACAGCCTAACAGCCAACCAATCAGCGGACTGAAGGCTTCCATAGCCAGTCCAGTACTCCTTCTCACTGATAGAAAAGATTGTTTGGACGCCTCAAAATAAAAGCTTTTGGAAACAGTTCAAAGGTCAGAATTTTGGGTTTGGAGGGGAGGAGTGTCTGCGGATTCAGGATAGGGAAAGATGAGATTTTAAATCGAAGGAAAGATGAGATTTTAAATTGAAGGAAAGATGAGATTTTAAATTGTTGTACAAATAAGGCAATGTGGACGGTTTACACAAGTCAGGGAAAATAACCAAGTTGAGTGACAGAAAATCAAAGAAGAGAACAAAGTGCTTCTCACTTTTCAGTGAGAAACTTGTAAGAGGAGATATGAGGGACAGCAAGTGGATCTCTCACAGGTACGACGTGAGGAGTCACTGGCTGTTTGTCAGCCTCTCCCTGTCCTCCTCCTCCTCCTCCTCCTCTTCCTCATCCAGAGAGACCACCCCGGAGGAGGCCACATCCGAAACTCTCCGGTGGGGGTGGTACTCGTCCTCCACCTGGCACACGCTGGTCTTGTAGTCGTTGCGAGGCGCATTCTCCTCCTCTTCCTCCTCCCCCGGAGACAGGTAGGTCTCTGAGTAGGAAGCCGAGTAGCAGGGGGAGTCCTGACCCCCCCCGCTCCCCCCACTGCCCTCTCCCCTGCCTTCCCCAGCGTGCGGCCCGGCTGCACGCTGCAAGCGGGCCAGCAGCTCTTCGCCCCCCTGCAATGCAGACAGGATCTTGGCAGCCAGTTCGGCGGCGTTGCTGCGGGGATGGCGGTGGTTGCCGCCGGCACCCAGGTCACGCAGCAATGGGTGGTGTTCATCCAGGCTGCACATGCTGGAGCACAGGGTGTCCGGGGAGTCCGAGGTGGGGGAGGGTTCTCCTCCCCCTCTCCCCCCCCCAGCCCCCTCACAGCAGAGGCCCCGCAGGGCCAAGGTTTGGCACACCTGGCTGTGAATCAGGTCCTTCAGGTAGGGAGGGAATGGCGATGAAACATCTGGAACAAACAAAAAGACAACAAACAAACATATATTAACAAGTAATACATAAAAGAGGTTTATAAAAATACATCCGCCAGAAAGACATTCATGCACACATGCATAGACCTGGGAAGTAAGGTTCTACTCCGATTTCCCTCCCATGTTAAATCCCCTTTGGAAATTCTTCTATTAGTAATTAAAGCCAAACCATATCACGTAGGTTCATAATCGTTGATGAGGGAATAGATTAATTAATTATTTCTCCTTTACAACCAATACATCTAAATGTTTTACCTTAATTGCTAAAAATATGGACTTTATATCGTAACTTTTACTCGTTTCCATGACGTCAGAACCTAGACTGTCTCATACCCCTTTTCCACCAAGGCAGTTTGAGAGCCGAATCGGAGCCAGTGCCAAATCGCAGTTCTTCGGGTTGTGACTGCTAAAGAACCGGCTCTCGGACAGGAAAACTGGTTCCAGAGCGGGAGCAACTCGTTGCTGGTCTTGAACCAAGAACTGCTTACATCAGGGGCTGGGGGCGGGATTATCACAACCAACAAGACCAACTAAAACGTTGTGACCGCCATTTTTAAAAACACAAAGCTTCACTATGGAATCACATCGAATTTTGTTAGTCCCTGTTGATTGTATCCCTTTGCCGTAGGAGAAAGGGGTGGGGCAGAGTGAATAAAGCGTTTGACTGATGTTCAACTGCATGCTCTGTGTGCATTTATTATTTTCTTATGAAACCCAGTTAGGCGAACCTATGAACAGCCGGTTACACTATCGTAATCACCGTCCATAGCAATCAAGACGAGGAGCGCAAATGTGTTGTACCAGTCATGTTTGGATGCCAATGTAGGCTCGCAAAGCCAGGAGCAACATTAGTAAAGAGACGTGTAGTCCGCTATTGTTGTTATTGTGCTTGAAGTTGGCGCTGGCGTTTCTGGGAAAGCGGAGACATATACAGACATATACAGTGACGTAATAATGTGGCTCTTGAGCCTGTGGAAAAGCAAATTGGTTCTCAAAAGGTTTGAAAGTTGAATCAATTGCGAACCAGCACTAGTACCAGCCCGGCTCTAGAACTAGGTTCGCGTTGGTGGAAAGGGGGTATCAGAGTGACCACATGAATGCCAAGTCCTATAGAAGAACAGGAACCCAAGTACTGCCTGAGTGAGTACTGTGTCGCTGTTGCGGTAAGCATCGACTCATTTCCGGTCTACCTCTTGCTCTGTGTGTACACTGTTTGGTGTTGTAGCTGTCGGTGAACGCTGAATATACATTTGTTTTACTCGTTACAGCGGTTATTTACCCGCTTAAACATTTAAACTTAAAATAGCGACAAGTCGCTATTTTAAGTCTTCACACGCTAGTTACATTAAGCATTAGCAGTTAGCGATGTCTTCTCCCTCTTCCTCTGCTCCTCTGTCCTGCTCAGTGTGCCAAATGTTTAGTTACTCCTCCACCTCTTTTAGTGATAATGGTACCTGTATTAAATGTAGTTTATTTAGTGCGCTGGAGGTGAGGATTAGTGACTTAGAGGCCCGGTACCGCACCACACCGTCTCCGGTAGTCTGTGCGGGCCGGCCGGCGGTAGCTCTAGTTAGCCGTCCCCCGGTAGACCCCGAGCAGCCGGGAAGCCACGGAGAGTGGGTGACTGTCCGGGGGAAGCGTAGCGGCAACCCACTGAAGCCCACGGCTCACCACCAGCCCATTCACGTTTCTAATACGTTTTCCCCACTCAGCGACGCACCCGCTGAGGAGCAGACTCTGGTTATTGGCTCTTCTATAGTCAGAAACGTGAAGTTAGCGAAGCCAGCGGCCATAGTCAAATGTATCCCTGGGGCCAGAGCGGGCGACGTTGAATCCTATTTAAAACTGCTGGCGAAAGACAAACGTAAATATCATAAGATTGTTATTCACGTCGGCGGTAATGACTCCCGATTACGCCAATCGGAGGTCACTAAAATTAATGTGGAATCGGTGTGTAGATACGCCAAAACAATGTCGGACACCGTAGTTTTCTCTGGACCCCTGCCCAATGTGACCAGTGACGTCATGTATAGCCGCATGGCGTCCTTCCACCGCTGGCTGTCCAGGTGGTGTCCAGCAAACCATGTGGGCTTCATTGATAATTGGCAGCCTTTTTGGGGAAAACCTGGTTTGATTGGGAGAGACGGCATCCATCCCACGTTGGATGGAGCGGCTCTCTTATCCAGGAATATGATGCAGTTTATTTCTAAAACCTGACAGTCCAGAGTTGGGACCAGGAAGCAGAGTTGCTGTTTAACACACTTCTCTGCGCTTCCTCTAGTACAGTCCCCCACCCACCACCCCATAGAGACTGTGTCTGTCCCCCGACCGCCTACATTATGTAAAGAAATAAAAACAAGAGGCGTTAACCATGAAAACCTAATAAAAATTAAAACCAACTCCTCAGTAGCACAAAATAAAAGAATTAAATGTGGACTGTTAAATATCAGGTCTCTGTCATCCAAAGCTGTTCTAGTGAATGAATTAATATCAGATTATGATATTGATTTGCTTTGTCTTACTGAGACCTGGTTGTCCCATGAGGATTATGTTAGCCTAAATGAATCCACCCCCCCCAGTCATATTAATACTCACATTCCCCGAGGCGCAGGCCGAGGAGGTGGAGTAGCAGCTATATATGACTCGGGGGTTTTAATGGACCCTAAACCAAAACTAAATTATAATTCATTTGAAAGCATTATTTTTAGTCTTTCTCACCCAAACTGGAAAACACTGGAGCCAGTCCTATTTGTTATAGTGTACCGCGCTCCTGGACCGTACTCTGATTTTATATCTGAATTCTCAGAGTTTCTATCAAGTTTAGTTCTTAAATCAGATAAAGTAATTATTGTAGGTGATTTTAATGTCCATGTGGATGTTACAAATGACAGCCTTAGTAACGCATTTACCTCATTAATAGACTCAATCGGCTTCTGTCAGAGTGTAAATAAACCAACCCATTGTTTTAATCACACTCTTGACCTTGTTCTATCATATGGCATGGATATTGAACATTTAATAGTTTTTCCACATAATCCTCTCCTATCTGATCATTATTTAATAACTTTTGAATTTCTATTATTTGACTATAAGCCATTAAGCAAAACTTCCTACAGCAGATGTCTATCTGACAGTGCTGTAGCTAAATTTAAGGAGGAGATTGCATCAGTGTTTAATTCAATGCCATATCTGAATATAACGGAGTCCTATATTAACTTTAGTCACTCCCAAATTGATAATCTTGTTAATAGTGCTGCAGGCTCTCTACAATCAACATTAGATTCTATCGCTCCTAGAAAACAGAAAATAATAAAACACAGGAAACTAGCACCGTGGTACAACCAACAAACTCGTCAATTAAAACAAGAAACAAGGAAATCAGAAAGGAAATGGCGCGCTTCCAATTTATTAGAAAATCGCTTAATATGGCAAAATAATCTTAAAAATTATAGAAAGGCCCTCCGTAATGCCAGAGGAGCCTTTTACTCGGCACTAATAGAAGAAAATAAAAACAACCCCAGGTTCCTCTTCAGCACTGTAGCCAGGCTGACAGAGAGTCACAGCTCTATTGAGCCATGTATCCCTATCAACTTAAGTAGCAATGACTTCATGAACTTCTTTTATAATAAAATTATTACTATTAGAGAGAAAATTAGTCACCAAATGCCCTCAATAGGTATCGCAGGCTCTCCAACATCAGACACTTTGACTGGTGCAAACTTAGATGTGTATTTGGAGTGTTTCTCTGCTGTCAGTCTTCATCAGTTAACTTCTATAATTTCTTCATCGAAGTCATCAACCTGTCTGTTAGACCCCATCCCAACTAGGCTGCTTAAAGAAATTGTACCCTTAATTGGCACTTCTTTACTGGAAATGATTAATCTTTCTTTATTATCAGGATATGTACCACAGTCCTTTAAAGTAGCTGTAATTAAACCCCTTCTTAAAAAGCCCACTCTTGACCCTGGGGTTTTAGCCAACTATAGACCGATTTCTAATCTCCCCTTTCTGTCTAAAATTCTGGAGAAAGTAGTCGCCAAACAATTGTGTGACTTTCTACACAACAATAGTTTATTCGAGGATTTCCAGTCAGGATTTAGAGTTCATCATAGCACAGAGACAGCTCTGGTTAAAGTTAATAATGACCTTTTGATTGCTTCTGACAATGGACTTGTCTCTGTACTTGTATTATTAGATCTTAGTGCTGCCTTTGACACCATTGATCATAGTATTCTTTTACAGAGACTCGAGCATGAAATTGGCATCAAAGGAACCGCACTAAGCTGGTTTATGTCATATCTATCAGATCGTTCACAGTTTGTACACGTGAATGATGAATCTTCAATAAATACTACAGTTAGTCATGGAGTTCCACAAGGTTCTGTACTTGGACCAATACTATTTACTTTATATATGCTCCCTTTAGGCGATATTATTAGAAAGCACTCCATTAACTTTCATTGTTATGCAGATGATACGCAGTTATATCTATCGATCAAACCCGATGAAATTAATCAATTATCTAAATTACAAACATGTCTTAAAGACATAAAATCCTGGATGAGCTGCAATTTTCTGATGTTAAACTCAGAGAAAACTGAAATTCTTGTACTTGGCCCCAAAAACCTTAGAGACTTAATGTCTACAGATATAGCTACTCTAGATGGCATTACATTGGCCTCTAGCACCACTGTCAGGAATCTTGGAGTTATCTTTGATCAGGATCTGTCATTTAATTCCCACATAAAGCAGACCTCTAGGACTGCCTTTTTTCATTTACGTAATATTACAAAAATCAGACGCATCCTATCAAAGACAGACGCAGAAAAACTAATCCATGCATTTGTTACCTCAAGGCTGGATTACTGCAACTCCTTATTATCAGGTTGTCCAAATAAATCCATTAAGATGCTTCAATTAATTCAAAACGCTGCAGCGCGAGTACTGACAGGAACTAGGAAAAGAGATCACATCTCTCCTGTACTAGCTTCTCTGCATTGGCTCCCTGTAAAATTTAGAATAGAATTTAAAATCCTCCTCCTCACCTATAAAGCTCTTCATGGGCAGGCCCCTTCATATCTCAAAGAGCTCATAGTACCCTACTACCCCACTAGAACACTGCGTTCTCTGAATGCAGGGCTACTGGTGGTTCCAATAGTTTCTAAAAGTAGAACCGGAGCCAGAGCCTTCAGTTACCACGCTCCTCTTCAGTGGAACCAGCTTCCAGTTGTGGTTCGGGAGGCAGACACCCTCTCCACATTTAAGAGTAGGCTTAAGACGTTCCTCTTTGATAAAGCTTATAGTTAGGGCTGGATCAGGTGAGTCCTGAACCATCCCTTAGTTATGCTGCTATAGGCCTAGACTATCGGGGGATTTCCCTTGGTGCACTGAGTCTCTCTCTCTCTCTCTCTCTCTCTCTCTCTCTCTCTCTCTGTGTGTGCACACATTCATGTCCCATTAATGCATGTTACTAACACTTCTTCCCCGGAGTTCTTGTGTTTTCTCGTCTCGCAGGTTCTCATGGATCCTGGCGGAGCCTCCATGGTCCTGCTTGACTGCCATTGCTAATATCAGTTACCAGTTATATACAGTTACTGTTGTTGCTGCTCGCTGTCCCCCATCATTGATGCTAGTGCATTGATGTAGTTGCTCTCTCTCTCTCTCTCTCTCTCTCTCTCACCCCAACTGGTCAAGGCAGATGACCACCCACCTAGAGCCGAAGGGTCTGTCCAAGGTTTCTGCCTTTTAACAGGCAGTTTTTCCTTGCCCCCGTGCCAAGTGCTTGCTCATGGTGGTACTGTTGGGTCTCTGTAAATGTTATTAGGAGTTTGGTCTAGACCTGCTCCATTTGAAAAGTGCCCTGAGATAACTTCTGTTATGAATTGGCGCTATACAAATAAAATTGAATTGAATTGAATTGTTGAAGACTGCATTACAGCCAAGGAACTGCGATCAAAAAATGGCATTGATGAAGCACTTTGGGCTTTTAGTGTTGAAAACAGATCAGGTTTCAGCTAGCTGGACTGCTGATGTAATGTGTACGTTGTTGGTCTGCAAAGGGCAATGTGAAGACCGTCAAGATGTTAAATTGCAATATATAAAACGACTGTAAACGCATGTACACACACACTAGATGTATTTATAGTGCTCATTACAGCATACTCATACATCTAGAGACTTTCTGCAGTGAAGGAAATTATATTAAACTTGCAAGAGGGATATTAAATTGCGCGAGGGAACAAAAAAAATGTTGGAAGAGGATGAAAACTAGGGCACTGGGACAATAAGATCCACTGACTGATCTGGACCACTGAGTGGGGGGGGGGGGGGGGGGGCGAGAGAGAGAGAGGGAGGGAGGGAGAGAAAGAGAGAGAGAGAGAGAGAGAGAGAGAGACTGTGTGTAAACACTTTTTTTCTGTTTATTTTTGTTTCAGAATATAGCAAGAAGTATATATATGTATTGGAGGTGTAACAATTAACAAAATACACGATTCTGTACGATGCAAGTTTATGGGGTCACCGTTCGGTACGGTTTCGATATATCAACAGAGTCAATTCTATTCACATTTATTAGAATGGCAACCTGTACCATTTTATAAGTAACCATTATACACTATACCTACCTTGTTGTAGCATAACAAAAGATACACAATTAAATTCCTGAAAGAATGTAAATTATATTTGCATCATTAGAATGGCATCCTGTACCAAAGAATTATATATATTAGAATAGCAACCTGTAGCCTACTAGTTTATGGAACATGAAACCCATGAGAGAATGTTGCAAATCTGATGCTAAAAACATCCCTAACGCTGTGTTTATATTTTTATATTATTTGCTGCACATTTTCTGTTGGTTGTTTTCACCTAGTTCCATTGAAAGAGGTGATGTCAATGCAGTCGTCACGTTGTCCGACCAGAGCCTACGTACCCTGACTCTTCTATATACCCTGACTCTTCTATACCCTGACTATAGCAGACCCTACATACCGTAACTCTTCTATGATTGGCTACCGATGGAGAAACATGACGATGTGTGTGAAGTTATGGCAGCAGCTACAAAATGTATGTATGTGTGTGTGTGTGTGTGTGTGTGTGTGTGTGCGCGTACTATGTTTACCTGTGCTCTGTGTGGTGGGCTCGTTGGCAGGGAGAAAGTCTTCATCGTATGAGTCATCAGTGGAGTCATCACCATCCACAGAGGACCAGGCCCTCAGCTTAGCCTCTGCTATGGCAAATTGCTCTGCTACGCCTGTACACACACACACACACACACCATTGATATATGCTGCACCAGTTGCATAGATCGATGCAGGATTCACCGTTCTCGTTGCTCGCCTGTGACACAAACACACAGCACCATGCATATAGATGTACACAAGCAGACAGGTGGTTGTCATGGTAACCTGCTTAGTACTTGGCTATTGCATTTCCACATCACATATCTTTTCAGATCGACAGTTCCCCGCAAGGGAACCATGGTGCGTATGGTGTTGCATCAATGCAGATGATAGATCCAATCAATATTCCTCATGTTGTCACATGACGGGCCTGGCTAACATGGCTGCCACTGAGCGCCAGGTACGGTTGTGGAGCCATGTGTTTGTGACCATTATCCTTTACAGCAGCATTTTACTACATTACATTTCTACACGACCATTACTCCAGTAGATTGTGGTGACGATGTATAACACTCTAAGAAACTCTTTTCTAGTGTAGTATAATATATACTGTTGATTACTCAATGCCAAATCAAAGGACCAAACTCACAGATGCTCAGTGGTGGATGTTAAATCATTGCGAATGTGCAACATGCATATGTTAAGAAACACTTAAAAAACAAATGCACACATAAAACTGTTTGTGTATGTGTACGTTTGTGTGTGTGTGTGTGTGTGTGTGTGTGTGTGTGTCTTGTCTTGTATTGCTGAGGTGACTCAGCATGTGCAAAGAGTTATATTGACCAAACGCCTCCAATCACCATTAGCAGCTAGCCTATCACAGAGACCGAAGCCCCTGAAATCTCCCTCTATTAATCCTTCTGTTCTGAATTCATCCCCGTCCCAAATCATTTCTCTAGAAACATCCCATCCCAATCATTTTATAGAAACATCCCATCCCAATCATTTCTCTAGAAACATCGCATCCCTAATCATTTCTCTAGAAACATCCCATCCCAATCATTTTACAGAAACATCCCATCCCAATCATTTCTCGAGAAACATCCCATCCCAATCATTTTATAGGAACATTCCATCCCAATCATTTCTCTAGAATCCTTTGCTCTATGCATCACATGTTCTCTCTTTAACTCCTCATTTGTCTCTCTCTCTCTCTCTCTCGCTCTCTCTCTCTCTCGTATCTCTCCCTGACGCTCTCCCTCTCTTGTCCTTTTTACTCTGCATTCAAGTGTTGTCTCTCACACAGAGCCGGATCGATGTTCCCATTCATCTGAACGCTGAGTTCATCCTCTTCCCAGTCTGCAGAGCATCTATTAGATGTACCACTGCTCCTGCTCTTTAGCTCACCCTTGGTGGTGGGTTCTATTGTGATCTCATCAGCTTTGTCGATGTTTGATAGCCGGTTGGGAGTCAACCAACACTGCAATACAGCATCTTGTCATGTTTTCCTTTTAACACAACAAATACTGCTTAGTGTGTACATGCCAATGATCAATTTAATATACACAGTACATATACCACAGGCTTAGAATAAATAGCAGAGTTCAGTGCAAGTCTAATTTCTGCTTGTGCCAGGGTTCAACAAGCCCCTGTGTTTTGGGACTGCAATGCTAAAATGCATGTATGTTGTTATTTTTCCTTTCCACCATTTTCACCAACATGGCTGCTTGCGGAAAGCTGGTGAAATTAACTGATGGATCTCAATACCAGATTCTCACAAGTAGTGGTAGACCTCCGGAGGTCTACTACCACTGAGGTAGGCTTGTAACCCTGCAAACCACTGCCAACTGACAGGAGCACCCTGCCTCTCTCGTGCTCATACACTCCATCACACACACACTGTGCAGATAATCCTGCAGTGTCTTTCCGGTCACTATGGCTTTGGCTGACAGCCTTGAAAGGGTCTGTGTGTGTGTACATGTTAGTGTCCATCTGTTGGCAGGAGCCAGCCTCTCAATAGCACACCCCCACCTCCACCAACCTGCATCTCATTCCAAGCTCCTCCAAGCTAGCTTCCATTTGCTGCTCATGAGCTCACCAGAGACATCTGACATGCACACATGCACACATTCACACGTTCAGACGTGCATGCAGCAGTCACAACACATACAAACATGATCACACAGGCCAAGGACCAAGAGTTGGGGTTCCTGAAAGAGCCTGGGGGACCAGCGTGGTCCGCTAGTGACAGAGGAGATGGGTGGGTGCATGGATGAAGGGGGCCGGCGGTGGTCTTTGGTTACTTTATCCTAGCTTCTGATAGAACCATGGGAAGGTTTGAAAACCAATGAGATGAGACGAGGTGACCAAAGTTTGAAGTGTTTAAAGTGGCACTGCCACACTTTCTAATATAAGAGAGTACTGCTTTATACACGTGTTTTGAAAAAATCATGGTGTGCAAAATCAACTCTGTTTCCATGCTAAAGTTGGACCATTGATGTAATTTTTTTTCCTCATAGAAAAGAAGTTGATGTTGCAGACTGCAATTGTTCACAACACATGCAGGAAGCAGTGCTCTTAGAAAATAGCAGAGTGCGACGGTTCCCCTTTAAGTATAAGAGAAGAATGATGCCACCATGACAACACCAGCCAGGAGCTGAACCTCACTGTGCAAATTAACCTTGAGAGTCTGCATTGCAGGGAGCAAAGGGGAGGCAAGTCGGGGAAAGAGCTGGGGGCAGAAAGTAAGAAAGACACTAAAGTGTGATGAAGAGATGAGAGCAGAGCCAGTGAAGAACTGGCTGAGTGAATAGTGGAGGGTATAGAATAGTAGAAAAGATGAGGTGGAGAAGGAGCTGATAAAAGCGGATAAAAAGCTAGCTAGAGAAAGCAATTAGTTAGCTTAGTGGTAAGGTGTTGCTGTGCTGTTCTTTGTAAGTGAAACCAAACTTAATCATTGAACCAGAGAGACCGCACCAAACGGGTTATGGTATTGTGGTTTCTGATTGGCTCTAATTGGTATCAGCCGATCCCACTCCATTGTTCATTATATTACCCCAGGGGCTCCACTGAAAATGCTGTGTCACGTTGCCATCAGTTATGTGCTCCACTGGGGGGCGCATCACAAAACGTTTCTTTGTACTTTGCACATTTTTTTGTTTGGACAGATGGACGGTTAGAGTGAACTAGGTATGTCCCGATCAAGTTTTTTGCCCCCGATCCTGATTTGAGTCATTTATTATTGAGTATCTGCCGAAAACGTGTCCCAATCCGAAACTTGTATTTTCCACAGTGCGCACTTCAAGTACATTAAAGTTAATAAAATCAATCCAATGTATATGCTTGATAATTAAATAGCTCTGCAATGCATTAAGAAATGTAATGTTTTTATTAATTTGTTTTTACAAAATAAGTTATAACAAAGTAAACAAACTACAAATATTTTTATATAGCACTTATCACAATTCCACTGAGTGCAGCATTGGTTTTAATTCATTTTTAACAAATTTAACATTTAACAAAAAAAATGTTATATAAACTTTACAATTAGCTTCTCCACTCAGTGCAGCATTGTAGTAAAACTAGAACACTCAAAATGAGTAATATAATCACAATTCCTCTTGGAAATGGTGTAATAGCTTAACTTTAACATTCACAGTCACAACAAATAAACACAATTCTGCTTAGTGCAACATTATAGTAAAACTACCCCCATCATCCATTGTTTTTTTTAATATTTCTTGCATTGTCCCGCAAAATTATATGGACCCATTGCTTGTCTATTTCTCAAGTGTTCAGCATCTCCTCGATTGCTTGTTTTACATGATCTGCTGTATGAGACCTGCAAAACAGTTGAGCATGCAATATCGAACGCTTTAAATCAAAAGTGGAGTCAACCCAGTGTGCAGTGAGGCTAAGAAATGCCATTGGGCAAACATCAGAACTCAAACTGTCTGTGGTAAAGCCAATAGCAGTCACATCTGATGAAAGACGTCATAGGTGGTCACGAACCTTGTTGTAAAGTTCCGATTTGACTTTCTATTTTAAGGCCACGATTCAATTTTCGATTACATTTTTTGAACATTTTATTTATTTGGGTTTTTTTTCAGCACCTACGGCTATGCCACTGTTAGTGACTATCGAGCTCATTTTGGACAATCTTTAATTTAAAATCGTGACACCCCTAATCTTTTTGGCCTTGTCGCTGTCTCGAGGAAGTTTTCTTTTAAAAGTATCGTCCAGTGTTTGTTGCTTTGGTGCAGCCTTTGCCGTAGTGACCTGAGTGAACTTGCTTTATTCCATTGTGTCTTAAATTTTTAGGTGCCGTATCAAATTGGTAGTATTGAACACAGCTTGTTTCTCACAAAATGCTCACATTGCAGACATTACAAGTTGCTGTTGGACTGCTTTCGTTTTCCAATTCAAAATATTTTCACACAAGACATTTTTTACATTTAGCCGTGTCCTGCCAGGTTCATGTTTACCCGGGTATGGTTCACATCAGGTGTGAAAGCTAACTGTACCAAAACATGGAAGTGGACTGCTATTCTGCATATCTGCGTCTGTACACAGCACGTGCCAATCTCTCCAAAATATCTCCAAAATATCAATAATAATAGGTCGACTCCATTGTATGGGCATGGGATCTTGTGACTGGCATGCTTTTCTATACTGGAGCGATAACTCAAACAAATGTCGCATAGTGGACTCTTCTTCTTTGTCTTTATTGGCGACTCGCAAACCAACTAGGTGCAAACTGCCACCCACTGTATCGGAGTGTGTAGATACTAGACTTGTAGTCAAGACCGCCTAAACTGAGACCAAGACACTACCAAGACCAGAGAGTATCAAGACCAAGACAAGACCAAGACCAAGGCCAAGACAGACCAAGTCAAGACCAAGACTAGTTCAGCTTGAGACCGAGACCGAGACCAAAAAAAACTAGTTTTTTGCCATTTTGCATGAGTTGTAGAACCTAAGCACCATACTGGGTTCAGCTGCTTAGTATAAATATGAGATTGTATTATTTCAACTACAGGCACAATAATACAGAGACAGTGCATGTCTTGTGTGTGAACTCACTATGTTTTCATCAATTGGCTAAAAATCAAATATGTGTAGCAATTGCATGACCGCTATTTCTACACTATTTGAGGATTGACTCTTGAGTGCTGTTAAGGACTGACATGACTATAGTCCTAAAGTCATCTAACAAAATAACAAGCCTCCAACACCACCTTGCACCTCAAAAAAAGTTTAATGAATTGGAGATATGTTACTGATTTAAATTGTACTTAATTTATAGATGAAACGTTAATTCTAAATATTAAAGATACACAATTATCAACTTTAAATTGCATTATTTCCCATTATAGTAGCCAAATTACACTGTATAATATCAGCATTACTGAAATGGAATTTAAAAAAAAAACTGTGCCTGCCTGGATATTATAGGTTACAAATCCCTTCGAGACCGCTCGGCCAGTCCGAGACATTGCGAGACCGAGAGGCCCGAGACCAAAGACTGTCGAGGCCGTGACAAGACCAAGACCACGAAAAAGTGGTCTCGAGACCGAGACCGGTCTCGAGAACTACAAGTCTAGTAGATACCCAAGTGTACACGGGACAACATTACCAATGTGAGCGCTGACTGGTGGGGGAGTGGGGGGGGGG
The DNA here is from genome assembly GCA_030340625.1 of Merluccius polli. Taxonomy (NCBI): domain Eukaryota; kingdom Metazoa; phylum Chordata; class Actinopteri; order Gadiformes; family Merlucciidae; genus Merluccius; species Merluccius polli. Next base: position 344,641 of record JAOPHQ010002280.1, read on the forward strand.
GGGGCAATCGTACTCGGACACAGTAAAAAGCAATCATACCTAACGTGAAAGCGCCCTAGCACCAAAATACAGTAAGGGCTCCCCATCAAGTGTATGAGCTATCCTGTAAAAAACACAATCATGTATGTATTTATGACACATGAAGCATGGCATCCCACCTGCAGCAAAGCGGGCCTCCTGTTCCCCCTCACTGAGGTCTGAGTAAGAGTTGAAGTCTGACTCCAGGGCTGCCGGGGCCTCCATGGGCTTACACCAGCCCTTCCACTCTATCAGGTGGGCCACCCGACCCTGGGCCATGGCCGTGGGCTTTGTCACATGGTCCTTCACCACCTGTGAGATACCTGGCCGGTGAAGAGACGAGGTGTGAACGAGATCAACAAAGGACTGCGTATTAAGGTGCATCATTCTGCAGACATGTATGAATATGTAGTACAGAATGTGTTCATATTTTCTGTTTTCCTGAACATATGTTAAGGTTAATGTAGCCTATGGTACTTACCATGTAATGAGGATCGTGCTAATGCAGCTATTTCTTGAATAGTCAGAGCTCTTCTTGATTTAGGTAACATTTCAATGGTGTCATCAACATTCACCTGAAAAAAAGAGAAAGAGATAGGTTACACTTCAAGGTTGACATGGCAGCTAGCAATAGATGAGTAAAACACAGCTTTGTACATGTTCTTACTCTCTTAGTATGACTCACAGGCAAACCAATGTGTGTTTTTGAAGGTTCTAAAAGCAGAGCAAAATACTACTCAAGACCTTGAAAACTGAATGTCTCTCATTCAAATGACTGCTAGTCCTCACTTATACAAAACATGCCCCACAGGCTTAATCAAACACAAGGTGCTGCAACCAAAGGCTTATAATGTACATACCAGGAAATGTTATGTTCTGTTTTTAGTAGTGGTGGGCCGTTATCGGCGTTAACGCGCTGCGATAACGCAAGACTCTTATCGCGCAATAAAAAAATTTGCGCCGTTAATCTATTGTCAAAGTTGGGTTGGGAGCTGGGTCTATACAGGATTTCCACCAAGGAAGGTAAACGCCGCGGAACGGCCGCGCTGCGGAACGGCTGCGTCCTCAGCCCGGCGACCCCCCCCCCAACACGTTCTCATCCCAACTCGTAATATACCGACGATTTGTCACGCCCCTAGACGTCCGATACTGACGCAAAAGGTACCCTCCCGCGTCTGTGTGAAACGATCTGGGGGTTCTCATAAACCCGTTCGCGTTGGTAAGAGACGAGCAGAGTCTACAGCGTCCGCTCGCAGAGCAGAGTCTACAGCGTCCGCAGTCTACTGTGAAACAATTCACTCCAAAAAGGGTTAGGGTTATGGTTATGGTTATGGTTATGGTTCGGGTTAGGGTAATCTATCACCGTGACCGGGTTATTATTGGAGTGAATGGACGCTGTAGACTCTGCTCGTCTCTTACCACCGCGAACGGGTTTATGAGAACCCAGATCGTTTCACACAGACGCGGGAGGGTACCTTTTGCGTCAATGTCAGACGTCTAGGGGCGTGACAAATCGTCGGTATATTACGAGTTGGGATGAGAACGGGCTGCCCCCCCCCGTCGGTCGTAGGTCTGGGCAGTGGCGCCTTAATGCACGGGCTTACCTGGGCTTCAGCCCGGGGCCTCGGCCAATCAGGGGCCTTTAAAAAAATATATATTTAAAAAAAGATGATAAACGTCCGTATTCGCGGTGTCATTACTGACCCCCCCCCCAAACAATCGCGCACCTCTCCCCCTCCGGTCAACAATCGCGCAGACTTATTTTTAGTCATTATTTAGGTAGCACACGCATATTATGAATGCCTTCAACAGAATTCAAATGAGCCATTTTAATCTAGATTAATCTAGATTAATTCCAAGATTACAGTTAGATTAATCTAGATTAAAGAAATTAATCTATGCCCAACACTAGTTTTTAGTCAAATCAAAATTATGCACCCCCATCCCAATGTTTACAATGAAAAAGCCAAACATTCTGACTACTTAAATACTTTTCACACAACACACACAGACCTAGAATGACCTGCAGAAAGAACCAGACAGGGGACAAAAGATGGACCCCTCCTGTTCATTCCTTCATCAAATCTGACTCCAGTGTAACATCACACCGGCCACTAGTATCAGGTGTTGACCACCGCCATTGTCTGCTGACTCTTTTTATAGCCCTACCTGGGGCACGTGAAGCACCAAGTCAACAGCCTCAGGAGATCACATGGCAGGCAAAGGTTGTGTGCTTAATATGGGTCAACTCAGATGACCAGGCAATTTACTAACAATATTAGGTTAAATATAGGCCTACTATCAAAAAGAAAGCTTGAAAGCTTAAAAGCTTAAACAAAAAAAACGAGAGCAAAGAGGTTTCCATGATTGTGAAGATATCAGTGACTACTTAGACGTTCTGAAAGAGTAACTAGGCCACCGTGCCCAGAGCTTGTATCAACTGCTTGTGAATCTTCCTTCTTGTGGCTGGTTAAGAATATATATTGGTGGTCCATTGAATGGAAGAGTGTTGGATGCATGAAAAATGGGGTAGACGGTAGTTGACGGAAGTCAGCCTGTTCAAAAATAAATTAACCACGCTGGATGCCGTGACCTTTGTATGGCACATGGCAGGCCCGGTTCTACGGGGGTGCATAAGCATGCATTGCACCCCCAAAAAAATAGTTTGCACCCTCAATTGAAAAAAGGAGGGAGAAAACCCCCCCCCCCCCCCCCCCCCCCCCCATCGACAATCGCGTACTGGTCCCCACCACTTTTATAGTACTGGTGCACCCCCTGTAATCTCAGATGCACCCCAAGGCATTCTGTTCTGTAACCGGGCCTGGCACATGGTAAACATGATCGCTCATGCAGGGCTGGATAAGGAAGACTGGTTGAAGGGAACAGCCATGACAGGTGCTCAGTTTCGCCTTCAGCATTCAAATCAGTTAGGTTGACAATTATTCCCACTGTTTAGCCGATGCAGCTTCTGTTGTTCTGTGATAGCGCAGGTTTCGTGGTCACAAATGAAAACGATGATAATAACATGGGGATTATGAAACGTACATCAATCTAACCATCACACGCGATGCCACAGGTTTCATAAGAGGGCTGGCAAACAGGTCTGCATGCAGCCGCACTTTTGCATCAATTGCTCTAATTATAGGCAAATTAAGGTTACATCAAAGCAGATGCCTAATTTGGGAACTCACAGTGCTCTATTAAGTCGAATATCCTTCTCTTAATTATCAAATGATGGCAATAGGCTACAAGGCTGCATCTTACACCAGATTTCCACCGGGGACGTAAGCGCCGCGGAACGGCTGCATCCTCTGCCCTGCGTCAATTTCCACCGGGCACGTAACGGCAGCGTAGCGCTGCGAGGCGGCTGGATTCGCGGGATCACGCGAGAACTACAAGACCACGTGAGAATCAGGAGACCACGCGATAATTTGTGGATGTCAAAATAGAACAAACAAATAAAAGGTTACTTTGCCTTTTCCGAAGTTGACTTGCAGTTGCTTTGTCTGTCAGAAGTTGATTTGCTGTTGATTTGGTCATTTTTCCTAGATTTTTGTGCTTCTACGATGAGTTGGTAGGCTATATAGTAAATGTTCTTCTTTTTTGTCTGGTTTAATTGTGTTTAGTGTTGTTTATTGTTGTTATGTCCTAATGTGTTGTGCTGTAGCCTATAGACAAAGTCAGTTATAAACGACAACGATTCGTGGCCGTGTTCGATCGGGAGGGTGTTTTTATTTTGAAAATTAACCGGATGCTCTATGGCTTTTACTATTTCACTTCCTGCCTGGTCGGTCTGCTCTGTTGAAATTGACGCGGTTCAGCAACAGCTCGCGTCAAAAATAGAATGCTACGGAATGATAACGCTGCGGCGCGGTGCGCCGCTCCTGGGACGCTGCTGAGACGTTCCGCAGCGCGCCCGGTGGAAATGCTTTCATTGATTAGAGTGCCAGCGATCAGCAGCGGTGACCACGGCGCAGCGGTGACCACGGCGCAGCGGTGACCACGGCGCAGCCGTTCCGCGCCGCTTACGTCCCTGGTGGAAATGAGCAGTTAAAGCACCATTAAGACATTTTCGCTATTCAGTTGGTGTCCAGACTAGTTCGAATGTTATCACTATGCTATCACGAGACGAGAGTATATATATATATACTGTATATATAGATATATATATATCTATATATAGATATATATATATATATATATATATATATATATATATATATATATATATATATACTGTACATACAGTATAAACACGGTCCAAAAGTGCACATTAAGCTTGCAGTATTACCTACCGACGCCCCGTGTTTTCTCGCAGAAGAGGATCTTTTCCATGGAAAATAAAATGCACATCCTCCCGCATGCAACATTACTGCATGCTGGTTTCTCTCTGACTTCGACTGCGCCGTATAGTGGCCTATAACATCTCTTTCCCCCCTCTCCCTCCCTCTCTCTCTCTTTTCACATAACGGATCTCTTCCGTCGCCCAACTTTCCACAAAAGGAATATTTCTATAGCAACTGGTCACCAAGGAACCAGTTGATACACTCGCTGTGATTTGCTGATGACGTCACATGCAGCACACACACCTCTCTACGGTTTCGGAAGCCAAACCTACTGTTGTGCATCCTCCTCCCTCCAATTATAGCAACACCCCTATGGACAAGTAACATATATTGCACCGGGGTGAATGTAGTTAGGCCTACGTCGTCTGAGCAATATTTCTTTTTGGCTCCCTGTATTCAACATGAGTAGGCCTACATTTGATTTAAAAGACAGCAGCCCATAACAGATTATGAAAGCGGGTGGGTAATCATAGCCCCATTCCCAGCCGCGGGTTGGCAGGCTCACTTCAACGTGTCACATTTCAGACCCAGATGGTGTGTGCATACTGATAGATAAATGAGACATGTCAGATTTATTGTCAATTTCTCTGAACAAACGATCCACTAACCTCTATTTACACCACGTCTTTATTGCAGAACCAAAAATATTGAAACAATAAGGCCATGCAGCGACTGAAAAAAAGTTTGCCATCAAAAATCCCCAAAAAAGGTAAATTGCACTGCAGCTATAGGTGGGATTCGATTTAAGAATCTGAATTAAAAAATGATTTACTAATTACAATGAATGACTTGCAAATAATTAGAACCGAACTGCTGAACATTAATGAAAACTAAAATAGAGAACCCAAAGCTAGACCACACGGTAAAGACTGGGAAGACGTGGTTAATTAGGTAATTATTAAACCGGAAAGGTTGAAAAAATAATTTAATGCTTCACATGGCATATTGCTGGGTTCCATTATAAGGCAATTCGGTGTGTCTGTCTTCCTGCTGCTACTGATTATTGAATAGGCTGCATCCTAATCCACAACATTTAACACACACTTGAGTCACACACAAATATAAGGTTTGGGGTCGTGAAATGTGGGCCCAACCCCACAGACACACCTCTATGAGTGGTAATGGTGCACTGCTCTAGCATATTATCATTTGGACAGTGTGGTTTAATCGATGGCTGGCTGTCTCGCCAAAACATTTTGCTGCAGCCTTTTGAGGATGCAGGAGGGCTGCTGAGGCCATGCGGCAGCGGGAGACCCGGAAAAAGGTGTCGCATGTCAGGGAACTACATTGTAAAGGCATATATGATGGAACGACAACAGGGGTCAACGGGAGAGGAAACAGCACCTCACTTAAGTCCAGTGTCCCCAGAGGAGCTGTGAGAATCAGTCTGCGCGCCAAGCAGGTTCGCGTGTTCCCCAACAGAGCCAAGTCAGTCACAGAGCTCGGCGCGCTCCATTCCACGCACAACGTACCGTCTCCCGCCACTGTCAGGAAGAAGTGCTCAGGTGAAGGAAAGACAAATTAAACGGCCATGTTAACTGTGCGTTGAGGGCAGCCACTACAATATTTTAATGCGCACCACACGTGTTGCTTCTGCTGCCTCAAGTATAGTGCATCTCACTGCAGTACATGCCCTTCAGCAAAAATGACGTCATTTAAATAATGCCAACGTTTTTTACGCATTGGGGTCTACTTATAGTGAGATAACTGAGGGTATGGCTCAGCCTACCTTCATGCATTCATAGCCATGCCGCAAGGCATCATGCTAGTGGACTTAATAGTCAAAAGCAGAAAGTCCCTCTGGTTAACTAATACACAAGATTTACCTAGTTCTAGGCCTACACTTGTCATGAGCAGACAGGCTGACCATGATAGTTGACAGTTAGCCAGGCACTATACTCATGCACGAGGTTATGCAGAGCAGAGTGGAGCATTTCAGCACCATGGACAGCCCCATAAGGTTATGCTAGTACAAAGCCAAGAGTTTCAGAACCGTGCGAAGGCAACAGAGGGAAGAAAGAGTGAGAGAAAGAAGAAAGAGAGAGCGACAGAGAGAGAGAGAGAGAGTGTGTGTGTGTGTGTGTATGTGTGTGTGTGTGTGTGTGTGTGTGTGTGTGTGTGTGTGTGTGTGTGTGTGTGTGTGTGTGTGTGCATGCGCGCGTGGGTGCGTGCGTTTGTGTGTGATAGCCTCACCCCCCTTAAATCAGTTAGTGTAACAAAGCCATGGGCGTGCATATGTCAGCGTCTACCGCCCTCGGAGAGCCGTTTCTAGTTACTCTCTGTGAAGCGGGGAAATCGTCGCTTAGTCACCGCAGCCTCTTTGATACAGAGTCCAATATCACGTCCCATCACTCAGCCTATATAGGGTCAAACACGTGCCGTTTAGCACGGCAGGGTCGTATTGCCGACGCTGGTTCAATAGCTGCCGTTTAATTGGACGTGATAAGATCAGATGGCAGAGGTACATTGTATCGCTGAATCTAGGCCAGCAGATCGGTTAATGAATGTATTGTTAGAAGGAGTGAAAGATGCACACCGTTTCCTCCGGGGCGGGCGAGCGTCCATTTGAGGCGTCGCGCGGTGCAGCCGCGGGCCCTACATATGGTGCAAGCAAGTTGAGTGACGTGCGTGCGGATAGATTTATGATTTATAAACGTTGCATTTAACAAGTTGCATGAGCTTGTACATGTAGCCTACATTTGGGCACAACATGCGGCGCTGAATTTGCCATGATATGAATGTGAGGGACACATGCAATGCATATATCCGTTAAAAATATTTCTAATTCCACGATTTAGTTACCTAAATTAACTCACGTTGGGGATGGGGCCATCTTGAAATGTATAAGATAAAAGGATCGAATGGATTGAACAACCAACAGCCAACAACCGATCACATAGCCTATAGCGGCTAATAGGAGCAAGAGATTATTATAGTCTGAATGGCGAGGCAACCTGCGGCTTTTCCCGGAACTCTCCCGTGCAGCTCTAGCGGGTATCACCATGGGGTTAGCTGGTTCTTTATCTTATCAGTTTCCCAGAGTTTACAATAAGCTCATTTATTTTGGAAGATATTTTCTCTCTCTCTCTCTCTCTCTCTCTCTCTCTCTCTCTCTCTCTCTCTCTCTCTCTCTCTCTCTCTCGTTGTCGTGGAAACAGTGGTGAAAGACCGCGCGTGGACGTGTATTTTCCTCCTGGCTTGATGGTTTTCCGCGAAGCAATCAACACAATGATGTCGAGGGCAGCTGAACAACTCTGATATCAGGGTAAACGGAGTATCAAAATGGCATAACATTGTTTTGGTATTTGGTATACGTGTTGTATAAGCCTAGTCGTATACTGATGGCAAAATATGCGAATATGTCCTCGCACTCTCCCCGCGACGAAGGATGCGAGGAAACCCGCGACAACAGTCAAGTGGAATCTTTAGCTCATATTCGTAGTCGGCAGACTTAGCCTACTATAACAATATCAATAATAAAGTCTATTCAGGTTCACACACACACACACACACACACACACACACACACACACACACACACACACACACACACACACACACACACACAAACATAGGCCTACACACACGCACGCAGGCAGGCACGTTCACATCACTTGAATTTATTATCCGTATACAATTGAGAATGTATGTTTACGTCAGTTTATAAGACACGTGACCTTCTGAAACGCAGCAGGAGACACTCGAAGACGAGGCGGCGTTCCCAACATGCAGCGGAGCCAGCGGAGCGCATAGCAGACATGGGGACGGTGTAAACAACGTGTTAGCAGCGACACACGCAGCGGCGGATGGGAGCCGTGCTGCTTCTTGGCAACACAAATACATTCTCCGTTTACGCCCGCGAGCACTGATGGCGTCCGTCAACATCGAGTATTTCTTGAGTTTCAAAAGTGTTGTCATGAGTAAACATCTGCTTTTTTTTTCTTTTAGCAGTGAGCCGACATAAAAAATGACAATCTGTCTATTTCTGAGAAATAGCCTGTAGATAGGGAGAACCACAACATGGGTAAGTATAAACGCACGAGGCCCTACCTTACTAAACTGTGTCAATGCCGTCAACACCATCTTGTGACGAGGGGAGTCCTCTTGGTGACAACCAGAGCCCCTTTAATACCGCATCACTCAGGACTGAAGAGCACCTCTGCTCCGCCGAGCAGCTCGAGAAGCTCGCTTGCAGTTCTCGTGGCATCGCGATGTTTAGACGACAGAGGCAAGCAAGCAGCTCTGTCCCACCACCACCACTTTCAAAATGCGCATCACGAATACAACGGATACGCGTTCAAAATCGTTCATTTGACTTTGCCTTATTTACTACGCTCTTTAAATGAGTGTGCATGCACCACGTGTAGCATATTCTGGCACCGCGTGGTGTGCAGGCGTATTTAAGCGTTTCAGTTCACGCATATGCAACCCTCGTATACGGGTGCAAAACCATGCGAGAATCAGGCTTTCTCGAGCGTGCCTATGTGAAAGCAAATCGTAAAGGACGCTTACCGACTGGCGATCTGGAGCTGGTGCAGCCCATGTTTCAGCGTCAGAGAGCACGCAAGAAAAAAATGTGTTTTCCCCAGCACCCTTCTAAGAGAGACCCACCGACGCACCTCGTACCTCGTCAAACACACGTCTCTCTCTCGCTCGTCTTCTCGTCTCGCGTGCCGCTGGGTTCCGCGAGGATACGGCGCGCTGCTGGGCTCACACCGCTCGAGCTCGATGCCGAGGGCGGGAAAACGTAGCCTTCTTTTGGCTACGTTTTTTAGTCCACGTGTTTCTGTTATGCGTTTACTTCCTTCAGTGACAGTTCCGCATAACATAATATATTCTGTTCGGTTTGGCCGTTTTCTCCCCAATTCCTTCCTTTGCTCTTGAAATGGACTTTCACTCTCACACCATTACGTCACCAGTGGATGGTAGAGATTCAGCACCGCGGCGCGAAAGGACAGCGCTATTTAGTCTCTCTCTCTCTCTCTCTCTCTCTCTCGCTCTCTCTCGCTCTCCTTCTCTCTCCACTAATGTAGGTTCAGCCATGAGGCCTGCAGCACAAACTGAAACTGATGAGTAAAAACCCGTGCACGACACTGTAGCCACTACTACTACTACTACTACTACTACTAAATGGTACATCGAGGCTTACTGAAAATAAGGTTGACCTTTACCCTGAACGCATGGCCATCCAGGCAGGAATTAGTATACACGATCAATGGTAAAGCATACAGACGGAATGTTGTGAAGCACCCTTTACTGTTGCACTCCGTGTCTCCCGCATAGCTCGCCCACCAGGGAACTAAACATAGATCCCAGCCCCTCTTCTAGTGAGCGTATTGTTTGTTAGAGCAACCGGTGGGAGGCTTCTATGGCTACTTTGTAAGGACAAAAAAAATGTCGATTGGGCCTAAAATAGCCCGAGATTGTGTTCTTTAAATGGGCGCAATGAATATGGGGTCCGTTTGTTTTACACGAAGGAGCATAATAAATAATAGTGATATTTTGAAGATTCTGAAAATTAATCTCAATAAAACTCAAACCCCATCTGTGTGTAGTGTGTAGTGTGTGTGTGTGTGTGTGCGCGCGCGCGTATTATTAAGTACATGTCATGGATAGCAGAAGATCTGATGCCTATGAGAAACCGACGATTGTTTTTCATGCAGTCCACTTCACAGCACTTCATATGCTCCGTTGTGCACAGGGCAGGGCCGGATTATCCATAAGGGCACTTGGGCCAGTGCCCAGGGGCACCAAGCACTCGGGGGGCACCACAAGCTTAAAAAATAAAATAAAAAAAAATAAAAAAAATTTTAATGTCATGTTCTTGAAACTGTTAAAAGGCCATACATAACTCGTCATGAACAGGGGGGGGAGGGGGGGGCACCTGTGAGTATAGTGCCCAGGGGCACCACATTGTCTTAATACGGGCCTGGCACAGGGAACCCTATTTCATAACAGAATGGAATTGCGGCGAACAGAACAAGTCCTTAAGCCGCAATACCCGTGGCAACATGTTATCTTTCTGGACCTGTAGCGACATCTACAGGACATGTAGCGTAATAGTGCTGTTGTTACATGAAACGTGCGTAATTGGTCAAAATATAGTATTCATAAAATGATTTATAACAATTGAATGAAGAACTGAAGTCGAAATTAAGGATAATTCATCACCGTGAGATATACATATTTTATATTATTAATTGCCAACTGTGCTGATGTCATCACGTGCGTATAAATGCTTCTCTGTGAATACTTAACCACACTAATTAAAGACAATTAGAGACACTATTAGACATATACATTTTTCTCATCATACGCTCTCCTGCACCACAGGTGGATGTACAATTAGATTTTGTCAGGTACATAAACAACGGATCTCTCTCTTAGTTAAGTATGGCGACCATGGCCACACTCAGCAACATGGCTAGCGTCGACCCGAGCGGACCTGCCGCCTTCGAGAATGCCGCCATGAGAGTGGCACCAGCAACAGCGTGCGCGCGTTTGGTGGCGCAGTGTGTGCGGTCGGCGCCCACGCAGGCGGCATACGCCATGGCGTGGGGGATGTAGCTCTGCTCGTGGACCCCCTGCAGGAGGTGGGCCATTGGCCCGCGCGCCAGGATCACCACGTCCTCGCCCCCGTGTGTGTCCGACTCCATGGGCACAGCCGCAAGCTGCACGTAGCCATTGGTCTCTGGAGGACGAGGAGGAGTAGAGGATAGGTGATACATGGAAAATGGACTGCATTTATATAGCACATATCTGCCCACCCAAAACACTTTACAATGAGTGTCTCACATTCACCCATTAATACATTCATGTATGTCAATGAGCAATCATGGCACCCAGGATAAACCAGCTATCACCACACCCACTCGAGATGGAGCCACCAGCTGGATTTCCATTCAAATGTATCGCAAATTTGAATCAAATTTTCCGAAAACCGGCAAAAGAAAATGCGAATTTATGCGCATTTCCATCCACTACTGTTGAATATTAATATTAGGAGTTGGTTCACGAAATAAGCAGTAGGTAACGCTAATTCTCCAATCAGGTGCCATTATACCACTGCAGAAGATGAGGGCGCAACGAGATGACGTAATTAAGAGCGCCAATCAAACCTCAAAACGAATAATCTAATATGGCATTTATGTTTATTTCTTGTACCATTTCAAGAAATGGTAGTCTCCTCTTCCACACATACCTGATATTTTCGTCTGCCGCCATTTTTCATCTCCAGTGGAGCAGAAGCTGGAGTGACATTTAAGTCATGTGATTTCTGTACGTCGCATTAACCTTGTATCAATAAACCAACTTTTCCACCTCCCCCAAGCGTAAAAACCTCTGCGATATTTCAAGACTTTTTCGAATTGACTATGAAGTGTGCTGGTGCTGGTGACTAAAGACTGGTGTTGGTTCGGTGAGTAAAAAGACTTGTGCTGGTGACTATAAAGACTGGTGCTGGTGACTATAAAGACTGGTGCTGGTTGGGTGACTATACAGACTGGTGCTGGTTGGGTGAGTATAAAGACTGGTGCTGGTTGGGTGAGTATAAAGACTGGTGTTGGTTGGGTGAGTATAAAGAGTATATCTTACTTGTGTCGACTTGACGGATGTCAGGGCGTTTCCCGCCGACCATCTTGTGTCCGGGTCCGTTACCGTACATCAGGGTGGTGAAGGGCAGCATGTCCTTGGCCCACAGTGGGGATTTACCTGAACAAACATCAGTATGTTATACCTTAAATGTCATGTGTTGTATGTTATTTGTTATATGATATTAGGTGCATACCTTCAAACAGTCTGCAAATAGAATATGCAATTATATTATTACATATAATACAATAATTATCATATGCAATAACACATAATCATGGCACAATAGATTCCTCACTTCAGAAACACACACGCACACGCTGTGACTACCAGAAGGAGAGATGGCAAGACAAAATGTCAGGTTGCCGTTACGCTGGTAGACCACAGGCTGAAAGGACACACACACTTACCCAAGCACACACACTCACGCACGCACATTCTACTACTTGTGGGTTCGTTGATGACTGTATAGTCCGATGCGGGATGCATCTGCCACAGACAGGGCATATGAAGTCCTGCCCCACTGGGGCGGGTGCAGCCATGGCCATCCTTTTCCTTCTCTGCTTCCTTGCCAGGCAGTGTTCGGCCCTTCTCTCTTCTGACAGCTGTACTCCTTGGTGGCAGAGTGCACACCAGGTGGAGCGATCTGCAGCATTAGTTCATGCCACATTTCTTTAAGGAAGTCTTGAGTTGGTCCTTCAACCGCTTTTTCTGTCCACCTGCTGGCCGACGGCCCAGTTGGAGTTGTCCAGGATCCTGCGCGGCAGATGATTGGTTGGCATCCGGGTGGTATGGCTGGGTCATCTGAGTAGGTGTTGGGTGACGGTTGACTCCATAATTCTCCAGTTTGTTCTCTGCCGAACCTCGGCACACAATCCTGCCAGATCACTTTTAAAATGTGCTGAAGGCATTTGATGTGGAAGGACTCAAGCTGCTTTAGGTGACGGCACTAGACTGTCCATGTTTCGCATCCATAGAGGAGTGTGGACGTGGAAAAAATAAGGATTCAGGTGACCACATTCCCACTGTTGGCCATCTTCCTCGACACACACACACACACACACACACTTACCCAAGAGTGCACACACACACACCGTATTTCTTATTAGCGAGGGTTTTATTAGACAAGGAAGACTAGTCTTGGAAAAAGACTGGATTTTATTGCCCCCTAAATGGTTAACTGTTCACTGACTAGACTCCATTAGCTTTGCAGCAGAATGAGTGCTGGTCTCAGGGTGAGTATATTGCAGAGGGGAACCGTCAGGGCCCTCTAGGCCCTCAGAGAGGGCCTAAGATATTCTAATTTTATTTTTTGAATTCATAATTTGACAAACATTTAAACAAAAATGTTTCTAAAGAAATAAACCCTTCAAACCTGCCTATTTACTTGGTGTTGGAATGTGAAGGGTTAAATGAAAGAAGCCCCTCTGTCAGCCTATCAGAATTTTGCTGACTGCAGTTGTTGGGAGGAAAATGCTATGCAGCTCTGTGATTGGTGGTCCCGCTATTATTTCACAGAGGGTCGAGTAATAGTAATTCAATGAGTCATTCAGTGACTCATTTCAAATTACAGTAAAATTGACCATGATCATTATCTTCATTGATCATATCTTCCTTCTGAATGGGTGGGCTTTGTTATCGCTAACTTTATGACAACTTCCGCCCGCTGTGAAGGACACGAATCACAAGCTAATAAACTAGCTAGCTAGCTTATGGGGCGTGATTTGGTTTACTTCACGACGGCAGCCGCCGCAAGTAGTGTAACCACTAGTGAGGAGGACATTATTTCTGATTTATTATCTATGCCGTTTTCTAGGTTCACTTTTAATATAAATGCGTGATGATGCGATTATTTGTCAGGAGGATTCGCATTTTGCTTAAGAGTTAGCTATTTTTAGTGTTGGTGATAACTCTCACTCCCTCCGTGCTGTTTGCTCGTTGCATTGCTAAGGCTGGACTAGACCCTTTCCAGAGCAGGAAAAACACAGGTGTAGCTCATCACATTCATTATGGGTCCGGTCCATTTAGGTATGGCAGTGCACCAGTTTAGACAAAACTAGTCAAGTCAATATACATTGACCATGCTGGTGCTGCGACAGACTTAATAAAACCAACCTAAGTTAAAATGACAGCAACAGGAAGTGACTTTACCCTGCTACTGACGACCTGTGATAAGGGTCCAGTACTATAGAGGACACAGTAAGCTAAGCTGGTGGTTTGCTTTTTTCCTGACGGGGGACGGGGGATCCGAGGGCCAAGGTTTAAGAGTCAGGGTTCGCTACTGGTATATTGGATTTAAAGGACAATTCCGGCGCAAAATGAGACCATATGATCATAACACATGTCCACCGAGTTGGACCGTTCTCTGGGATCAGTTTTCATTCTAGTCGAATGTAACCAAAGTTCTCGAAAACCGCTAATTAGCTTATAACGCTAGCTGTGGGGGCAGATATTCATGTAAAATAAATCACAATTCTATACCACTAACAAGGCTCAAAATCGCACCACACTTCCATGGTAGCATAATGAGGGTCCCTACATGTAAAACAAAGCATTGAGAACTTTGTAAGTGTACAGACAGTTTATTAAAAAGAAAGTTTAGAAAGCCAGTACCTTCACGAAAACAAGCGGGTGCCATCTTTGGAAAACAGTCACGACCAGTCGAGTGACGAACGCAGCCGGGAAAAGCAAAAACACGAACCATTTTCTTCTTCTCCATTTTCTTCTTCTTGTCACCTGCAGAAGTTTTCTGACGACTCAGCTGTTGTCGGGTGTATAAGAGGTGGAGAGGAGGGTGAGCACAGGACACTGGTAGACAACTTTGTAGAGTGGTCCAAACAGAATCACCTGAGGCTGAATGTCAACAAGACCAGAGAGATGGTGATCGACTTCGGGAGGAAGAAGAGGATGCCTTCACAGCCACTACGGATCAGGGGGGAGGTGGTGGAGGAGGTGGAGGACTATAAATACTTGGGAGTCGTGATCGACAACAGACTGGACTGGAAATCTAACACCGAGGCTGTGTACAAGAAGGGGATGAGCAGATTCTATTTCCTGAGGAAGCTGAGATCTTTCAACGTGTGCAGCAAGATGTTGGAGATCTTCTACCAGTCTGTTGTTGCTAGCGCTATTTTCTTTGCTGCCGTGTGTTGGGGCAGCAGCATCAGAGCCAGCGACACCAACAGACTTGATAAAATCATCAAGAAGGCTGGCTCTGTACTTGGTCTCAGGCTGGAGTCTTTTGAGTCCGTGGTGGAGAGGAGAACGCTGAAAAAACTGTTATCCATCATTGACAATGATCAGCACCCTCTCCATCACACAGTGGTCAGACAGCGGAGCACCTTCTCAGCTCCTCTGTCGAAGGGACAGATACAGGAAATCTTTCCTGCCACATGCCATCACACTGTACAATAACAGCTAATAACTCTGGTCATAACACAGTCTCCAAGCACCTTATATGTTGTACATAATTTGTTCACTGCACCTTATATATATATTTCAATATTTTTATTTTTTACTTTGCACTACAATTTATTTATACATTTTTATACATTTTTTATATTGCATTTTATTCTTTAATTCTTTGTGTTGTTGTTGTTGTTGTTGTTGTCTGTAATGCTGCTGCTACACTGCAATTTCCCAGCTTGGGATCAATAAAGTATATCTATCTATCTATCTATCTATCTATCTATCTATCTATCTATCTATCTCTTCTCTATGCACATGCACTGTTCGCACTTCGCACACCTTCTATTAGATTGCACACCTTCTGATTCATTGACATGTCATGTGTACGCCTCTTCCGGCGTTCGTCGCTCGACTGGTCGTGACTGTTTTCCAAAGATGGCGCCCGCTTGTATTCGTGAAGGTACTGGCTTTCTAAACTTTCTTTTTAATAAACTGTCTGTACACTTACAAAGTTCTCAATGCTTTGTTACATTCATGGTTACATTCGACTAGAATGAAAACTGATCCCAGAGAACGGTCCAACTCGGTGGACATGTGTTATGATCATATGGTCTCATTTTGCGCCGGAATTGTCCTTTAAGTTGATTCATACAGCCCTTGGGCCCAATTACAGTTTCAAAGCAGTGACTTTTCAACTGTGCTAAAATAGAATACAGTAAATATTATTATGATTATTATTATTATTATTACCCAGAATGCTGTTCCCTCTGAAGGGGTATCCGTTGATGACGAACGGGTGGGAGTGATCTGCCGTCACCACAGTGAGGGTCTCCTTCTCATTGGTCAGCTCCAGAGCCTTGGCCACGGCGTGGTCCAACGCCACTGCCTCGTGGAGCGCCATGGAGCCCCGGCCAGCATGGTGGGCCTGGTCGATGCGGCCCCCTGAACCCAAAGAGATGGCGTCAGACAAGGATAAGAAGGAGGAGACTAGATGTAGCCAGCGGGGAGTCCAGGGGAGGGGGTCACACATGCCCGCCCCCCGCCGCCAACAACATTTGAATGGCCTCCGAGTGCCACCTCCAAATGACTTGATAGACAACTGATCCTATCAGCTGCCTAACAGAAAATCGTTGTTTTAACGACAATGTTTTTATGGTCCTAGTCTGCAGACTGATTATCAGATATTATCAGCGATATTTGTCGTTTGCAGAGTTTGTCTTGTTATTCTGTGTGTATCTCTGCTCACCCTCCACCAGCAGGAAGAAGCCCTTGGAGTTCTTGCTGAGGATGCGGATGGCTTTCTCCGTGGTCTCAGCGATGGATGGGTCCATGTGGGGGTCCCTATCCACATCGAAGCGCAGGTCCCCAGGTTCAAACAGAGCTGGGGGAGACATGGACACATGACCATTCATGGATGCCTAATTGCCTTCTACAAAGCTTTTTGCCAACGTACCCATAAGGTAGTCTGTTTTCTCATGGTCGACTGCATCGAAGTCAGTTTTGTTCCACACGTAACGAGCTACCTGTTAACACACATTCATGCATGCACGCGCACACACACAGTTTGTCAGTTTGGCATTCAATAGTGTGTTACAATGTTATGAAATCACATGTTGTCCCAGCATATTTCAGTTACTATACAGTGTTTCCCACAGAATCAGATTGTATTTGTGGCGGTAGCCTCCCCCCGGGGAGGCTACCGGGGGGAGGGGGGAGGCTACCGTAAAACTATAAAACAATAGCATTATTTGTATGGGCACAAAATAAAACATTTCAAAAAAAGTCATAGGCTATCCGTGAACTTGCATTTACGTTTCGGCATAGCTGCAGAGATGCCACCGGTACATGCGCTCTCTTTGATAAACAAGGAAGCTGCTTGCGCTACTGAGGTGCAGACTGACCAATTAAAAGCTCACAGAAAAGGCCATCAACCAATGATGGCAGCTCTACAGTCAGACCGTATGCAAGAAAGTCCCCCTACTCACTGCCACTCAAAGCAAAGCGAACAGAACTGGGTAGGGGGAGGGTAGGACTAGTTGGTGAGCGAACGCAATGGAAATTTCGATGTTGCATCTTTCAAAACAAAATCCCGGCCGATTTCGAAAATCCGCCCGGACATTTTTTTAGGCCTCAAAAAGAGGACATGTCCGGGCAAAAGAGGACGTCTGGTCACCCTACATTAAGCCTTTGCACACCAAGTCCGTATTTTTCGTCATCACGTTTACACACCGACTCCGAAACTTTCGTCTGTCATTAAAGTTTTCGGAATAGGTTCGATTTTCTGCTATTGTGGCGGGCCGCCACAAATAAATCAATGTATGGGAAACACTGACTTGTGGTCCGAGTCGCAGTTGGGTTGGTTGGAAACGTCGGGCGAGTGCGGGTCTTTTATAAGTGTAACCCCACTGGCAAGTGTGCGCGTCTCTCGCTCTTGCTCTCTCTCTCTCTCTCGCGCGCGCACGCTCTCTCTGTGCGTGTGTGTGTGTGTGTGTGAACAAGAATGACAGGGAGAAAGAGTGCTATGCGGAGATGAATGAACGGAACGATATTTAAGTTTCCAAATCGCGTTGGAAAAAAAACAAAACGGAATCAATTCGTGGCGCTCGATGTTGATTCTGTGGTGCTGCGCCACACATTGGTCTATGTATGGGAAACACTGCTATATGTATACATTTTTGTGTGAATTGTATCTCATTCAACCACATGCAGCGGAGAGCAGTGCAACCATCCTGTATTTGAACGTGTAGGTCATAGGTCACCAGTTGGAGTCTATCTGCCCTTAAGTCCTCTCTCATCCACCTTTTCCCCTCTTCTCTCATCTATCAATCACACTGAAAAACACACTTCTTGACCTCATTTTTGGACTCTCTCAACACCCCCGCACCCTGTATTTTAAAGTTACATAATGGTGCCTAACATGGTTCTATCTGATGTCCAAATCTAATGAGATAAAATGTCTGCTCATGCTACCTTGCCGGCTTTCATGCTCTGCCACTCCTGGATGAGGTGTCGTCCGTCTTTCCTCTTGCCTCTGGAGGAGTAGTCCAGGGGGTACTCCGGGTCCCTGGTGCCCCTGGGGGTCATGTACTTCCTGCCTCCCCCAATGATCACCTGGAACCACACACACACATACAGTACATGCTGTACGCATAGACATACACACATACATACAGTATACAGTATATACATACTCTATCAGTCAGTCAGTCATCCCCTTAGTGCCGGTTGGCGCATAGGGAAGCAACAAAGTCCCTCGACGTCCGTCTGTCTCTGGCCATCTTGGAATGGATGTACCTGCCTTGGCTAACAGTGTCTCTGACAACTTAACATATCTCCCTTCCACAGCTGGAGGCTCCTGTAGGGCCCACTGATGCCCACAGGGCTTTCCTCCGATATAGGGCGTCAGCATTGCCATGCTGTCGACCTAACCTGTGGATGACAAACATTGAAGGCCTGGAGACTCAGGAACCATCTAGTGACCCGACCATTAGTCTCTCTATACTTTGCCACCACTGTAGAGGGGCGTAGTCCGTCAATGTAAATTTCCTTCCCAGTAGGTAATAGTGTAAGGTCTCAAGACCCTACACTACTCCGCTGCTGACCCCCCCATCCCCCAGCTGGGCATTTACTGGAACAGAAGGAGAGGTTACCCCTGCCCTTGACCCTTCCTTTTACCCCTGATGTCTCCCTGGACCTTCTCTCCTGTGCTTCTCCCCAGATGTGGTAGAATAAGGGGCAATCGCAACCTATTAAAAGTGAGACTGGTAGCCTATCTAGAACCCCCACCTTTACTCTACATCTGCCCTGAGTTGTGATTAACTTTAAGGTTGTGGTAGGATATTCCCTCATGTCGCTATGGACACAGGATACTGGCCGGGACTCTTCTTGGGGCCAGTGTGTTCCCTCCACTAGGGACTGTTGCACTAACATAAATACGTAAACCGAATCCAGTAGCACCTCCACATCAGGTTTATTCAAGGTCACCAGGCAGGTCATGGATTGGGGTTCTGTACCCCCCATTAAAACAGCATAAAGTTGTGCTGGGCGATCAGTCCAAGGCATGGGTTCGTCTGGTTTGCTACACTGCCAGGAAATATGACCCTCTTCCCAGCACCGCCTACTATCTCTGGTCGAGAGCCTACTGGTCTCTGACTCTCCCCGATATTGTCTCTGTTGCTCAAACTGTTGGGCCGGACTACTTCTGACCGGCTTTTGGGTTTGTGGACGGGGGTTGACCTGACAGCCTGGGGAATTAGTTGGCTCCCTTTTTTCCATGCAGAGCATCTCAGTGGTAGCTTGGTACCGTTCAAGGGCTTCTACCAAGGCGCTTGCAGTAGCTGTGGAGCTTAGACTAATACTCTTTTTTTGCATCATATGGTAGGTATCATACCAGCCTCCACTATAGCTGCTGCCGACTTTACCTCTTGTTCCAGCCACTTTTTAGCTGTACGAATCAGCTTGTTCATCTGTGCTTGTCCTTATCCTAATGCTAATGCCTGCTGCAGGTTTTTGCCGCCAGTCTCTCTGCAACTGGAGGTCCTCTGTCTTTAATGCATTAGCTCTTTTCTGCTCCCCCAACAGCGGTTTGTCTCCGCTTGGACCCGGCTGGACTCCACTTCATTATCTCCTCCATGGTGCTCAATTTTGAAACAAAATGTGCCAGTTGCTCCAAATGACATTTACTCTCACCCACCCTTTATTTGCTTAGCATTCTCCACCATTGTAATGTTTCTGTTTCATTGTATATGCTACCTCTGGGATTAATTATAAAAAAACACAACCTGTCTTTTCACTTTTATGCCGACAATTTGCAGATATATTTGCCCATCAGACCAAATGAAAACACTGCACTTACTAAGCTGCTGGACTGCATTACAGATATAAAGCAGTGGCTGGCACAGAACTTGCACTTAAATGATAGCAAAACTGAATGCATTTTGTTTGGTTCAACATTTATGTCGAATGTTTTCACCACAAACTCTGGCACTCCGGCCCCCCTTTTAAAATCACATGTCAAAAATCTTGGGGTAACATGATAATGGCCTCAAATTTGACAAACAGATTAGCTCTGTTGTCAGCAAAAGCTTTTTTCAGCTCCGTCTCTTGGCCAAAGTGAAGTCCTTTCTCAGTCGGCAGGATCTCGACAAGGCAATCCATGCTTTCATCAGTTCCAGACTGGACTATTGCAATGCCCTTTACGTTGGCCTCAGTCAGTCCTCAATCTCTCGTCTCCAACTTGTGCAGACCGCTGCTGCCCGATTTTTAACAAACACGTCCAGACGCGAACACATTACCCCTGTGCTGTCGTCACTCCACTGGCTTCCAGTCCATTTTAGAATTGATTTTAAACTTCTGTTTGTTTTTAATGCCATTAATGGCTTGGCCTCCTCTTACTTGTCAGAGATTTTAACTTTTCGCAATTGTGGCAGAGCCCTGCGCTCTTCGGGTCAGCTTCTGTTAGAGGTCCCTAGGTCAAGATTTAAACAGTGGGGCGATCGTTCTTTTGCCGTCGCTGCCCCCAGACTGTGGAACAAACTGCCCCCTGACATTCGCACCACTACTGATCTCAGCCTTTTTAAATCAAAGCTTAAGACCCACTTTTTTAGATTGGCGTTCAATTCTGACTAGGGCAGTCCTGTTTCTTAGGTGTACTCTTTCTGTTTGTTCCTTTCTATGTATTTCTGGAAGGCTTTTAATACCCTGCAGTGCTGTAGCACTACAGCACTTTTAATTGTATTTGTATGTTATGTATGTGTTATGTATTGTTTTATGGCTTTGTTGTAAAGCACTTTGGGTACCTTTCGGCTATTGTAAAGGGCTATACAACTACATTTGATTTGATTGTAATGTTGTCGGAGGTCGGGATCTTCCCTCTTTAACTAGTAGGGTGAGTTAACATAAAGAAAAAGGCCACAAACTGGGGTTTTCAATTAAAAAAGATTCTATTTACTTTCAAAATAAAACTTAGGTTCTTCCAGATTGGGTATTCACAAAATAGAAAGCAGGAGTTAAGGAATTAACACATTAAATCAAAACTGTCCCTCCTTGCTTCTCTCTTCCTGCCTGCTCCCCAATCTCTACTAGCAATCAGTTCATATTCCCCTCAGCTGGGCATGAGGGAAGTGCCAGCCACTGGGAGGGGATGTACCTTTCTTGGCTTAGAGTGCCTCTGACAACATTACAATATATAGACATGCATATATATGCAGAAATGCACAGAAGCACAGGCTTCCACATATGCGCAAATTCATAAACGCACTCACATTCACGTGCACACAACACACATATACAGAAAGCACAAGTGTATCGGTTGCAGAAATAGACAAAACTCACAACAATGTGTGATAATATAAATATGTCAATGAATTAATAAATCAATACAAATATATAATGAATATTGAAACACACACACACACGCCTAAAATCATGACTTAATCTCAGGTTCGATCAGCCACCCTGGCCTGTAGATGTTTAGACCTTTTTATTCATGTAATAATGAATAATAATAATAATAAAACCAATAATGTCAATAAAGTCACAATCAAACATACACAATCACAATCAGTCGTTTAAGAGGCAGAAAGAGGGAGAGTTAGATGGTGAGGGTTAGATATCATAAAGCTAATTTAA
The DNA here is from genome assembly GCA_030340625.1 of Merluccius polli. Taxonomy (NCBI): domain Eukaryota; kingdom Metazoa; phylum Chordata; class Actinopteri; order Gadiformes; family Merlucciidae; genus Merluccius; species Merluccius polli. Next base: position 366,633 of record JAOPHQ010002280.1, read on the forward strand.
AAAGGTGTGTGTTTTTATTAAGTGATCCTTTGTTACTGTCTTCTATTAGACATTAGACAGCAAAGTGTCATGGCATCTCACGTCTATGTCCGTGTTGCTGAGGAGCTGCGAGGCGATGTCCGTGCAGTTAGCGCTCTTGGCCGAGGCGGGCAGGTCTGCGTCGCTGTACCACTTCCTGCTGGCACTGTGGGCGTAGCTGGTGGCAGGTGTGGCATGCTGGACCCGGGTGGTGGTGACGATGCCCACCGCCTTGCCTTTGTGGGCAGAGAGGAGGACAAGGGGGTTGAAAAGGGAAACTTTTTTTTATGCAAAGATATGCATAGGCATGCAAGATTATGCATGTGTTTGCATAGAATATGTGACAAGCTGTGTGGGTATTCTCTATCCTTGTTCCCTGCATCCCTCACCCTAGCACTAGTTGGTCCTATCATTTATTTTTTTGGGAGAGGCTTTCAATGGGATCGAGGCCAGAATGATCTGCAGAGAGAAACAGAATGTGAACTGGCAAGATCACCTGCTGTTCAAAATATAATAATTATATTATTATATTTTTTATATATATTATATAAAAGCTGTAATACGTATGTATGGCCTCAAACACATGAATACAGACATGCAGACAATAATGGTGGGTATTTCACAGACAGAGGTATCTTACTCTTGACACTCATTCAGACATATAGGGACATATATACAGTACACACCCATAGCTACACCCATAGTCAGTCCCCAGCTTGGAGTCGTAGTCAGGGTCACAGTGCACGTACGTTTCATGAGATGTATGGTGTGTAGCAACCGATAACGTAATAACGGCCAATAATGTAATAATGGCCAATAACGTAATAATTTAAATGTAATAAAACCAATAACGTAATAACTTGCCAATAATGTAATAAAGTTGTTGAGCCAATAACGTAATAACTTTTTGCCAATAATGTAATAACTTATTACATTATTGGCTGGTTATTACGTTATTGGCCTTGTATTAAAAAAATCCTTTGAAAATGTAATAACTGAGCCAATAATGTAATAACTGAGGAATCACTTTATTTTATTTTCAATTTGTGGAAAGAAAGTGTCACACTTAGCCTTAATATTGCATCTTGCAACAGATGCTTAAATATCTGACCTTACAGATACCCCTCCACCCTCAAACCCCCCTCCACAGGATGCCTTAAAGGAGCAATTAAGAGTCAATTTGGATTTATATGTAACTCTTTGGGTTCCGTTATAGTACTCTGTGTATCCAACTCTGTGACCATGCAGACACTTCGACGGAGTCGTGAGCCTTTCGAAGTTCTGCGTTGCAGTTTTCAGTATGGTATTGCAATTCACCGCTGGAACGTAGGGGCTGCAGGAATGAGTCGTTAACTGACCAATGACAGCCCCGCGGTCTCCATCGGTCTCAGTCGCCTTGACGGATGGTAACATTTTTTGGAGGCACCTCTATCTGGAAGTTTGAAACCCTCTATTTATAGGGTACACGATAAAGTGTTGGTCAGGGTGAGGAGAAGCCATCACAGAGTCTCACAAAAACATTTTGTGATACCAGGTGTTTTTGTGAAAAGAAACTTAAAGTTGCACAAATACAAGATTGAGTTTCAAATGCCAAATAGCCCCACTCCAACACAAAAATGGTTCTCCATTTCTGATGTGACCAGTATGACAAGACAAGAAGAAAAGCAGCGGCCAAAGTCCAAAAGAGTTCTACAAATGGACCTGCGAATGCCTTACTCACTGGAGGAATTTGAATCATTAAACCTGAACATTCGCTTTGACCCAACCCCTGATGGCAGCTTACAATTTGCAGCTATTTCTGATCAATTGGCCACTTTTGGAATTTTCCGTTCTGCAGAAACATTGCATGGAGAAGTAGTTGCTGGCCTAACATTTCATCCAAATGGAATGGATGGGACGCCCCTTTCGGAGTATGTTGGGCATCACAGATGTTCAATGTTCAGTTCCTTATTGTGTCGACTCTTGGTTTGGATGCCACCTCTGTCATATCACCGTCTCGTTATTACTGTGACAGCTTGCCTCTTTTGGTTCTTGGACATTTTGGTGAAGGACAGGGGGAACATTATGTGAGTTTAGATGGACCTACTCTCCCTTACATTCAAGCCATTTAGGAGGCAGAGATGCAGTGTCTCAATCTGTCCCTCTGTCCGACACTGAACATGAACAAACTAGCCCTAGGCCTATCCTCTTCAGTCGACTAGAGGCTACAGAGAGGTGTCGCTGTTGCGGTAAGCGTACTGACTCATTTCCGGTCTACTTCCTGCTCTGTGTACACTGTTTGGTGTTGTAGCTCTGTCGGTGAACGCTAAATATACATTTGTTTTACTCATTACAGCGGTTATTTACCCGCTTAAACATTTAAACGTAGACTAGTTCCACCTGATCACTCGGAGCTACTTCTTTCTTTTAGCGACTTTTCGCTACTTTAAAGTCTTCACACGCTAGTTACATTAAGTATTTGCAGTTGGTGATGGCTTCTCCCTCTTCCTCTGCTCATCTGTCCTGCTCAGTGTGCCAAATGTTCAGTTATTCATCCACCTCTTTTAGTGATAATGGTACCTGTATTAAATGTAGTTTATTTACTGCGCTGCAGGTGAGGATTAGTGACTTAGAGGCCCGGTACCGCACCACACCGTCTCCGGTAGTCTGTGCGGGCCGGCCGGAGGTAGCCCTAGTTAGCCATCCCCCGGTAGACCCCGAGCAGCCGGGAAGCCACGGAGAGTGGGTGACTGTTCGGGGGAAGCGTAGCGGCAAACTACTGAAGCCCACGGCTCACCACCAGCCCATTCACGTTTCTAATAAGTTTTCCCCACTCAGCGACACACCCGCTGAGGAACAGACTCTGGTTATTGGCTCTTCTATAGTCAGAAACGTTAGCAAAGCCAGCGGCCATAGTTAAGTGTATCCCTGGGGCCAGAGCGGGCGATGTTGAATCCTATTTAAAACTGCTGGCTAAAGACAAACGTAAATATAATAAGATTGTTATTCACGTCGGTGGTAATGACACCCGATTACGCCAATTGGAGGTCACTAAAATGAATGTGGAGTCGGTGTGTAGATACGCCAAAACAATGTCGGACACCGTAGTTTTCTCTGGACCCCTGCCCAATGTGACCAGTGACGTCATGTATAGCTGCATGGCGTCCTTCCACCGCTAGCTGTCCAGGTGGTGTCCAGCAAACCATGTGGGCTTCATAGATAATTGACAGCCTTTTTGGGGAAAACCTGGTTTGATTAGGAGTGACGGCATCCATCCCACGTTGGATGGAGCGGCTCTCCAGAGCGGCTTATCCAGGAATATGATGCAGTTTATTTCTAAAACCTGACAGTCCAGAGTTGGCACCAGGAAGCAGAGTTGCTGTCTTACACACTTCCAGTGGCGGCTGGTCAATAGAGGGCGCTAGGGCGCCGCCCCTCCCGTGAAATATTATATTATAAATATTATCTACCAACCAAGTTCAATCATGAATCAATCAACCATAACAAATACGAAATTAATTATACATTTGTACATTGCGTTTTTACTCGTGCAGTGGTGTGATAGACTGTAGGCTACATGCCACTGCCAGCAACCATTAAATGCGTCCAACTTTGGGCTAGGCTTGCTATTTGCCATTGGATATAAAGCCCTCCTCCAAGTCAAGGGCGCCGGTAACACTGGAGTCTATGAGAGCTAGCAAACTTTTTTACCGCGAACAAGCAGAGGCAGCTTTTCATTGGCGCATGAAAAATTGATTCTAGTTCGCATCTCTGTGCGCCCAGACCAATGGCAGAGTTTTCCATATTTTTAATCTTAACGTGATTGGACAATTCATCGCATCAATCACGTGCATCAAGCAAGCATTTGCGCCACAACTGTAAGTACGGAGAAGAGAAGAGACAGCTAGCGGAGACTCAATTTGTGATAGAAAGATGGCAACTGTGATTAAGGAAAACTCAATTGTGTCTCTACGTGAAACCCCATTTTTTCGTCGGTCAGATGTAGACAAGAAAAGGGTGAAGGACTTGGGAACCGACTGTCCGGATTTAAACATTTTGCAGCAGACTACTGATCGTGGGAGGACATACACAAGGAGCTTCTCCTAAAATATGTATGCTAAGCGGAATTGGCTAGCTGGATGCCCACTATTGATAGTTCAACAATATCCAATGTCTGTCTCTTATTGTATTGATAGTTTAACAATGATCTAGTTTAACCTGTGTTATGGTGTAACATATGGTCTATTTTCATTAAAGTAGCCTACTTTCTGAATCTATTCTGCCCCAAAACTCTTCATTTTTGATCAACAATATCCAATGTCTGTCTCTAACTGTATTGATAGTTTAACAATTATCTAGTTGACTGGTGTTTAGATGGTGTAACATGTGGTCTATTCTCATTACAGTTTATTTCTTTATCTATTCTGTCCCAAAACTCTTTAAGGTCAACAATATCCAAAGTATCTCTCTAATTGTATTGATACTTGAACAATGGTCTAATTTAACTGGTTTTTAGAATTTGTGTGTTGTGTTCTGATTGTGAGGTGCTATTTGACCCGTCACGCGCAACTGCGCCCCCCCAACAAATTGAATCACCAGCCGCCACTGCACACTTCTCTGCACTTCCTCTAGTACACCCACCCACCACCCCATAGAGACTGTGTCTGTCCCCCGACCGCCTACATTATTTAAAGAAATAAAAACAAGAGGAGTTAACCATGAAAACCTAATAAAAATTAAAACCAACTCCTCAGTAGCACAAAATAAAATAATTAAATGTGGACTGTTAAATATCAGGTCTCTGTCATCCAAAGCTGTTTTAGTGAATGAATTAATATCAGATTATGATTAGGGATGAGCGAGTACAGCATTATCTGTATCTGTATCTGTTAACCATATGAATTATCTGTATCTGTACTCGGAGTGGGCGGGGCCTAACCCGGAAGTGGGCGGGATTTAACCCGGAAGTGGGTCGGTTGTCTTGAAATGAGCGAGGTTTTAACCGGTATGTTATTTTAAGCATGCAATTGATATGGGTTGATCAGAAATTGTTATTTAAAACAGTTAGAGCCAGCTGACGGTTTAAAAAAAAACTCAGACGACCGGCAGGGAGAGGGAGAGAGAGAGTGTGTGTGTGTGTGTATGTGTGTGTATAGCTTTATTTCCAATATTTATACCACTACTAGCTTTATTTTTTCACGAAATACAGCAAGAAAGTGTCGGAAACCATGCGTGAAGTAAAAAAAAACTGGTTAGAGCCAGGCAGCCAGATGACGGTTAAAAAAAGAAAAAGAAAAGAGTCGGCACCACGTCTGAACGAACCCACGTTTACCAGAACTATACTGGTTCATAAGTAAGTACCAACCTAAGTAATAACAAACCTGAAGCTGAAGAAACCCTAAACATTAACGGAAAACGACCCGCGAACCTGAGTGACTGAGGGAGAGACAGAGAGCTGTTCTGTGTGGACCGTACTCTGATTTTATATCTGAATTCTCAGAGTTTCAAGTTTAGTTCTTAAATCAGATAAAGTAATTATTGTAGGTGATTTTAATGTCCATGTGGATATTACAAATGGCAGCCTTAGTAACGCATTTACCTCATTAATAGACTCAATTGGCTTCTGTCAGAGTGTAAATAAACCAACCCATTGTTTTAATCACACTCTTGACCTGGTTCTATCATATGGCATGGATATTGAACATTTAATAGTTTTTCCACATAATCCTCTCCTATCTGACCATTATTTAATAACTTTTGAATTTCTATTATTAGACTATAAGCCATTAAGCAAAACTTCCTACAGCAGATGTCTATCTGACAGTGCTGTAGCTAAATTTAAGGAGGATATTCCATCAGTATTTAATTTAATTCAATGCCATATCTGAATATAACAGAGTCCAATATTAACTTTAGTCACTCCCAAATTGATAATCTTGTTAATAGTGCTGCAGGCTCTCTACAATCAACATTAGATTCTATCGCTCCTAGAAAACAGAAAATAATAAAACATAGGAAACTAGCACCGTGGTACAACCAACAAACTCGTCAATTAAAACAAGAAACAAGGAAATCAGAAAGGAAATGGCGCGCTTCCAATTTATTAGAAAATCGCTTAATTTGGCAAAATAATCTTAAAAATTATAGAAAGGGCCTCCGTAATGCCAGAGGAGCCTTTTACTCAGCACTAATAGAAGAAAATAAGAACAACCCCTAGGTTCCTCTTCAGCACTGTAGCCAGGCTGACAGAGAGTCACAGCTCTATTGAGCCATGTATCCCCATAAACTTAAGTAGCAATGACTTCATGAACTTCTTTTATAATAAAATTATTACTATTAGAGAGAAAATTAGTCACCAAATGCCCTCAATAGGTATCACAGGCTCTCCAACATCAGACACTTTGATTGGTGCAACTTCAGATGTGTATTTGGAGTGTTTTTCTGCTGTCGGTCTTCATCAGTTAACTTCTATAATTTCTTCATCGAAGTCATCAACCAGTCTGTTAGACCCCATCCCAACTAGGCTGCTTAAAGAAGTTGTACCCTTAATTGGCACTTCTTTACTGCATATGATTCATCTTTCTTTATTATCAGGATATGTACCACAGTCCTTTAAAGTAGCTGTAATTAAACCCCTTCTTAAAAAAACCACTCTTGACCCAGGGGTTTTAGCCAACTATAGACCGATTTCTAATCTCCCCTTTATGTCTAAGATTCTGGAGAAAGTAGTCGCCAAACAATTGTGTGACTTTCTACATAACAATAGCTTATTTGAGGATTTCCAGTCCGGATTTAGAGTTCATCATAGCACAGAGACAGCTCTGGTTAAAGTTAATAATGACCTTTTGATTAGAGTTGAGCCGGATACTCGACTGAAACGAGTATCGGTACGGATAAAGCACTTTTGCCGAGTATTATACGAGTATTATACGAGTAATACGAGTCAATATCTGTGCTCGGATTGAATGAAAATCCTCATTGGGTAGCTGACTGTGTCAGCGTTCTGTGATAGGCTACAGCGCCCCTCCCCTACACAATGCAGATGTGTTGTTGTGTCCCGCTCTGATCACTCACACACAGAACAGCTCTCTGTCTCTCCCTCAGTCACTCAGGTTCGCGGGTTGTTTTCCGCTAATGTTTAGGGTTTCTTCAGCTTCAGGTTTGTTATTACTTAGGTTGGTACTTATGAACCAGTAGAGTTCTGGTAAACGTGGGTTCGTTCAGACGTGGTGCCGACTCGCGTTGCGTCTCTGCCTGTCGGAGATTTTTTTGTCTTTTTCTTTTTTTAACCGTCATCTGGCTGCCTGGCTCTAACCAATTTTTTTTTTACTTCACGCACGGTGTCCAACACTTTCTTGCTGTATTTCATGAAAAAATAAAGCTAGTAGTGGTATAAATATTGGAAATCAAGCTACACACACACATACACACACACACACACACACACTCTCTCTCTAGTTTTTTTATTATTTTTTTCAATGCTGATGCTGTCCTGTAAATAGTTTTCTAATCAGCAATAAATAGCAATTTCTGATCAACCCATATCAATTGCATGCTTAAAATAACATACCGGTTAAAACCATGCTCATTTCAAGACAACCCGACCCACTTCCGGGTTAAATCCCGCCCACTTCCGGGTTAGGCCCCGCCCACTCCGAGTACAGATACAGATAATTCATATGGTTAACAGATACAGATACAGATAATGCTGTACTCGCTCATCCCTACTTTTGATTGCTTCTGACAATGGACTTGTCTCTGTACTTGTATTATTAGATCTTAGTGCTGCATTTGACACCATTGATCATAATATTCTTTTACAGAGACTCGAGCATCAAATTGGCATTAAAGGAACCGCACTAAGCTGACTTAGGTCTTATTTATCAGATCGTTCACAGTTTGTACATGTGAATGATGAATCTTCAATAAATACTACAGTTAGTCATGGAGTTCCACAAGGTTCTGTACTTGGACCAATACTATTTACTTTATATATGCTCCCTTTAGGCAACATTATTAGAAATCACTCCATTAACTTTCATTGTTATGCAGATGATACGCAGTTATAACTATCGATCAAACCCAATGAAATTAATCAATTATCTAAATTACAAACATGTCTTAAAGACATAAAATCCTGGATGAGCTGCAATTTTCTGATGTTAAACTCGAAATTCTTGTACTTGGCCCCAAAAACCTTAGAGACTCAATGTCTACAGATATAGCTACTCTAGATGGCATCACCTTGGCCTCTAGCACCACTGTCAGGAATCTTGGAGTTATCTTTGATCAGGATCTGTCATTTAATTCCCACATAAAGCAGACCTCTAGGACTGCCTTCTTTCATTTACGTAATATTACAAAAATCAGACGCATCCTATCAAAGACAGATGCAGAAAAACTAATCCATGCATTTGTTACTTCAAGGCTGGATTACTGCAACTCTTTATTATCAGGTTGTCCTAATAAGTCCATTAAGACACTCCAATTAATTCAAAACGCTGCAGCACGAGTACTGACAGGAACTAGGAAAAGACATCACATCTCTCCTGTACTAGCTTCTCTGCATTCCCTGTAAAATTTAGAATAGAATTTAAAATCCTCCTCCTCACCTATAAAGCTCTTCATGGTCAGGCCCCTTCATATTTCAAAGAGCTCATAGTACCCTATTACCCCACTAGAACACTGCGTTCTCTGAATGCAGGGCTACTGGTGGTTCCTATAGTTAAAAGTAGAACAGGAGCCAGAGCCTTCAGTTACCAAGCTCCTCTTCAGTGGAACCAGCTTCCAGTTGTGGTTCGGGAGGCAGACACCCTCTCCACATTTAAGAGTAGGCTTAAGACGTTCCTCTTTGATAAAGCTTATAGTTAGGGCTGGATCAGGTGAGTCCTGAACCATCCCTTAGTTATGCTGCTATAGGCCTAGATTATCGGGAGATTTCCCATGGTGCACTGAGCTCCTCTCTCTCTCTCTCTCTCTCTCCCTCTATCTCCCTCTCTCTCTCTTTCTGCACACATTCATGTCCCATTAATGCATGTTACTAAAACACTTCTTCCCAGGAGTTCTTGTGTTTTCTCGTCTCGCAGGTTCTCATGGATCTTGGTGGAGCCTCCATGTTCCTGCTTGACTGCCATTGCTAATATCAGTTACCAGTTATATACAGTTACTGTTGTTGCTGCTCGCTGTCCCCCATCATTGCTGCTGTCGTCATCATCTTCTTCATGTTCATTAGTGTATTGATGTAGTTGCTCTCTCTCTCTCTCTCTCCCCCCAACTGGTCAAGGCAGATGACCACCCACCTAGAGCCGAAGGGTCTGTCCGAGGTTTCTGCCTTTTAACAGGCAGTTTTTCCTTGCCCCCGTCGCCAAGTGCTTGCTCATGGTGGTACTGTTGGGTCTCTGTAAATGTTATTAGGAGTTCGGTCTAGACCTAGCCTGGCAAGCCAGACCCACATCAGAAAGATGTAAGGTCTGGCGCAGCTCCATTGGCAGTGTGCGCGGGATAAACGGTTGTCTTTCAAGTTCCCTCTGCACGCAATAGGTTAGCGCTACAACCAATCAGAGCAACGAAGAAGGTGACGTAGTCAGAGACGTCGCTCTGACTACGTAATTAATCAAAACTCCGAATACATATTTATTTTCGAGGAAAGACTTCAGTGCCGTTCTTTGTTCTTTTCTCAAATAAAATGTTAACTTCAAGTCTTGAAGAGTCGCGGCCAAAGCCGACTCGAAAGACAACCGTTCGCCAGCAGCAGCAGCCATTGTTTACCTCTAACACGGAAACGTCGCATCTCTGTCGTCATTAGGTAGCCCGGCTTTCGACTCCGCCCCTCCCGCTGTGATTGGTCTGACATACTTTGTGTTTCCAGCAGCAAAAAGCCGACGGAGCCGTGCTAGACCTACCTAGCTGCCAAATAAATTTGCTGCCGCTAGGGGGTGTCTAGAGTTCTAGGCTAGTCTGGACCTGCTCCATTTGAAAAGTGCCCTGAGATAACTTCTGTTATGAATTGGCGCTATACAAATAAAATTGAATTGAATTGAATTGAACTTGGCTCTCTGTCTGATGCCGAACCTACCTCTTTGTGTCAAGATGAACCTGCCTTTCTGTCTGATGCTGAACCTGCCTCTGTGTGCTGAACCTACCTCTATGTCTACAGATGAACCTGACTCTATATCTGATGAATCTGACTCTCTGTCTGAACCTGAATCTGTATTTCTACCCAATGCTGATGTTCAGCCTATGGCTAACCCTTTGGTTGATATTGTTGGGGATGCCGGCAATGAGCCTGGAGCTCAATACCTACCAACAGAGATCTTATCGAGAATAATTGAATTTTCTCTCAACCAAAATATGTCAATGCTTGGGACATTCAATCGAGTCTCACTCTTATTCTGTGAACTATGTACACCATTCCATTCCCACCTGTATATAAGAGATGCACGTGCAGACAGCCTAGAACTGGATAAAGAAAATGACTTTTCAATTAGTATTATGAAGCTCTACAAGGCTGCTGGACGCAGCAGTGGCCTCAGCATGCATTTGAAAGACTTACTTTTTTTGTTTACATTAGTAAATGAGTGAGAGCTACTTTTCATTTGAGATTGAACATTACCTCCAGCCTAAGTTCCATTTTGATAACTTGTGCATTATTAGAGTTCACTCTCTTCAAGATTTTTCCCCCTTTTTTTAAATTTGTAAATCTGTGATAGCTACGTTTCATTTGAAATTGAACATTACCTCCACCCTAAGTTCCATTTTTGACAACTTGTGCACTATTAGAGTTCACTCTCTTCAAGCTTTTCCCCCCTTTTTTTACATTTGTAAATGAGTGACAGCTACTTTTCATTTGAGATTTGAACATTAGCTCCAGCCTAAGTTCCATTTGGAAAATATGACAGTTTCGAGAGTTATAGTTTGTTCAGAATAAGTTACTTAGAGTTCTGTAGCCCTCTGTAAAACCCCTTTGACTTTGCAGGCTTACTTGAGCTTAGGCAGATATCCCTGATGTTTAAAGGCATTTTGAGATTGAAAAAAGTTTGAATTAAAAATGTTTTTCCATGAAAAAATGTTAAATTCATTTGACAATGCAAGATCCTCACTGAGACAGATTGCATGTTACATACACCATTATGAGCAACTGTCTGTTTAAACAACAATATCTGTAACAATTGTAATGACTAAAGACCCAAATGAGCAGATAGCTGTTAAAAAATAGGCTAACCATAAGAAAGAGAGAGGTGCCCAGTACATAGGGCTAGTGGTAATGACGTGTTTACGTGACTATGCCATTCACCCAGTGGCGGACCTAGCAATTTGGGGGCCTAAGGCGAACATATTTGTTGGGGGCCTAAGGCGAACATTTGCACGATTGGCGCCGGGGGGGGGTGCACGATTGTCAACGGAGGGGGTGGGGGGGTGCATGAGTATCGCCCGGGGGGGGGGGGGGGGGGGTGCGTGATTGTCGACAGGGGGGGGGTGCGCGATTGTCGACAGGGGGGGGGGGGGGGGGGTTCACAGTTGTCGACAGGGGGGGGGGGGGGGGTTGCGCGCGATCGTAATCCACCCCGGACCTACGACTGACAGCGGGGCGCGATCGCAATACAGTCGGGACCAACGACCGACGCAGGGGAGGGGGGGGGGGGGGGGGGCGCCTGGGTTGGGGGCCCCCTGCTGATTGGGGGCCTAAGGCAATCGCCTAGTCCACCTTAATGGTAGGACCGCCACTGCATCCACCTATTTTTTATGAGCGAACTACACAAAAACATCAGCACATAAGATTACTGCAAAAACCTCTGGAATTACAGGAAGTTTGGTGAAATTATCTTTATGGAATTTACAGATTTCTTTAGTTCAAGAACCGCATGGTTCTGCATATGTGGATGAACGTGTGCATTAAATCAGTTTAGGAGCAGCATCTAGAGCATATGATTCAAGCAGTATGATATGATATTATTGAATGGGGGGCTGCAGCCATATTTATATATTATTACATTATCGGCTCAGTTATTACATTTTCAGCCGAATCTGCAAGCAATTTAATGTCGCTTTGTAGATCAGGCTGGCCCTAACACTGTTTTGGCCAATTCAAGAACATCAGAGTAAAAGTAAAGCTTTGTTTATGATACTGGGCAAAGTGCTCTTCGTAGCGACAGAGAGCCCTGTTCATCGTCGCAAACCCTGTCGGAGACCCTCTCTAAATTGAAAATAAAATAATGTGATACCTCAGTTATTACATTATTGGCAAAAAGTTATTACGTTATTGGCTCAACAACTATATTACATTATTGTAATATGATCTAAGATGGCGGCGCGTACGGACGCAGCGGCCCCTCTCTGTCCCGAAAATGTGGTGTATACATGTTTGTCATGTGTGCCCGAGTGATTTTGTGTTTTCGTCTCGTTTGTCCGTCCAAAGGCACACATACAGCCATAGGACTCTTTTCTACTTTTTCTACTCTGGCGGCCCGCTTCGACACCGACCCCCACTACTGCAGCACACCCGCAGAGGAAGCGCCGCAGGCGGTGCGCGAGGAGGCAAAAGCGAGGGAAGCGCGGAGGTATCCAGGCCAGGCTAGCGGCTAATCCACACAAGCCGGCTTTACCGTCCATCGTACTCGCCAACGTACGCTCTTTGGACAACAAACTGGATGAGCTACAACTTCTGAGATCATCCCAGCGGACTGTGAGAGAGTGCTGTGTTTTCGTTTTTACGGAAACATGGCTTAACAACATACCAGACTCCGCCATCCAGCTCGACCGGCTAACATGCTACCGAGCGGACAGAGCCCTCATTAACGGAGGTAAGACCCGCGGCAGCAGTGTCTGTGTTTACATTAGGGATGCTTGGTGCCAGGATGCTGTGGTGGTTTGCAGACACTGTTCACCCCTTGCTGAGTTTATGATCATAAAGTGCCGGCCTTTTTATCTGCCGAGGGAGTTCTCTGCCATCCTGCTAGTGGCTGTTTACATCCCTCCCAGCGGCAACAACAATGACAGAGACAAGGCAATGAGTGAACTGTACAGCGCCATCAGTGACCAGCAGACAGCCCAACCAGATGGACTCCTCATTGTAGCTGGTGATTTCAACCACGCCAACCTCAAGACAGTATTTCCTCATGTGTACCAACACATAGACTTTCCTACATGAGGAAATAACACTCTGGACCTGGTCTACACCACACTGCGAGGAGCATACAAGGCCTCACCCCTCCCCCACCTCGGCGCTTCAGACCACACCACTGTTATGCTAATGCCAGCATACAGGCCTAAGGTCAAAGTCACCAGACTGGTCCAGAAGCAGGTATGGGAGTAGCCAGAGGGTGCTTCCTCAGCACTACAGGACTGCTTTAACATCACAGACTGGGACATGTTTAAACAGGCAGCCACCTACAACCAACACATCAACATTTAGGAGTATTCGGACACTGTTACTGCCTACATCAGCAAATGCAGTGATGATGTCACGGTCACCAAGACCATCACAGTACGGGCCAACCAGAAACCATGGCTGACGGGGGAAGTCTATGGTTTACTGGGAGCCCGATATGCTGCTTTCAGAGCAGGTGATGAGGCTGGCCTGAGATCAGCGAGAGCCAACCTGAACCGGGGCATCAGGCTAGCGAAGAGGCAGTACAGCAGCAGGATATCCAACCACTTCAATGACAGCAGAGACACTAGGAGCCTGTGGAAGGGGATACAGACCATCACGGACTATAAACCCCGACCACAGACTTGTGACAGTGACAACACTCTGCTGAACAACCTCAATAACTTATTTGGACGGTTTGAAGCTGATAACAGCACCCCTGCACAGAAGTCACCACCCCCTGCAGATGACCAGGTGTTGTGCCTCTCTCCAGCCAGTGTGAAGAGATCCCTCTCCAGGATCAACGCTCGCAAGGCTGCAGGGCCTGACAACATTCCCGGTCGTGTGCTGAAGAACTGTGCAGAGGAGCTCACAGATGTCCTCACAGACATGTTCAACACCTCCCTGAGCCAAGCTGTAGTCCCCACCTGCTTCAAGAGCACCACCATCATTCCGGTACCAAAGAAGGCCTCTCCATCCTGCTTCAACGACTACCGCCCGGTTGCACTGACCCCCATCATCATGAAGTGCTTCGAGCGGTTGGTCATGCAGCACATCAAATCCATCCTCCCCCCTTCACTGGACCCATACCAGTTTGCATATCGGGCCAGCAGGTCAACTGATGATGCAATCTCCACCGTCCTCCACTCAGCTCTCACCCACCTGGAGACCAAGGACTCGTATGTGAGGATGCTGTTCCTATACTTCAGTTCAGCTTTCAACACGATCATCCCTCAGCAGCTGATCAGGAAGCTGGACTGTCTAGGACTGCAGACCTCACTATGTAACTGGCTGTTGGACTTTCTGACCGGAAGACCGCAGGCAGTCCAGGTTGGCAGCAACGCATCCAGCACCATCATGCTGAACACAGGGGCCCCCCAAGGATGTGTGCTCAGCCCCCTTCTCTTCACCCTGCTGACCCACGACTGCACTCCATCATTCAGCAACAACCTCTTCGTCAACTTTGCGGACGACACGACTGTGGTAGGGCTCATCAACCACAACGATGAGTCTAACTACAGGGAAGAGGTGAGCCAACTGGCCGAGTGGTGCAGAGACAACAATCTCTCTCTCAACGTGCTCCACTGACCACCAACGGTGCTGCTGTGGAGAGAGTGAGCAGCACCAAGTTCCTGGGGGTGCATCTCACTGAGGACCTCTCCTGGAGCTGCAACACCGCATCACTGGCCGGCAAAGCTCAGCAGCGCCTCTACTGTCTCCGCAAACTTTGAAGAGCGAGAGCACCTGCCCCCATCATGTGCTCCTTCTACCGGGGAACCACGAGAGCATCCTGACCAGCTGCATCACTGTGTGGTACGGCGGCTGCACTGCATCCTGTAGGAGGACCCTGCAGCGCATAGTGAGAGCAGCTGAGAAGATCGTCGGTGCCCCCCTCCCCTCCCTCCAAGACATCTACAATACACACCTGTCCCGCAAAGCATTCAGCATTGCGGGCGACTCCACCCACCCCACCCACTGCCTTTTCAGCCTCCTGCCCTCTGGGAGGAGGATGAGGAGTCTAAAGGCAAGGACCAGCAGACTGAAGGACAGCTTCATCCACCAGGCCGTCAGGATGATGAACTCCCTCCCAGCACTGACCCCCCTTCTTTCTCTGCCCTTTCTCTCACCCCCACACACCTGCACACTACTCCTCTTCCCCACCACCATGCACAGTCACTTTAGTAGTGTCCTTGAGTAGACGCTAGTAGACGCTTCGCTCTTCGCTCTCCGCTCTTACTTTCTTACTTTTCTTTTTTTTCCCATTGTAATCCTGTCCTTTTGCTACAACATGTATGGAAAGCGGGTCCTGGATACTTCTAAATCACTGGGAGCTTAATTTATGAAAGTATCTGAAGGCTACCACTATTATTTAAACCCTTTTTTACTTTGTGAGTGTGGCCTATCAGCAGCATAAGCCTACACTATACTGACTGGGTTTGTGGAGCTCAGCTAAGCTAAGCTAATTAGCAACAAGATGCCTCCCTTTTCCACGGATGACTACCACAAACTTCTCCAGAAGATAGCAGTACTGGAGACGAAAATTCTGCGACTCGAAGTCAACGTGGAGGTAAATGGTCAATATGGGAATGAAACCACTCTGATGACCCAAATCAGTGGAAAGGAGCAGGCTAACAGACAAATGCTGTGTGCAAAGCCAAAGCATAATTCATGTAAAGATAAATCGCTTCCCTCAGATATGGGAAGACGGTTAACAAGCAGAACCCAGCACCTGGAGACTCGTGATGATACTGAGTGGCCTGCACTGCCGTCACACAGGAGGGTCTCTTCAACCCCAGTACCAAGGAGAAAACAGCCGTGGAATGTGGCTAAAACAAAGAGTAAGAGCAAACCGACCAAAGACACAGGGATTCTAATAGAGAACAGGGGCCGTATTCACAAAGCATTTTATCTTACCGCTAGGAGTGCTCCTAACTCGCGCTAAAACATTTTACGTAGGAGTTTTTTCTTAAAAGTTATTCACAAAGCCGCTGAGACCTACTCATACTAAGGATAAATCACTAAGAGTGAACTAAGAGTGACGCGCCGTTGCTATGGATTACGTCGATTCTCGTGCACGAGTTTGGAAGCGGTCAGTCCGGTGATTGGTTGTTCAGAGCGGTCTCTGTGAAAACGAGCCCACTAAATCACCGAAGAACAAGGAAGTAGCCTCGGCTAGACATCCCTATCAAATAGTTATGGACAGTGCAGTTAGCAGAATACACGCATGATGACAAGTTTGTGCAGACCACGATAATGACGTTGTAGCCTATGCACGTTAAAGAGAGAGAGATAAACAATAAAAACAATAAAAATACGTAAATTGCATTAATTCAAGGAGGCAATTAAAAGCACCCTGCAAACTATTATTCAATGAGCATATCTCCACTATTCAACACTTTTAATAAAAGCCCATACCGGTTGTGGAGAATGGCGCATACAGTGATCACTGTGATCACATCCTCTCTCCACAAGATTTTGTGTATTTGTGTGTGCCCTAACATATATGGAGGAACACAGCAAACAATAATAAATATGGATTCAACAAATAAAAGGCGACAAAGAGCTAATACGATGTTTTTTACGCATAGGACTAATCGTAATCTGCGTAATCACTTGCATGTTATACTTTAACTGTGCTCCCGGTTGTGGATTGAGAGGTGTCAGACGTCTTGCAGGGACAGCCTGTCACCCAGCAAGACACCCAACTGGTACACGGCGCCTCACGCCTCAGACCGCTCCCCATTAAAATACGCGGATCACGGGTAGACCCTGCAGGCCACTTCGCAACATCAAGAATGTTAAAAGTTGCATCAAAAGCAATCTGCGTGTTGATGGAATGTACTTTCTTTCTATTGACGAACACGTCCTCATCTTTTGATGGCGCAATTATTTGTATGTGCGTCCCGTCAACAGCACCGACCACACCGGCCATACCTGCATGCCATGAAGTTGGCTTTGATCATGTGTAGTTGTTGATTGTCCAAAGGAAACCGGATAAACTGTTGGATGATATTAATGGTATTATTTCAGCCTTAACCAACTTTGAACTGAGCTCTGTCAGCTCTTCTAGCCTGTATGTAAATATAGGATCATTGTGGAATTGTGTGTGTGTGTGTGTGTGTGTGTATATTTACCTATATGTAGGCTACATTTATATATATATATATATATATATATATATATATATATATATATATATATATATATATATATATATGTGTGTGTGTGTGTGTATTTTTTTATTCTATTTTTATTATTTTATTATTATTGTGTTGTGTTGGTGTTATGGACCTTTCATGAGATGTGTCCTTAATAAAGTTTGAATTTAATTGAATTGATATGTGGTCTACAGAGCGCGTTGATGGTTCGGTTTATGGCTGACTGATGGTTGCGATATTCCTAAATCGTCGGCATTGCAAACTTGCATTTTCCCTGTTGCTAAATATCGTAGTGTTGCCAAACATTTTATTTCCTAATCGAGTTATTCCTGTTAGTCGGGGATGTTATTGCATCCCGCACTAATTCCACAACAAGTTTTATACCCTCACGATTTAGCCTATATCTCTTGATCAATTCACAGTCTTCCATTGTCTCCAAAACATTTCGTCTCGCAGCCATTTTCCGATTCTTTGTGAATAGGTCTTAGTGAGTTAGGAGTCCTCTCGAGGACTTTTAGGCTCTCCTAGACTTAGGTGCTACTTTTAGGCGTAAGATCCTTTGTGAATTGCTCTTAGTGAAAAAAATTAGGAGTCCTAAATTTAAGACTGACACGCCCATTATTTTTAGGAGTTTCTCCTAAATTCGCCAGTTAGGAGCTACTTTTAGCGCTAAGATCCTTTGTGAATACGGCCCCAGATTTGCTCCACTTTTACAAGACCCTGACTCCCCAAAAGAAAGGTCATCTTCCAGCACCGGAGAAAGGTATGAGGCTAAATCATATACTAAAATTTCAACATTTTTTGGGAACGCAGACACCTCTTTGAGGCAGATGGATTTTGCCTTAACAAGTCAGGAGTACAGCTGTTAAGCTACAACATTTTTGATTTTTTGCGTCAGTCACCAGCAGCCCCTGCCAAGGACAAGAGGCGAGACAATCCAAAACAACAGATAAGACAGCCTTCTGGAGAAAAATTGCTACCGCCTGAGATAAGCATTGACCATGAAAGACAGCACACAGAGAGAGAGGCTTTAACGTCATCATCCTTACCCCAACACGAGGAGTTTCCCCCAGCCGCAACAGGAGACTCCCAACTTTCACCCACCGGGACCCCATCCAGCCTTTCATTCTCTCCACGCAGTCCGGATTCCCCATTCCCCCATTGTCTGGATTTCCAACTCACACGACGCCCAAATCCCATTTGTTCTCCCCTAAATCCCCCTCCTCGTCCAGCCCCTCCCATTCCACCACGCTGGAAAACACCATCACCGAAACGTCACAGAGCCCCCCCACCTCCTCTGACTCAGATAATCTGTGAGTCGGACTGATATGTGCCGGGTCCAGGCTGCAATACTGATACCAATAATGTTCTCCCCCAAGAAAAGTCAGGGCCCTATGGAGTTCAGATAGCCTTCTCAATCCCTGTGATGACAGGTAACAGAAGAATGGTTAAACTGGTGAGAAATAAAAAGGGTAAATCTGCCAATTTATTAAGTATAGCATGTCAAGCTCGAAATATACCAGTGTCTCCTGCTATCTCCACAAGATTAGCTCTACTCAATATCAGATCACTAGTCAACAAATCACTGTTAGTTAATGACGTCATTATGACCTATGATCTAGATTTTTTACTTCTTAGTGAAACATGGCTGACTGAATGTAGCTGTTGTGCTATTCTCAATGAGGCAGCATCAACAAATTTCAGTTTTATGAACAAGTGTCGAACTGGTAAGAAAGGCGGGGGAGTTGCTGCCATCTTTAAATCTGAATTTCAGTGCAAGGAAATTACGTTAGGTGATTTTAGCTTTTTTGAATATCTCTGTTTTTTTACTAAAAGGTGATCCAAAAGTTATTTTTTTAATCATTTATAGACCTCCAAGATACTCAGGAAAATTCATTGATGAGTTTGCTGAACTGCTGTCAGTTATCTGCACTGATTACAACTTTTTTATCATAACAGGGGATTTTAACATTCACGTAGACAATAACATGGACAGTAATGCCAAAGAACTCTCTGCTCTACTTGACACTTTTGGCCTCTTGCAACATGTGAAAGGGCCCACACACACTCGAGGCCACACTCTGGATCTGGTTATCTCTAAAGGTGTTAACATTTCTTCTGTTGATGTTAAGGACTTGGCTCTTTCTGATCATTTCTGTGTGTTCTTTGACTTACAGATCATTCCAAATGTTCAGTTAACCTCTCTGTCTGTTAAGAGAAGGTACATAAATGAGAATACCAGTGCAAAGTGTATGGAGGCTATAGCTATGTCACCAACTGTGAGTGCAGAGTCAGTTGATGAACTCTTAGATAAATTTAACTGGAAAATCTCAAATGTCATGGATGCTGTTGCACCTATTAAAACTAAGACGACCTTGAAAGAGAAAGAAAACACCATGGAGGAACACTATGATGGTAAAGGCTTTAAAAACAGAATGCAGGAAAGCAGAGTGTAAGTGGAGAAAAACTAAACTTCAAATTCACCATGACCTCTACAAAATAAGTCTTTGTAATTTTAACTATGAGTTACTCAAGGCTAGACAGTGACACTTTTCTGAAATTATTAATAAGAACATCAACAACACTCGCACTCTATTTGCTATGGTTGTTAAGCTGACAAACCCCCCTAAACAGATAGCTCCAGACCTCCTTTCCACAGCAAAATGCAATGAATTTGCTTGCTTTTTCAGTGAAAAAATCCAGTCTATAAGGTTAAATATTAACACAAATCAACAAAACAATAAAATAACGCAATCCCAGGAATAACTCAACTGTGATGTCAGAATTTAATACAGTTGACCAAAAAACCATAGAGGAAACAGTTCAGCATCTAAAACCATCAACATGCTGTCTTGACACAATGCCATCAGACTTTTTAAAAACTATTGTGAACTCTGTCCAAATAGATTTGCGACAAATACTAAATAGCTCACTTCAATCGGGCACGTTTCCTAAATCCCTAAAAGTAGCTGCCATTAAGCCACTCTTAAAAAAGAGAACGCTGGATGCTTCCATGTTAACCAACTACAGACCTATCTCAAATCTTCCTTTTATAGCCAAGATCGTTGAGAAAGTGGTTTTTAATCAACTCAGCAATTTCTTGAATTCCAGTGGCCTTTTTGACAAATTTCAATCAGGCTTCCGACCTCACCACAGTACAGAAACAGCTCTTATTAGAGTGTTAAATGATATTAGGTTAAACACTGACTC
Organism: Merluccius polli; assembly: GCA_030340625.1. Lineage (NCBI taxonomy): Eukaryota > Metazoa > Chordata > Actinopteri > Gadiformes > Merlucciidae > Merluccius > Merluccius polli. Next base: position 387,084 of record JAOPHQ010002280.1, read on the forward strand.
AGGCAAGGTGTCAGTTCTGGTCCTGTTGGATCTCAGTGCTGCATTTGACACTGTGGATCACAGTATATTCAGGTTGGAAGGACTTGGGCAGGACTTAGCGGAACAGTCCTAGAATGGTTCAGGTACTACTTGGAAGAGCGGAGTTATTTTGTGACCATTGGAAGTTTTGAATCCAATCGAATGGCTATGACATGTGGAGTTCCTCAGGGGTCAGTTCTTGGACCCCTTCTGTTCAGTCTATATATGCTGCCTTTGGGTCAAGTTCTGCAGAACTCTAATGTAGACTATCACAGTTATGCAGATGACACACAGATATACATAGCACTGTCCTCAGATGACTACAGTCCAATACAGTCATTGTGTCACTGTTTAGAGCAAGTAACAAATTGGATGAACCAAAATTTCCTTCAATTAAATCAGGACAAAACTGAGGTAATTGTTTTTGGCAATAAAGAGAAGAGGATTGCCATCAGTAAACATCTCGAGTCACTCTCTCTAAAAACTAGGGACCAAGTCAGAAACCTTGGCGTGCTGATAGACTCAGATTTGACCTTCAGCAGTCATATCAAATCCATCACCAAAACAGCCTTCTATCAGCTTAAGAACATATCCAGAGTGAAGGGTTTTATGTCTCAAACAGACCAGGAGAAGTTGATTCATGCTTTCATCTCCAGTAGACTCGACTACTGTAACGGTCTTCTGACTGGACTCCCACAAAAAAGCATTAAACAGCTGCAGCTCATTCAGAATGCTGCAGCTCGAGTTTTAACCAGAACAAAGAGATCAGAGCACATTACTCCAGTTCTAAAGTCTTTACATTGGCTCCCAGTCAGCTATAGAATAGATTTCAAAGTTCTGCTACTGGTCTACAAATCACTGAATGGTTTAGGCCCAGAATACATGAATGACATCTTAGTAGAATACAAACCCAGTAGGGCTCTGAGATCTACTGACTCAGGTCAGATAGTGGAGCCCAGAGTTCAAACTAAACATGGTGAAGCAGCTTTTAGCTGTTATGCTGCACAAAACTGGAACAAACTACCAGCTGAACTGAAATCAGCCCCAACTGTGAACATTTTTAAATCCAGGTTAAAAACACTTCTCTTCTCCTGTGCTTATGATTGAGCTCGTTCAAATCATTATTTTATGCTGCTCTATTATATTATTTTATTTCTTTCTCTTTCTATTCTTCTGTAGTTGTTTTTATTTTATTTTTTATTTTTATTTTTTTTTTTTAAATTTTTTTTTTTTTAAATTATTATTTTTTTATTTCAATTCTTACTGTTAAATGTTTGTTTTATGTAAAGCACATTGAGTTGCCATTGTGTATGAAATGCGCTATATAAATAAAGCTGCCTTGCCTTGCCTTTACAAACTATATTTAAGAACTACCTCTACAATAATATTTGCACTGATAGTTTCTGTCTCATACTATTTATACTGTCCATACTGTTTATAATATACATACATATCTTTCTTTTTAAAACCTGTATATATTGTCTTCTCTTTTAATTTATATTCTTATTTTATATCTATTTTTAATATTTATATTTGTATGAGTGTATATAGCTGTTTTTGCACCAGGGATCGGGGGAAACGGCATTTCAGCTTTTGTGTATGTCCTGTACATGAAAATTGACAATAAAATTCGACTTGACTTGGCAAGTTATTACGTTATTGGTTTATTACACTTAAATTATTACATTATTGGCCGGTATGCAGGTAGTTTTTAAGAGAAGGATATATCCACATGATGGAAAATCTGGCTAATCATTACACAAAAGACTGGTTCGTTGTTGCGCATTATTGCTATGGTTCACAATCAATAATTAATCATTGAATACAGACTATTATTATTTTAGGGCTGTAATAAATCAAAGCACGGATAACTGGATGAACTCTAAACACTCAAGTGTTGTGGAGTGTGGTTGATAGCTGGTTTACAGCCTGCTTTTACAGGGTTCAGCTTATACAGCTGCACACCTGTGGTACATGAGCATTCATGGCACCAAGGATAAACCAGCTATCACCACACACACTCAGGAGAGAGCCACTGTCATGACAGCATATACCATCTGCTCTGGTTGGTACCAACTTCACCATCTCCAATAAATGGATTGATTCTACCAACAACAACCTGTGTCTTGTGTCGGAGGGCCCCAGCAAAAGCCACTTAGGTGGCGTGTGGCAGTCTATTGCAACAGTCATGCAGACCAGAACGCAGATGAAATTAATAAATAAATGAATACATTAATACATGAATTAAGAAATCAATAAATAAATTAGGAAATAAGTGAATTAATAAACAAATGAATAAATAACTAACAAGTGAGGAGTGTGCCCATGCTCACCAGCATCTTTGGCCCACTTGAGGATGGATGTGACCTCATTGCCCTTCTGGGACTTGCAGACTCCATTGCGTGCCGCCGCGCTTACGCCAATGGTGTTTAGGTTGGTCTTCACGCCGCACAGGTAGGCCGTCGCCGTGGCAGCGCTGTCTGGAATCTGGAAGTCTACGCTATAGGTCTGACACACACATCATTTTTTAAGTAGCCTAGTGTTTGTGCACATGCATGCACAAACACACGTACACTAGACACACAAACATGCACATACACACACACATGCTTAAGTCATTTTTTAGGTCGCCTACTTCAACAACCTCCCTTTGAAGACACACACGCACACACACAAAAACATGCATGCACACACATACACACGCACAAAACATCACCCAACCACAAGCACACACTTGGACATACACAGGCATGCAAACTTTCACACACAATCACAAATGCATTGTCTCAGTAGTAAAGACACACAATACACACACCATGCATGAATGAGTGCCATCTACACAATCGTGTCAATATTGACATCCACTTGACATAGCATTCACCACCAGTGGGAGGGGCCAAAGGGGTCGGGTGCAGTGTCAGCTGGGCAGCGGCCGAAGGCAGGGACCTTGACGGTCCGATCCTCGGCTGCAGAAGCTAGCTCTAGGGACGTGGAACGTCACCTCTCTGGGTGGGAAGGAGTCTGAGCTGGTGCGCGAGGTTGAGAAGTTCTGGCTAGATATAGTCGGCCTCACCTCGACGCATAGCAAGGGCTCTGGAACCAGTCTTCTCGAGAGGGGTTGGACTCTCTTCCACTCTGGAGTTGCCACTGGTGAGAGGCGCCGGGCAGGGGTGGCAATACTTATTGCCCCCCGACTTGGTGCCTGTATGTTGGAGTTCACCCCGGTAGACGAAAGTGTAGCCTCCCTCCGCCTTCGGGTGGGGGGACGGATCCTGACTGTTGTTTGTGCCTATGGTCCAAACAGCAGCTCAGAGTATCCAGCCTTTTTGGACACCTTGGAGGGGGTGCTGGAAAGTGCTCCCTCTGGGGATTCACTCGTTCTGCTGGGGGACTTCAACGCTCATGTTGGTAGCGACAGTGAGACCTGGAGGGGTGTGATTGGGAGGAATGACCCCCCCCGATCTGAACCCGAGTGGTGTTCAGTTGTTGGACTTCTGTGCTCGCCACAGATTGTCCATAACAAACACCATGTTCAAGCATAAGGGTGTCCATATGTGCACTTGGCACCAGGACACCCTAAGCCGCAGTTCGATGATTGACTTTATAGTTGTGTCGTCGGACTTGCGGCCGCATGTCTTGGACACTCGTGCAAAGAGAGGGGCGGAGCTGTACACTGATCACCACCTGGTGGTGATTTGGCTACGATGGTGGGGGAGGATGCCGGTCAGACCTGGCAGACCCAAACGTATTGTGAGGGTCTGCTGGGAACGTCTGGCAGAGTCTCCTGTCAGAGAGAGCTTCAACTCCCACCTCCGGGAGAGCTTTGACCATGTACCGGGGGAGGCGGGGGACATTGATTCCGAGTGGGCCATGTTCCGCGCCTCCATTGTTAAGGCGGCCGACCGGAGCTGTGGCCGCAAGGTGGTCGGTGCCTGTCGTGGCGGCAATTCCCGAACCCGCTGGTGGACACCGGCGGTGAGGGATGCCGTCAAACTGACGAAGGAGTCCTATAGGACCTTTTTGGCCTGTGGGACTCCGGAGGCAGCAGGGAGGTACCGGCAGGCCTAACGGAGCGCAGCTGCGGCGGTTGCTGAGGCAAAAACCCGGACATGGGAGGAGTTCGGTAAGGCCATGGAGAACGACTTCCGGACGGCTTCGAAGAGGTTCTGGACCACCATCCGGCGTCTCAGGAGTGGGAAGCAGTGCATCGTCAACACTGTGTATGGTGGAGACAGTGCGCTGCTGACCTCGACTCGGGACGTTGTGGATCGGTGGAAGGAATACTTCGAAGACCTCCTTAATCCCACCGACATGCCTTCCGGTAAGGAAGCAGGGCCTGGGGACTCGGGTGTGGGCTCTCCTATCTCTGGGGCTGAGGTCGCCGAGGTGGTCAGGAAGCTCCTCGGTGGCAGGGCCCCGGGGGTGGATGAGGTCCTTAAGGCCCTGGATGTTGTGGGGCTGTCATGGTTGACACGACTCTGCAGCATCGCACGGACATCGGGGGCAGTGCCTCTGGATTGGCAGACTGGGGTGGTGGTCCCTCTTTTTAAGAAGGGGGACCGGAGGGTGTGTTCCAACTATAGGGGGATCACACTCGTCAGCCTTCCTGGTAAGGTCTATTCGGGGGTGCTGGAAAGGAGGGTCCGTCAAATAGTCGAACCTCGGATTCAGGAGGAGCAATGTGGTTTTTTTCCAGGTCGTGGAACAGTGGACCAGCTCTACACCCTCTGCAGGATCCTTGAGGGTGCATGGGAGTTTGCCCAACCAGTCCACATGTGTTTTGTGGACTTGGAGAAGGCATTCGACCGTGTCCCTCGGGGAGCCCTGTGGGGGGTTCTCCGGGAGTACGGGGTATCGGACCCCCTGATACGGGCTGCCATTCCCTGTATGACCCGTGTCAGAGCTTGGTCCGCATTGCCGGTAATAAGTCGGACTTGTTTCCAGTGAGGGTTGGACTCCGCCAGGGCTGCCCTTTGTCACCGATCCTGTTCATAATTTTTATGGACAGGATTTCTAGGCGCAGCCAGGGCGTTGAGGGGGTCCGGTTTGGTGACCTCAGGATTGGGTCACTGCTTTTTGCGGATGATGTGGTCCTGTTGGCTCCATCAGACCGTGACCTCCAACTCTCGCTGGACCGGTTTGCAGCCGAGTGTAAAGCGGCCGGGATGAGAATCAACACCTCCAAATCCGAGTCCATGGTTCTCAACCGGAATGGGTGGAGTGCACTCTCCGGGTCGGGGATGAGATCCTGCCCCAAGTGGAGGAGTTCAAGTACCTTGGGGTCTTGTTCACGAGTGAGGGGAGGATGGAGCGGGAGATCGACAGGTGGATCGGTGCGGCATCTGCAGTAATGCGGACTCTGCACGGATCCGTCGTGGTGAAGAAGGAGCTGAGCCGAAAGGCAAAGCTCTCGATATACCAGTCGATCTTCGTTCCTGCCCTCACCTATGGTCATGAGCTTTGGGTAGTGACCGAAAGATCGCGGGTGCAAGCGGCCAAAATGAGCTTCCTCCACAGGGTGGCTGGGCTCTCCCTTAGAGATAGGGTGAGAAGCTCGGTCATCTGGGAGGAGCTCGGAGTAGACCCGCTACTCCTCCGTGTTGAGAGGAGCCAGATGAGGTGGCTCGGGCATCTAGTTAGGATGCCTCCCGGACGCCTCCCTGGCGAGGTGTTCAGGGCACGTCCCACTGGTAGGAGACCCCGGGGAAGACCCAAGACACGCTGGAGAGACTATGTCTCTCGGCTGGCCTGGGAACGCCTCGGGATCCCCCAGGAAGAGCTGGACGAAGTGGCTGGGGAGAGGGAAGTCTGGGCTTCCCTGCTTAGGCTGCTGCCCCCGCGACCCGACCCCGGATAAGCGGCAAGAAGATGGATGGATGGATAGCATTCACCTATCATATATACACGCATGTCTGCTGAACACATGGGACTCTGCTCTGTCCCTGCATCCTATAAACAGCTGTCATGGTGGATTTACATACGTACACATACAATTCAATTCAATTCAATTGTATTTGTATAGCGCCAATTCATAACAGAAGTTAACATACACACTCCATATGCAAAGCAGTCAGACATTGGATATGTATATGGACGTGTGTGTGTGTGTCTGAGGTGTGTGTACCTTAGCCAGGCCAACATAAGGGAAGGTATCCATGGTCATGACGGTCTCCTCTCCACTCTGGTTCTGCATTTGGCCCTTCAGGATACGAGCCGCCGTGTAGGTTGTGATCCCCATGCCTGGAACATGCACACATACATACATACAAAACAAACAATGCGTCTTGGCACGTGTTTTTTATGATGTTATTACATACAAACCCATGAGAGTGCCATCCAGTGGGTCCACTTTCATAGTGTAGTGTGTGTGAGTGCATGTGAATGTGATGAATGTGTGTCTAAAATTAAGGCAAAACGACCTATAATTGTATGCAATCCTGGAGGAAAGGATGTGTTGTGAGTCCTTGTGTGTTGGGCTGCCTTGCTGTGAACACCTGACAAGGTTACTTGTTTTTGCACCATCAGACGCCTGTTGCATTTGGTTGGATATTAACATTTCAGGCCCTGATCTGTTTGGGATGTGAAATTGTTAAAGTATTAAAAATGTGTATGTGTGTGTGTGTGTGTGCATATGTGTGTGTGTGTGTGTGTGTGTGTGTGTGTTTGTATTGTGAACGGACCATCTCCCAGGAACAGTACAATGTTCTTTGCCACGTTGGTGTTGGTGTTCCTGTTCAACGCGGCCTGCAGGGTCTGCCGAGCCTGAGACCTCCAGAACTCTGGGCTCTCCTCCTCCACTGCACCACACACAGGGGGTCAGTGTGTGTGTGTGTGTTGACAACAACTATGGACAAATGGTTAAAATGTTCCTGGGAGGTTCTAACCAGCCTCTGGGGGGGGGGGGAGAGAGAGAGAGAGATACAAACTGCAAACTGCTCATAGATTGCTCTTTGTTCAATCCAGAGGGGTTAGGGAGTGAGAGAGAGAGGGTGTGCGCCTTTGTGTGTATGCCGTAAACGCTGACAGGCCACAATAAAATGCTCTTTGATGTACTACTGTGCACTCAGTTGGGAGAAAACCATTTAATGTTTAAAGTTTACTAGACAGTTAATTATTGAATGGTATGGTATGATATATTACAGACAATATAGGTTACAAATAATGGTTTGACCATTGAAGATTGGGTCTTCAACAAATTATGATTTTACATGGTGGTTATATGTACAGCCAATCAGAGGAATACAACCAGGCAAAGGAAGCATTATTAAGGTTGACATGTCCCCCCCATCCCTAGTGAATCCTACGCCCATCAATAAAAGACACAGTGCAGCCTGAGAATATTTAGCCCAGGCCTCTGTGACCACCACAAGCCAGGTGTCCAATTGGAGAACAATTAGCAAAAGGAGTCAGACGTATGAAGCCCATACAGGCCTACCTGTAGCTGTGGAGCTCAGGGCCAGCAGCATGAGGAGGGAGCAGGGGGTGAGCACCTTGCTGGTATCCATGTCTGTGTCTGGAGAAAGGAGCTCCTTACCTCCAATATACAGGTAGGAGGGACCTGCTGCCAATCAACACACATGTCATAAATGCAGACTGATAACATGGTGCCAGTGGGGTGGGACATGCATGGTTGAAGTCATGCAACAGTCTAGCCACATGCACTGCTGTGATCACACACATGCACGCGCGCACACACACACACACACACACATGGTATGGGATAGAGTGTGTGGCTAAAATTTAAGTATGTTATTTGTGTGTACATGTGATGACCAAGCCTTCGTGGGATTATATAGTACATTTCAACATGAAGTCATATGTTGTACTACTGAACACCTGATAAGTGTGTGTGTGTGTGTGTGTGTGTGTGTGTGTGTGTGTGTGTGTGAAGGATGGGCCATAAATGGACTGTAAATGAGAGATAATGAAGACAAGTTTGGTTGTGTAACAAGATGGACTCCAATAGAAAACAAAGTCATGATGGAGCAAAGGGCGCAGAAAAGGGCCATTCATAAATCCTAGATCTTTAGTCTAATTGGTACTGAAAAACATTCATAAATCCAAGATCATTAGTCTGATTGGTACTGAAAAACATTAGCAACTCCATAGGCCAGCCTATATGCTTCCCATTGAAACTGCGTGGAATTTCTTTCAAGTCAGCTTCTTGGATATTGTAAACAAACATGCCCCACACTGTAGGTCAGCGTTTCTAAAAGGTGGGGCGCATGGAATCAGATTATTTATTTATTTATTTTCTTTGGTCATTCCTTTCTGTTTTGCCGATAAAGCTCACTCAATTAAAACACCCACTCACAATGGATTCCGTAATTGTTCCTACCCCCCCGCCGGTTGTATGGGAGAAATTTACTAGTAATTTACTATACATTTAAAAGGAATCTTTTAATTATAGTCTACCATTAAATAAGAGGGAACATTCATTATCTTGCCCATATGCTATATGAATTAAGTAAGTGTGGGTGAAACAGGGGTAGTAAGGACATGAGGTTCCAATCTATACCATAGCAGGATGAAACAAGTCTCTGATGTTGATATAAGCCATGCGAGTTGGGGAGCGGTGGTAACATAAACATTCCTTCCAGTCTGGAGGGCAAAGGTTGCATTAGCAATCAGATCCCAGGTCTCAGACACCCTGGACTGACCTGTGAAGGTTGATTGATGGGCCGGGGTCAAATTCTGTAGAATAAGAGTAGAAACAGATGTACACCCCCAACCAACAGAAAGGGGTTAAAAGGAAGGGTCCGTGAGTGGATCCTCAGTTCTTTTGCAAACCAACTCAGGCTTTGTGGTTGCTTGTTCGCAAGTGATAATAAAGTCTTACATCTTCAGACCTCGACTCTCTCGAAGTTCTCTTGTTTAGTTCTTGTTTAGTTAAGTGTTAGAAGTGGTTTATTTCCACGACATACTTTGGCGTCACGAACAGGATTGAAGAACAGAGACCTGGCCGCTGCTGGACTGTGGGTCGAGACCGGCAAGGGTCACACAAAAACGGGTGGCCACCCAACTTGAAAAGGTAAGCATTGTCATACTTATTAATTTAGTAAATTTGTGTGATCATTGTCTGCCCGACCCTAACGCCCAGTGGTAGGTATTAGTCTCTCCAAAAAGAACCAAAAGCATATATGTTACAGAAGAACACAGAGATAAAGAGAGAAAGAGAGCTTGAATTTGACGCATGCATGCACACACAACACTCACAACACACAACACTCACAACACACAACTGATTTAAATACATTATAGCGGAGTGTGGAAACGATCCGGGTCCTATGGTAGTTGATATTTAGTAGGTCCAGTAAACACGACTGGACATCGTCTAGTGGTCCAGTAAACGCGACTGGACATCGCCTAGTGGCCTATTATACGGACGACTCCATGATTTTATTTGTCCTATGGTAGTTGATATTTAATAGGTCCAGTAAACGCGACTGGACATCGCCTAGTGGCCTATTATACGGACGACTCCATGATTTTATTTGTCCTATGGTAATTAGTATTTAGTAGGTCCAGTAAACGCGACTGGACATCGCCTAGTGGCCTATTATATGGACAATTCCATGATTTTATTTGTCCTGCAGTGATTGGTATACAAAGGTCCGGTAAACGCGACTGGACATCGCCTAGTGGCCTATTATACAAACAATTCTGTGTTTAATGGTAAGCAGGTTAAGCGACGTCCTGTATAGATCTTAGAAAAAAGTATAGAAAAAAGTCTAGCCGAAAGGCTAAGTCAACTTATTGTTTTGTGATTAAAGGCGAATTAGTGTTTTTTCACTCAGAACCTTGCACGATAAATTCGACCGTTTTCGACACGCTATAAAAAAGTTGCATAAGTCGTTTTCTTTCTATATTCAAGCCGCGATAGTGTTTTTTCACTTGGAGACTTGTACGGCCCGTTTTGTTTTATTTTCTGTCGCAAATAAATTGGAAAGACAGAGAAGTGCTGGAAAAGAGTACGAAAGCACCTCAATATTAGTAATAATTATATTTGGCAACAATTGATTTGTCTGAAGCAAATGTGTAAACCTTCCTGGATTTGTAGTACATAAGTCAATCTGCTACTATACATCAAGAGAGAAAGAGAGCTTGGAGATCAGGAAGGGAGGGGGGAGTAAGCCCCCAGGCAGAGCAGAAGTGAGAATCGCCAAAGGTGGGAGGGGAGCGCATTCCAATCGGTAGAGATAAAGAAAAGTTGTTAAAATAACTAATAGAATAAACTCAAATAAATAGTATTAAGAATAGTGTTTTTAGGAGTTAGGTGATAAGGGTTGAGCAGAGTGGTTTGGGGAGCCTGTATAGAGCAGGGGTGAGAAAGAAGGAGAGGAGAACAGTGAGAAAAGGTGGGGGTCGAGCAGCTCCGGGGGAGCCGCAATTCAGGAAAAAAAAAAAAGAAAAAAAAAAGGGGAGCCGCTTGGCTAGAGGAGAAGTCAGGAATCAGAAAAGGTGGGAGGGGAGCAGAGCAGCTTTACATTCACTTGGAGGAGACAAAGATAAAAGTAGAATAAATAGCGGTTATAGATATTAATAAGTTGCGTGAGTGTGCTAAATATGCGTGAATGAAGTTACTTATTTGTAAATTGAGCTCTAGATATTATTAATGACAAGTGGTCTAATTGTGGGAGTGACGACTCCTCATGTAAATATTGAAGAAAAAGTCTTATCATTTCTTGAAAATGTGAAACTGTTTAGATTAATAAGCTGCTGGCTGATATAGAGAAAGACTCGCAGGGGCGATGCAAATAATTCTCTAGCCGGGGGGCCACCAGGTTTCCCCCTCTGATTCAGAAGAGCATTGGACAGACTCTGCTCTCTCTGAAGTCACGTTAACAAGTGAACTGTGCATGTGTGGGTTTAAGGAGGAGCTACAAGTTGCACAGACGCATGGTCACGCCCCTACTGCACACTTGGAACTGCAAGGGAGGAGAAGGCAGAATGAGGCCTAGTACAATAATTCTGTTTATTGATGGTCATTACTTGATCATAAGTTATATTATTGAGACTTTTAAAATTATAAGAAATTACAGGGTTAACAAAAAAGGAAAGAAAATAAATAAATTAAAAAGGGGAAAGAGAAAAATTATATTAGAAATGGCTAGTAGGGATAAAAACATACTAGGAAACATTACCTGATCATGAATCTTATTATCGAGACTTTTAAATTCATAAATAACTCTATGTTAACAGATGTCATTACTGCGATAAAGAAGTGTTTTTGCGTAAAAGTTGATTGATTATTTTTAAGCGCTAACTTGTCAGTAATATGAAGAAGTTTGTTCAAAGAGACATTAAATCTCTGTTTTTTCTTTATCTACACTTGCACGAGAACCGTAAGCAAAGGAGGGGACCTCCACGGCCGGGGGGCTCCTTTCCAAAGAAACATCTCAAACGTCTTGTGTGCATCTCGTCGTCGATTCATAAAATAATGCTTGTAACAGATTTAGGTGATGACACAACACAGGCATTAGTTATTAGGCAGCCGATCGCCAAAGCAACACCACTTTTAGTGGAAGGTGAAGAGATAGAATCTACTACTTACAGATAGTATTAGCACATCAACTCCTACAGGGGATGTGAGAACAATAACTACAACAAGGACAGTTTCTGAATCTACAACTATCAGGACTCTTATAAGCGAAGCTGTGGAGATAAGATTCTCTACAGATGTGTTATGAGTGAGAAGAAAAGAGAGGATGATATTAGGAATGTTCCACAAAAGAAGGAGTACGAAGAAGGCAGAGAGAAAGGTTAGAGAAGGGGTAAGAAAAGATAGAGAAAGTGAAGGAAGGGAAAGAGAGAAACATGGTCAAGAGAGAGGGAGAGACCCATCCCTATACATGGACTGTTATAGAAGAATTTGAAGAACAGTGAAAGAGTGGAGTAGTGAGCGATTGTATAGAGATGGAGACGAGGGGGGTAAGAAAGGAAGAAAGTTAAAAGAAAGTCAGATGAAGATGAGCCCAACAGCTGTAGATCAGCACAAGATCCCCTGGTGTTCGACTTACAAGAGGGACTTAGGAGATTGCAAAGGAAGACAAGAGCGCCAAAGAGTTATGCAGGAGTTTACTACTACTACTACTACTACTACTAATAATAATAATGATAATACATTTTATTTGAAGGTGCCTTTTAAAACACACAAGGTCGCCTTACAGTACAAAGTGGTAAAGGGACAACATGCTCAGTATGTCCCATGGGGATCGCAGGACTTAGAATAAAAACATAATAAAGAAATAAAGAAAGCGTTGTGAACATAGAACGATTAAAGATCGGTTGGGACATAGAAAGTACATATGTAAAGGTCAACTATGTATTTGTCTGTTATTTGTTTTGTTTCCTGTTGATTTGTTTTCTTTGAGTATTTGTTATATAAATGTGGGTAAAAGTGTTTTAGTGTTTTGTGGGACAATTAGCAGACCAACAGCTCATTTAAGTTGGATACTATTCATCTAAATCAGAAGTTATCTCCTCTACCGCTCGTCCACAGAAGTCCCGGGGTCAACCAGCGCTGGGGACTCTTGTAAGAGTTCAGGGAAATTCCCCCCTCACCAAACTGAGGTGGTGGAACCCGCCCTAAAAGGACCCTGCGGGAGCGCGGTAGTTTTCTAGGTAGTTATTACAATATTTAAAAAAAACTGATACGCAGTGTTGGTGTGTAACAATAAAATAAGTCCATCATTAGGTTGCTTGAAATACCTCCATAGTGTGGTGTTGAAACAGTTAAAAGAAATTGTAAAGTTTGTTCTGGGTTGCCCAGGTCTAACAGTAGGTGTGTCTCCAAGGGGGGAGAGTGGACTGCGTGGTACAAGTCCCGCCTCTGTTGTCATGGCGAGCCATATCTTGCTTTTCAGGTGTTTTGTTGAAATAGATTGCAGGTTGTTTAGTCTTTGTTTTAGTTGTTTGTGTTTTATTTGTTTAATTGTCAAATAATTTTGGTCAGACAAATGTTCTTTGAACATTTGCAATGACCTGGTTGAAGTGATCATTGAAAAGTACTTCAGCAATCTGCTGGGAAGGGATCTAATGCACAAGTTAGATTGTTTATTGACATTGGGAAGAATTGGGTTTACCTTGCAAACGCCAACGCCTAATGCTGTTATGCTATGTTGAATATTTTTATTTGTTAGCTTTGTCCACCAATGCGTTATAACTACAGCGTCAACGACTTGTGGTGTCTCCATTACGCATACACAGGACTGCATGGATAGCTGTCATAGATATCTGTCTCTACTCCTCCACAGTCACCTATCCTATGGGCTGAACATAAGAATCAGAAGGGATTTATCCCCATACACGGCATCCTGCAACAGGCCAGTAGGGAAGGCTGGTTAGCCTATGACGGGTAAGATCCCACCTTGAAACCTGGGGACAACCTAAGGCAGGCACAGTCACGAGTACTTGGCCAAGTCGCTGAGCGCTGACTCACTTGATCAATAGAGTGATAAGAAGATGAAACCATCAAAGGAGAAACCATTTGGGTTGAAAGGTGGAGGATAGGATAGATCTCAGGCATGTCGCTTAAGCAGTGGAAATGGTGGCAATAAATACGACATGTCAGTTTTAAACCCTTAAGGTATATAAGGATTCGCGTTGTTTTCGGTATAGTGCATGATTTAAATTTGCGTGGTTTAAAAGCGGTTGATGGTAAACCCATATCATATAAAAATTTTGTTTAGGATTTACTGGCTACAATTTCCCTTTCTACTAGATTGGCTGTAGTTGAGGTTAAAGGGTACAGCACCTTAGGAGGGATACAGGCAGAAGGTCATTATTTAGCTAACTTAGACTTGAACAAGGAGTTGGAAAATCATAATCAGACATTGACAGAGGTGCATGGCGCGGTGCTCATGGACATTTTGTTGCACCTACCTGGCTGTTACATTCGCTCATTAAAGATGCGCATGGTTTTCACCATGGCGCAAGGGGGGAGGTAATGAAGGAAATCAGAAAACAAGGTTTAAAATCAGCAATTAGGTTGTGTTTACCATCCCCAGTCATAAGGAACGGTGGAAAGAGTGAATGGGACATTTAAGAAATTAACAACATTTCTGCAAACAGAATGACGCAGCTAACCCCGCATGAAATGCTTACAGGTCGACCTATGCTTTCACCTACATTTTGAGGTCCCCACAAGGGGCCCCCATTAGAACAATTAGAAATAAAATTGAAAAAGTATATCAGACAACTGACTTCCATGCACAAGCTCATATTCTAACAGGAAAAACAGAGCTCCAGAGCTGGAGAAACGACCCACCAAGGGGGGTGGGACCAGGCGACCAGGAGTACCTAAGGGTGTTCCGGAGAAAGTGGAACGAGCCCAGGAGAGAAGGACCATACAAAGTCAGTCACCAATGCAACGCCAACAACCATCGAGGTGGAAGGGAGGTCCACCTGGTACCACCTCAACCACAGCACCAAAGCCGCTCAACCAAGGACGAGGGAGGACCGCAAGGAGGAGCTGGGTGCAGGTGTACCCGGCACTGATCGACCACCCCAGGACCAGACACAGACCGGCCTGGAACAACACCACATGATGATGCCGAGGCTGACAAGCCTGCTCCTGATCCTCTGCAGGCTTTGGTAAATTCCACAGACTCAGGGACGGATCCAGAGGAAGAGTGAAACCACAACAACAGAGTAGACCTGGACCAACCAGGAATCAAGTGGTAACACTAGAGAAAGCATGAACGTGTTGCAGAAAAGGCCAGCCCGAGATATTCGGGAATAGTTAAACATGCAAAGGAAAAAGGTCAGAAAATCAAGTTATCTTATATGTTCAAATATATATTCAATTATATATTCAAAATGAGAAATATGCAGATGAGCAAATTACTCTTACTGTTATGATAGGTAGCCATACACCCAAAGTATAACTTAGTAACCTGGGGACAAGTTCAATGTACAATAGACATTCGGCAAGAACCAATGTACTGGTATATAGCAGTAGAATCAAGAGATCAATGGGATCAGGTAGTAGTGCGTATGAATTAGAATTAAAAAAGAGGTTTCCGCATGTAGAGTCAGAAGTAATACTAGACTTAAAACCAAATGTAGAAGTCTCTTGTGTGACCAAGGACCAACGTGGTATAGTCAAAATAGATCCAAACCCAGTTACTGATAAAATAGATTCAACTAAAAATAATGATAAAATCGAAAATAAAAATAACTTCTCAACAACAAGAGAACAAAACAGTAAGAGCTATAAAAAAGGATAAATCTGAGCGAAATCAACGTAAACTTAAAAAGAAATCGTTCGACCAGTTGTATAATCAAGCAGGAGAAAATAGTTGGTATAAATGGGTGGAGTTCACTGGAAAACAGATAGATGTAGATAACTGCTATCTATGTAGTAAAAGTCGTCAGGATGCAGTATACATAGTAGATTATGAGCACACTTGGGAAGAGTGCAGACTTGAAGAAAAGCAGATCAAAGGATCAGAGGAAGAAGTGATGGAAAAATTGGCTAAACTAATGCATTTCGGGCAACCACTAGTATAACCTCATTCTCACCTCATTATCAATTTTGTCAAGAATTATGTCCATTACGGTGTTTAATGTACCTGGGATCGAGTAGTTACAGCAAATATCTTAAAATTGCATGGCACAAGAATAGAGTGCTGGAGGAATGTCAAAAATTGGACATAACTCTGACCCCCGAATTGGGCGAAATAACAGTACCAGATGGAAGAAATTGTATAATAGAGAGAGGATTAACCTGTTATCAAAATGATGAAGTACGCGAAGGTGGTAAATGTGGGAATGGTGGAAGAATCGCAATGTAATACAATTTGGAATATTACCGTGTATGGAAGCAACAAGCGCATATTACCAGCTTTACCACATATGATAAAAAGTGATAAATACCCAACAGACCCTGCTCGAATAGCTGAGGAAGCTTTTATGGCAAACATGTGGAGCCAACAAATATTTAAAAATCAAGACAAAGTACTGGTAGATATATTTTGGCTCTGTAGATACAAGTTACTTCGTGCCATGCTACCTGAGCAATGGTATGGAAGATGTGCAAGGGTGCAAGCCGTTACTGAAGTTGTACTCATCCCTTCCCTGAAGGATGAGGATACCAGCTTAGAAGATAGTAACATAATTAGATGAAAAAGAGCGTATACATCAGACCCAGAAGTAAAAATTGATAAAATAGGACAGCCAGGGGAATACCCAGTATGTACAAGGCCAGGAACGAAATAGCAGCAGGATTTGAAGCTATAATACCAATGATAGGACTAGTAAAAAATACAGAATGGATTAACTACATTTATTATAATCAACAGAGGTTCATTAATTACACAGATGACGCTTTATCCGCTCTAGGTGAGCAGCTGCAGGCTACAAGCGCAATGACTTGGCAAAACAGGCAAGCCCTAGATTGGCTATTGGCAGAGAAAGGAGGAGTATGTGCCCTTATAGGAGAGATGTGCTGCACCTTTATCCCAAACAATACCTCTCCAGAGGGGACGTTCACACTTGCCATGAATAAACTTAAAAAGCTAAGACAGGAGGTTAAAGATAACGCGGGACATGGCAAGGATTGGATGGCATGGCTACAACTGGGTATGGGAAAATGGGGAACAATATTGGCTCAAATAGGGATAATTCTTTCAATTGTATTCATAGTAATGGGATTGATTTTTTGTTGCTGTATTCCAGTACTGAGGTCTATGATAGCATCTAGGTTAAGCAAACAAATGTTCCTTATGTCCAGAGACATGGTTGAGGAGCAAGAAGTGGAATGGGAGTATATTGGGGACGGAAGTCAGAGTGATTATATGGAAGATGATGACATGGAAGGGGAGAAATCTGAGGTTTGACCTGGCCTCGAGGGGGCTCACATGTGAACGTGCTAGAAACCTCTCCATGTGGGCCACGCCCTTGGTAAGCAGATGGCACACGGAACTCATAACATAATGACACGCTGAAGACGCTGATGAAAGCTGAAGCAATGAATACAATACTGTCCAAAACCCCCCACATACATACAGCACACCAATACATGAAGATCACCTGATCATCCACGACAATGCATGTTGAAAGAATTTGAGTTTTATTTGTTATTTTTATGTCACATACTTTTTGTAAGGATGACTTTCAATGCATGCTGAAAGTTTGTTTAATGTTGTGTAATGCATTTTTTGACGTAAGTGTATGATCTTTGTCTAGGTCGTGGGTTATGGAGAGATAATGATTTAGATGTTTTTTACAACATTACATGGCGTTAATAGCTAAACTCATTAGGCTATGTGATACTATGTTAACTTGTAATATTTTTGAGATTCTGTGATACACATTTTGATATGTGCATGCCAAAGGTTCTATATTAACTTTTATTCTTGTATTGCATGTTTTTATATACGTTTATATCTTGTTGTTATGGGTACAAACTCAGAGGAAACACTTATAGGGTATTGCACATTTGGTAATCTTTTTCACCTTGCTTCAGTAAAAAGTTTCAGGTTGAAATCCCTGGAACAGGTTGAAATTCCTATGATGATGATGATGAAAGCAAGTTGTTTTTTCCAGGTAATCAGATGTGAATACTGTTAATTTATCTAGCATTCCGGCAAGTAGTCAATAAATTGGGGTTATTAAAGATAATGGTAGTTGATATTGGGACTTAATAAGTCCCAAAGGGGGGATGTATGGGAGAAATTTACTAGTAATTTACTATACATTTAAAAGGAATCTTTTCATTATAGTCTACCATTAAATAAGAGGGAACATTCATTATCTTGCCCATATGCTATATGAATTAAGTAAGTGTGGGTGAAACAGGGGTAGTAAGGACATGAGGTTCCAATCTATACCATAGCAGGATGAAACAAGTCTCTGATGTTGATATAAGCCATGCGAGTTGGGGAGCGGTGGTAACATAAACATTCCTTCCAGTCTGGAGGGCAAAGGTTGCATTAGCAATCAGATCCCAGGTCTCAGACACCCTGGACTGACCTGTGAAGGTTGATTGATGGGCCGGGGTCAAATTCTGTAGAATAAGAGTAGAAACAGATGTACACCCCCAACCAACAGAAAGGGGTTAAAAGGAAGGGTCCGTGAGTGGATCCTCAGTTCTTTTGCAAACCAACTCAGGCTTTGTGGTTGCTTGTTCGCAAGTGATAATAAAGTCTTACATCTTCAGACCTCGACTCTCTCGAAGTTCTCTTGTTTAGTTCTTGTTTAGTTAAGTGTTAGAAGTGGTTTATTTCCACGACAGTTGCAGGTCCGGGGTGGGTTATGATTGCGCCCCCCCCCCCCCCCCCCCCCCCCCGTCAACAAAAATTACTTGCTTGAAAGAAAATTTGGGACAAGTGGGGCGCATAAAATCCCCTTCTTCTGAGGTGGGGAATGACAGAAAAAGTTTGAGAAACACTGCTGTAGGTATAGAGTCAAGGGAAGGGATAACCCCTTGTTTTCTCCAGAAATATCTGGCCTAGGGTGGTAATTTAGGGCGGAACAACTCCGAGGTGTCCACTTAGGGGCTGATTCTTCACACATATATGACATTTTGCAAAAAATATTTATCTGTTACAAAACTCACTAAGAATTTACTTTTTCTGTTCTACTGCTACTACCGCTAAGAAGCACAGTTTCAATTTAACACATTTTCATCATACTTTGACAATATTTCATTTCAAATAGAATAATGTATAGTCACATCCAGCACATGTTGAGAATATATCTTTAGAAAGTCACCAGCTTGTTGAGGCACTCTTGGAACTTGAGGAGGACCTGTAACTCCTCCTGCCAAGGTAGGCCATCAGGGCCTCTCCAAATTTGTCATCCTCCTCTTCCCAGTTGGTAGAGTGACTTGATTCAGAATAGAGGGTCAAGTTTGGAAAGCAGAGTTGTGCACTCCCCAGCTAAATGTACCTCCAGCTTCAGTCTCTGCTGCTTCTCCTTGTCACTCAGGGTGTCCTGGGCCAGGTAAAACTCCACCTCCCCAGCATCAGTGAATGGGCCACTGTCTGACTTGGAGAAGGCAGCCGCCATCTCCAGGTCCATGTCCACCTGCATGGCGATGTCTTCTGCAGTCTCCCCATGGATGCTGAGGAAGGGCAAAGGGTAGGGGCTGGTCCCTACCCTCCCAACCCCTGCACTATAAAATGTTGCATTAAGGTCCTCATAATAGTGGTAATTTAAAGTCATTTTTACTCCCCATTCCTTCTATACAGTTCATCTTTCTTCTCAAACAGGCTCTTGTACAGTTTCACAGCCATTGAATATTCCCTGCCCTTTTGGCCATATCTCATCCTCCCATTGCTGAAGGTCTCCCTGGTGGCCTCCACCATCTTCTGGAGGATGGACACAGATATACAGTAGATGGTGTCATGGTAGTACTTGGCATGTATCTGTTTGGCCACCTCCCTCTGTCACAAATCTGCTCTGTTAGCCTCCTAAATTTCCATTCACCACACCCCTGCTCCACTCCTGCTAATCACCCACACCCACCTCATCAGCCAACTCTGTACACCTGGACTCTCAGCTGCAGCTCATTTCCCAATCAACCCAATATATATACTCCTGTGGTCCACTCACTCTTTGCCAGATTGTCTTCGCTCTGTCTGACTCTCCAGTATTTGTTCCCGGACTGCTTACCTGGTATCGACCCGACTTGCCTCCAACCTTCGCCTCACGTCTCCGCCCTGGTAAATCCACCAGCCTTCTGTCCCCGACTACGAGCATTGCCTGCCTGTTTTCTGTTCCTCATCTGCCTGTGGCTGGTTGGCACTCATCCTGTTCCTGCTCCACCAAAAGACCCACCTTGTCAGCACCCCCGACTCCGTCTCAAGGTCCAGATCCACACTCTGCCCTCCTTGGAACCACCTTCTAGCAAGACCTCCGTCAGCAGTGAGTTTGCACTATTTCCCCTCCACCACACTCGTTGAGCCTGTTGAGAACTTTTGGACAATTCCCTTCTCACGAGTCCCACGCCCTCCACTCCTTACCTGCCATACTCACCTGCATCCAGTTCTCTGCTGACGTCCTCTGGTTAGCTGTGTACCTGCTTAGACCTGCTGAATAAAGACTGTTCTAAGACTATAACCTGGTTCATTTGTGCTGCTATTGGGTTCACTCCATACCCGTTACACCCTCACAGCCATGGCAATGCTCACCTTGCCCCTCCCCACCACCTCCAGGTGATATTTATTATTTATTTATATTATTTATATTTAGTGGGAGGCTTGAAGTTCTTGGATGGAGGAAAGTCACAGTCTGATCAATCTTTTCTCCAGATCTGGTCCTGGCCACTGCCATGCTCTCGTATTGTTATTTGATTATGGGAAAGAAAGAGGGGTTATAATGGGTGATTGAAGTGAGGATTAGAGGACTAAATAAATACTGTTACACCCTAGGCATCAGAAATTATTCTGTGAAAAGGAGCAGGTATTTAGTCTCCAGCTTAATGAATTCCTTAATTCTCAGGCTTTCCTTTCTTCTTTTCAGTCTGGCTTCAGAAAAAAGCATAGTACTACTATCACCGCTGCCATAAATGACATCACTGAGTCACTTGATAAGAAGCTTCACTGTGTTGCACTTTTTATAGACCTGTCAAAAGCTTTTGACATGTTTGATTATTTTATTTTTAAACAGAGGTTATTGAATATTGGTCTTTTTAAACTGTCGGTTGGCTGGCTTGTAAATTACATGTCTGGTAGAACCCAATGTAAACAGTTCTTACATCCGATGTGTTATCTGTAGATACTGGAGTTCCCCAGGGGTCTGTCCTGGGACCTCTTCTTTTTAGTATTTATATTAATAATCTTGGAAACAATATACTGAATGCTAATCTGCACTTTTATGCAGATTACATTATTTATTGTATTGCGTCTGTAGTGGCTATCCACTAATTGAACAATTAAAATTTAGCCACACCCCAGCATGTGAGATAGTCCTGTTGCTTCGCAGCTCCGCTTTGATTTCAGGGGTATAATGAATGCACTTAAAGGTTTCTGTAATCCAATCGTGTCTGAATGGCCTCAATGATCTATTCCTAAACTTAACACTCAATGTAAACGTGTGTATCGTGTATGTGTGCTTCAAAAACGATATCACACCCATACTCGCCAGGCCTCATTAGACTCGATGGCAAACAAAAAATGACTTCCCCAAATGCCTGTTCCCACATTGGGGGCGTGGCCTACCATTAATAGCCAACCAAAAGGCACTATCCCTAAATAAGAATAAATATAACTTAGGATGGGAAGTTATTCATACTTTCATAAACTAACTTAACTTTATTCTTAATTATTTCTAAATAATTTGGCTCCAACAGCATCTTTACTTGTGTCAGCCTTTGAACATTTTCAGTCTTCGGTAGAGGCAAAAATGATGTCAAAATAAAAGGCGCCTCTCTGAAATACCCTGTATCGTATACAGTTAGATTACCGTATATAATAAATTAAACAATACACCTCGCCATTTTCTATCTTTGTCTTTCGTTTCTGTCTGTATAACTTCAGCTTTTTCTCTTTTCTTTCTGTTACGGCTCCGCCCACACACACACCGGCTACACCCAGCACCTTTGCCCGCACCCTGCGTCTGCTCCGTCACCAGGGGCAACGGAGGAGCTAATTAGCGCATTTAAACCTATCCCCGCTTGCTTGTCTGACTCTCAGCCATCCGCCTGGCCTTAACAGATAGATCTGGCCATGGACCAGAGCTCAGCCAATGCAGGAGCCTCACCCCCCGAACAGACCCAGGCCGCCCTCCAGCCTCAGGAAGGAGTCCTGGCGGAGCATGGACGGCTGCTGCGGGAGGCCTCTATCACAGTCCAGTCTCTGAGCAGCCGCCTTCAGACCCAAGAAGCAGTTCAGCAGACACAAGCCGACCAGATGAATGACCTCACTGCCATGATTCGGACTCTGTCGCTGCAGGTGGCGGCTCTTGCAGCAGCAGGTGTTCCAGCTCCAGCCCCAGTTCCTTGCTTGCTCCTTGCTCCCCTGTCCCAACCGGCACTATCGACTGCCCACTCCCATGAGCCCAGTCTAGCGAACCCCCGTCCCTTCGATGGAGCCTTTACTCAGTTCTGGGGGTTCATCTTGCAATGCGAGCTCATATTCCGTCACCAACCCAGCCAGTTCCACTCACCGGCCACACGAATGGCCTTCATCGCCAATCTCACCACTGGCGACGCCCTCAACTGGTCTCAAGCCATCCTCAGTGCCCGTCCCGACCTCTTTGAGGACTATACGGCCTTCATGGCCAAATTCAGGAGGGTCTTTGACCATCCCGCAGCTGGGCTGGATGTTGGGGTGCAACTTGTGTCTCTGCATCAGGGGAATCGCTCGGTAGCTGCTTATGCTACGGAGTTCCGGACCCTAGCAGCAGGCAGTGGTTGGAACGACGCTGGTTTAAAGAGCGCCTTCCGCCAGGGGCTGAGCGAGCAGTTGAAGGACGAGCTTGTCCGAGACAAGCCCGCCTCTCTGGACGACCTGGTAACATTGGCCGTCGACATCGACGAGCGCATCCGGGAACGCCAGAGGGGATGCCTATCGACCACCCCATCCAACCCGTTCCCAGGAGTCCCTCTTCTCCGGGTCAGTCCTCCCTTGGCAACGGAACTGGCCGATCCAACACCTGCATGTCTGACTGCGGTGACACCTGTCCTCTCCGGCCAAAAGACTAGGCTCACCTGAAGGGGGAATTCAGGTGAGCCAAGTCACCCGCTCCCTACCATCCACCAATCCGGCCCGATTCGACGTGACCCTCTCCTGCCTGGACCGGACGCTCACCGTGGGGGCCATCATTGACTCGGGCGCTGATGAGAGTGACGTCAAGTTGGCCTACTCGGCGGCGGTCCCCCTCATCACGCTGGAGGAGGTCCGGTTTTACCTCCTGAGGTCTCCCCAAGCACCCCCCATCCTAGGTCGGCCGTGGCTGGAACTCCATGTCCCTCACATCCACTACGGGGAGGGGCGGATCCTCAGCTGCAGCACGGCCTGTTATGCCCGTTGTCTCCGCGCTGCTCCCAGGGCTTCACCAACACTCCGCCCCCCCCCCCCCCCCGACTCCACCCGACCTTTCCTTGGTTTCGAAGGTTTACCACAACTTGGGGGAGGCTTTTAGCAAAGGACCGAGCCCGCACTCTGCCTCCGCACCGACCCTACGACTGCGCCATTTAACTGATCCCAGGGAGCAAATACCCCGTCAGCCCTCCGGAGAAGAAGGCCATGGACGAATACATCTCCGAGTGCCTGGCGGAGGGACTCATCCGACCCTCGAATTCCCCGGTAGCAGCGGGTTTCTTCTTCGTTAAGAAGGAGGGGTCCCTCCGCCCCTGCATCAATTACCAGGGGCTAAACGCCATCACCAGGCGGAACACCTACCCTCTCCCCCTCATGAGTTCCAACTTCGAATTCCTCCTTGGAGCCACGGTGTTCACGAAGTTGGACCTCCGGAACGCTTACCACCTGATTCAGATTCGTGAGGGGGATGAGTGGAAGACAGCGTTCAAGACTCCCCGAGGGCACGTTTGGTCTCACCAACGCCCCAGCCATCTTCCAGGTAATGATGAATGACATCCTGAGAGACATGCTGGACGTGTTCGTTGTTCTGTACCTGGACCACATCCTGGTTTTTTCCAGGACTATGGAGGAGCACGTCCAGTATGTCCGCCGCGTCATCCAACGCCTGCTGGAGAACCGCCTGTTCATCAAGGCTGAGAAGTGTTCGTTTCACGCCTCCTCGGTGGAATTCCTGGGCCTCATCATGGAGAGCGGATGGACTCGGCCGGACCCCAGGAAGATTCAGGCGGTGGTTGAGTGGAATCAACCCACCACCCGTAAACAGCTGCAATCATTCCTGGGGTTCACCAACTTCTATCGGTGCTTCATTCAGGAATACAGCCGGGTGGCCGCTGCCCTCACCTCCTCGCTGCGTCCCTTCACGTGGACCCCTGCAGCCAATGCCGCCTTCACCGACCTCAAGAGGCGCTTCACTTCCGCGCCGGTCCTGGTCGACCCCGACCCTTCAAGGCCCTTTGTCGTGGAGGTGGACGCCTCGGATACGGGAATTGGGGGTGTCCTGACGCAGGAGTCGGTGGATCAGAAGATGCACCCCTGTGCGTTTTATTCCCGTCGTTACACCCCCGCCGAGGCCAATTACGACATTGGGAACAGGGAGCTATTGGCCGTCGTTGAGGCTTTCCGGGAGTGGCGGTACTGGCTGGAGGGCGCAGAGCACCCCGTCACTGCCTGGACCGACCATAAGAACCTGACCTACGTCAGGTCGGCCAGGCGGTTAAACTCCCACCAGGCTCGGTGGGCCCAGTTCCTCGGAGGGTTCGATCTCACCATCTCGTTCCGTCCAGGAACCCAGAACACCAAGGCGGACTCGCTGTCTCGGCGTCACACGACGGAAGAGGAGCCGGTCGCTCCCAACACAATCCTTCCGTCCTCCCGGGTCGTCGGAGCGGTGATCCTGGATGTTGGGGCAGCGGTTCGCAGGGCCCAGCACAGCCAGCCTGACCCCCGTACCGGTCCACTCTTTGTCCCAAACTCCGCCAGAACACAGGTGATTGCGTGGGGACACACCAGTAGATTCGCCTGCCATCCCGGGGTCCGACGCACCCTGTCCTTCTTGCGTCGGCGGTTCTGGTGGCCCACCATAGCCGGGGATGTTGGAGAGTTTGTTTCCACCTGCCCCACTTGTGCCCGCAGCAAGGCATCCCACCAACTCCCGTCGTGTCTGCTGCAGCCTCTTCCTGTACCCAGTTGCCCGTGGTCCCACCCCTCCGTGGACTTTGTGACCGGTCTTCCCCCTTCCCTTGGCAACACCGTCATCCTCACCATCGTGGACCTTTTTTCAAAGTCTGTGCGGTTGGTAGCTGCCAAAACTGGGGAAACTGCCAACTGCAGCGGAGACGGCGGAGCTTCTCACCACCCACGTCTTCAGACTGTACGGGTTGCCCCAGGATGTGGTCTCCGACCGTGGACCCCAGTTCACGTCTAAGGTGTGGCAGGCCTTATGTGCGGGAATTGGGGCCACAGTCAGCCTCACCTCTGGGTACCATCCCCAGTCCAACGGGCAGGTGGAGAGAGCCAACCAGAGCCTGGAGTCGGTGCACCGCTGCATGTCCTCCCTCCATCCGTCCTCCTGGAGCCAGGATTTACCCTGGGTCGAGTACTCGTTGAATGCGATGGTCAACGACTCCACCGGCCGGTCGCCCTTCGAGTGCTCCCTGGGGTATCAGCCGCCCCTGCTGCCACTCCAGGAGGCCAAAGCAGCGGTGCCTTTGGTACAGGCTCACCTCCACCACTGTCGACGGGTCTGGACCTCCGTGTGGTCAGCCCTGCTCCGCGCCACCGCCCGGACGACCAGGAGTGCCAACCGTCAGTGTCAACCCGCTCCCGAGTACCAGGTCGGCCAACAAGTCTGGTTATCCGCCTCCAACCTGGACGTCACCTCCCAGAAGCTGGCGCCCCGGTTCATAGGCCCCTATCCCATCTCCCGAGTCATCAACCCTGCAGCCGTCCGGTTGGTTCTCCCGCATTCCCTGCGACGTGTCCATCCGGTGTTCCACGTCTCCCAGGTCAAGCCCTACCTCACCAGCGACCTGAGACCTCCGGCCCCCACCCCGTCTGCTCCTCAGCTGGTGGACGGCCACCCTCAGTGGGTGGTGAGGAGGTTATTGAAGGTGCGTCGCCAGGGCCGAGGCTTCCAGTACCTGGTCGACTGGGTCGATTATGGACCGGAGGAGCGGAGCTGGATCCCCGGTCAGAGATAATGTCTCTGGTTCTCCTCCGTGAGTTTTACCAGGCCCATCCGGACGCCCCGGGACGGTCACTGGGAGGTTCCCGCTTGAGGGGGGGGTCCTGTTACGGCTCCGCCCACACACACACCGGCTACACCCAGCACCTCTGCCCGCACCCAGCATCTGCTCCTGTCACCAGGGGCAACGGAGGAGCTAATTAGCAGAGGAGGAGCACAGTCAGCCGGTCTTCGACACAGCTGACACCACTTCTCATCATCCTCTGCCAACAAAAACCCAGACCTCCTTTCAACTCATCGCCAGATCTACCCCAAGATATACCTGGCAAGTATACTTAATGCCGTACCATAAGTCTAGCTTTGTTGCTAACATACCTTGTCTCGTCTCCTCGTGTTGCAGTTTCCCCACACTGCGTCAAAGCACTGGCCCTCCTGCTTTCCTGCTCCTTGCTGGTGTCCAACGCTTCCCCGGAGGGCAGTTATCTTCAGCGGACCGAGGGTTGGATACTGCACCTTCGCCACAGTGACCCCGGATTCTACCCCCGACCTGGCCCCGACCTCTCAGTTCGAATAAAAGCCTATCCAGGCATTTAAACCTATCCTCGCTTGCTTCTGACTCTCAGCCATCCGCCTGGCCTTAACACTTTCTCTCTTCACCTCTATCCATATATACCTATATGTATCACTTTTGAAGTCTTCATTTATTACATTTTGTATCATTATTATTGGTATTTTCCAATATTATTGGTATATGTAAAAGCATATTCACTGTCAGTGGTTTTCAAATCTACACCTTATAGTCCATTGAATTATTGTTTGATTTATTTTACTTTGTCATGGAACAAAACCAAATACATTGTTGGAAAGGCCTCGTCTTGAAGAGTAACCTATGTGAGTTTGAGAGATGTCAGTGGACACTTAACTGAGCTAATGACCTATGAACCCTGAGAGCATGTCACGTTTGAAGCGTCATAACCCTGCAGTAAAATGGGCTACCAAAAAAAGGCTGTTTTGCTGGTTGATCACATCATTATCGGCAATTACTCATGGTCAAGTATGATGTTGTGTCGTGTGGAACTTCAGATGGCTGTAGTGGCCAATCCTAGATCCACAGGTCCTATTGCAGTGTGGGCAATTGTAGGCCCATCGCTCAAGGTCTAGTAATCTATTATCTACACACCTGTCTATCTTTCTGTCAGTCCATCCCTTTTTCTTCCCCTTCACCCCATCCATCTTACAACGTATCAACTAGTGATTACATCTTTAAACATTTTTACACCATTATTATTATTTTTAACATATTTGCCTCTGAAATCTTTTACTTTTACTTACTTATAAGCTTGTAAATAAACGTCTTTCTCTAGGCTTATTTTCCAACCTTCCTTCTTTCTCTCAATTATATCCTTTCATTAATCTTTTCTGGCAGGGTTAGGGTTAACCCTACCCCACAGGAGTCTAAGAAAATGTCCATGTCTTCTCTTTATATGAAGTTTTATAACTAGGTTCGGGAACAAAGACCACGCCCCAAACTCATCTCATTTCCGCTCAAAAAACATATTTAAGAACGCCTTTTACGTTCACTCCCTCCTTGACTAATTGTCTACATCGCCAGAACCGAAAGACAGAACCGAAAAATTCGAAAACTCACCAACAATCATGGAGAACGAATTAACACTCAACCCGTCAGACAGCAAACTGTTCGACGACATCCCCGAGTCCTCTCCTTCACCCGTCATCCCTCCTCGTCAGCCAGCCCGAACCCGCTCAACCATCCACGCCGTCAGGCGCTCCCAGCCTCCGTCCACCGGCAGCTCCAACACTATCGGGCCTTCTCCCCCCCACAGCTCCAGGGGAAGATCTCGTGCCCGGCGTCCGACCGATACTCCTCACTCCAGCCGCTCCGGGCGAAGCCTCCGTGACCCGGCCCCACCTCGCCGTTTCGCCGATCGTCCTTCGTCTCCTAACATCGCGGAGTGGACGGTCGTTCGCCTGAAGCGCGCCCTCACGCAGCGGAACTTAACTTTCCACTCCACCGACAATAAGGCGAAACTATTTCAACTCCTTACCGACTCCCAGCAGAACAGCACGCCGCATCGCACAACTCAACGGCCACTTCCGGGTTCACAGCGTCGCGCCCGCGGCAGCGCCGATGACGTCACACACCCACCCCAGCCTCCCCCACCAGCCCTCCCTGAGGGCCAGGTCGTATTGAACGCAGTTCCTGCATATCTTGCTCCTAATACATTTTCTTCCTTACCCCACACTTCCCAAACAACCCGAGCACACGCATCCCTTCATCCCAGCATCCTTTCTTCTTCTTCTTTAATTCCTAACTTCCCGGTCCCTCCTGCTTTGGCTATACCGATTGCCTCAACCGCACAGAGTGTGCCCACCACAACGACCCACGGCAACATCGTCAGCCAAAACCAATACTTTCCTCCCGTCTCCTATCCTAGCATCCCTTATTCTTCTTTCATTCCTAACTTCCCTGTCCCACCTCTTCCGGCTACCATCGCCCCCCCCATTCCAACTTCAACTGCCTCAGCCGCACAGAGCGCGCCCACTACAACGGTCCCCGGCTACACTACCAGCCAAAAACCCTTACTTTCCTCCTGTCTCTTCTTTTCCCCCTCCCCTCCCCCAACCCTACCCCTACCCTCCCCATCACCCATATGTAACTTGTGTTCCTTGTCCTCCAACTAACGCACCTGCTTTTTCCACAGCTCCTCCCATAGCCGGATCCTGGATTTTCCCCACCTTTCCCCCTACACATAATAACTTCACTCTAGCTACAGCATTGCCTCCAGTACGCCCAGTCGTTTCCTCTCGTCCATCTCCAGTGTCAGCCACTCTCCGACAACAGATTCTTGCTGGTAACTATGTTGATCTCGCCCATTTAATACATCCGTCCACTTGCAACCCTCATATCCCCAGAGAACTACAAACGGCACTCGGTCCAATCGAACTCAAGCAACCCCTGTCTACCCGCTCCAAAGAACTCACAGCAGTAGAGTTCGCCCTCTCATTCTCCTTGTACCATGACATTATTTGCTCATCTTTCCCCGACCGCAGGCAAGAGCTGGATGACTACGTGTCTCTGGTCCTCGACCTGGCCTTGCGGTTTGGAGGTAATGGATTTTATAATTACCATATTCTCTTTGCTTCCCAAGCTGCCGGTCGCCTTCAGCAGTTCAACCAAGGAACTTACTGGGGCACGCTGGACACAGAGCTCTATTGCCGTGTCTTTTCAGCCCGCGCTTCGCTTAATTGCGACCAGTGCGGCGCCCCATCACATCCTACCACAACTTGCACCCTCACCGCTTCTTTGCCCCGAACCTCATACCAAACTAACCATAACCCTGCCGTTTTCCATAGCATGCCACCAACAGCCCCTCCTCCAACCATCACCCCGAAACCAGTCAACATCCAACCAATCGGGGCGGGAGGATGGTCTGCAATAAATTCAACGACCTTGGTTGCAAAGTTGCTAGCTGTCGTTTCCTTCATACCTGCTCTTTCTGCGGCAAAGCCCACGCCAGATCCACCTGTCCGCATAATCCCACCAAACACGGACTGTGTAAGTATCTGAACACACCCATCAACATCAACGCTCTCACTGCTGCTTTAAAAAACCACCCTGACCGCAAGTTTGTTAATTACCTCATCCAAGGATTAAAAAACGGATTTCACCCAGGTTTACAAGTCATACCAGATTCCTCTTACACATGCCACAACTTGCAGTCTGCCACCTCCCAGCCCGACATAGTCGACAAACTCTTGGACCTAGAAATTAAAGATAAATTCATGATCGGTCCATTCTCCAATCCACCATTCAGTCCATATAGAATCAGCCCAATCGGAGTTGCCACCTGGAAATATTCAGGAAAAAAGAGACTCATCATAGACCTCTCATCCCCCCACAGCTCCCCAGTTCCAAGCATCAACAGCTTAATCCCTAGTCCAGACTTTCCATGCACTATGCATCTATAGACCACGCCATCTCCCTCATCAGTACAGCCGGCCAAGGAGCATGGTTGGCCAAAGCGGACATCACCAGCGCATTTAAAGTCCTTCCCATCCGCCCAGACTTCTGGCATCTCTTTGGCGTTCAGTGGAAGGGCGCATACTACTTCTCCGTGCGCCTCACCTTCGGTTGCAAAAGCAGCCCAAAAATATTCGACACATTATCCGAAGCACTCTGCTGGATCTTGTTGAACGAATACAGACTCCCCTACATCGTTCACCTCCTAGACGACTTCCTTACAGTCACACCATCCTTTTCTCCCCCGTCACAAGGTCTCTGTACCCTGATCTCCGCTTTCAATGAGCTTGGAGTCCCTCTCTCCCCGGAGAAAACTGAGGGCCCCAGCACAGCCCTGGAATTCCTCGGCATTACACTCAACTCCGTTTCACTCCAAGCATCCCTGCCCACTGACAAAGTACACCGGATTTCTTTAATCACGCCAACTTCTCTCGCTGCTTGGCCACCTTAATTACGCAATCCGCATCATCCCTCAAGGCCGATCCTTCTTGTCACACCTGCTTTCCATAGCCTCCTCCGTCCCATCTCTCCACGACAACGTCACACTAGATAACACATGCAAAACGGAGCTCAAACTATGGCACCAGTTCCTCTCATCTTGGAACGGCATCTCGTTCTTTTACGACACACACATCACTTCGCCAGAAGACCTCCAGCTATTCACCGACGCAGCTCCTTCCGTCGGCTTCGGTGGTTACTTTAGCGGCAAATGGTTTTCAGCCAAATGGCCGCCCGAGTTCTCATTGCTCTCCCCCTCCTCCGCCATCTACGAAATGTATCCAGTCATCATTGCAGCTATTCTTTGGGGCCAAAAATGGTCAAAGAAAATCATCACCATCCACTCCGACAACAGTGCCGTCATAGACATCATCAACAAGGGTCGTTCTCACTGCCTAGACATCATGCAGTTCGTCAGGAAGCTCACCCTAGTTTCAGCACAACACCAACTCATCATCCGAGCAGCTCACATCCCCGGCCAAAAAAACACAATCGCTGACGCACTCTCTCGCTTTTCATTTCAGAAATTCAGACAGCTGGCACCAGCCTCCGACACTCTCCCGACTCCAGTCCCACCGTTTTCAGCCACCATCTTCAATTGACTCCAGAGCTGCAAAACCTGGTTTCCATTTCCCAAGATGCCATTCTAAACAGCGTTGCTCCCCGTACACTTGCAGCATACATGACCGGATGGAATTGCTTTAAAACATTCCATGCCTCCCATAATCTTCTGTTCCCTTCGCTCGACGTCTTGACACTGTCTAGCTTCATCTCATTCGCCCATTCTATCCTGAAGATCAAATCCACTACCATCCAAGCTTACATAAGCGGCATCAACTTTTTCACCAAACTATCCGCCGGGGCACCATGCCAAGCCACTTCCCATTCCCACATCACCATGTTAATCAAAGGTCTCCGCAAGACAGAAGTTCATACTGCTCCAAAACACTCGCCCCTAACCTCAGATCTCCTCATCCTATGCATCAGAACCCTCCGCTCAGGCTATTCATCCCCGTACGTCGACAAGGTCCTAGAATCCATGTTCCTACTAGCCTTCTTCGGCTTCCTACGCTGCTCCGAATTCACAGCTTCTACCTCCAAATACAATCCATCTTGCCACGCATCCATTTCCGACATTTCCATACAGTCCACCGACACACTCATTTACCACCTTAAATGCAGCAAGACCAACCAGTCCGGTCTACCTCAACCCATCTACCTCTTCCGCCTAGACTCGTACATAAGTCCCTTTGAACCGATACAAGAATACACCAACTCTAGGCTAGCCAGCAGAGCTTCCCCCCAGGACCCTCTGTTCGTCACAGAAACAGGACAAGTAGCCACACGTCACTGGTTCCACCGTCACTTCCGCCAAATCCTGTCTCAATCAGGAGTATCCCCAGAACAGTACTCGGGGCACTCCTTCCGCATTGGAGCCGCCTCCTCCGCTTCCAAGCAGGGGATCCCCGATAATACCATCAAAATCCTCGGCCGATGGTCTTCTCCTGCTTATCTCACATACATTCGAAATGACATAAACGACATCAAAAATGCTCACACGCGCCTGTCTCGCTGAAGTTTCTTTGGGGCTCTTCGAAGAGAGAAAAGACGGTTCCCCCACTCAGCGTCTCAAAACCCACTCTGTTCCTGATCATCCCGCCGAACTCCACATTCCATCCACCCACCCTACCAGCTTTTCCCCCTTTCTATCAACCCTCACTCGTCCTCCCTATACCCCCTCATCCCTCAACCCTCGACCCTTTCCCCCATCCCTCAACCCCTACCCCATCATCCCTTCATCCTTCTATCCCCTCCATCCCTCGACCCTTTCCCTTCCAGTATTCCGTATATGTTCATAACATGCAAATAAACTGTTTCTCATTCCATACAGCCATTGGCGTGGACTTTGTTAGTGAAATTAAGTTTTATAACTAGGTTCGGGAACAAAGACCACGCCCCAAACTCATCTAATTTCCGCTCAAAAAACATATTTAAGAACGCCTTTTCCGTTCACTCCCTCCTTGACTAATTGTCTACATCCCTCCCCCCCCAATCCCATTCTTTCTTTTCGTTTTCTCTTATCCAAATACAGGAACCACTGGGGCTCTTCAAAGAGAGAAAAGACGGTTCCCCCACTCAGCGTCTCAAAACCCACTCTGTTCCTCCTGATCATCCTGCTGAACTCCACATTCCATCCACCCACCCTACCAGCTTTTCCCCCTTTCTATCAACCCTCACTCGTCCTCCCTATACCCCCTCATCCCTCAACCCTCGACCCTTTCCCCCATCCCTCGACCCCTACCCCATCATCCCTTCATCCTTCAATCCCCTCCATCCCTCGACCCTTTCCCTTCCAGTATTCCGTATATGTTCATAACATGCAAATAAACTGTTTCTCATTCCATACAGCCATTGGCGTGGACTTTGTTAGTGAATGAACAAGTGAACAAGGGGTCGTCCTCCTGCATCTCCTGCCGCTCTTCCAGGGCCACCTGCCTTTCCTCATCCACCCCGTCCTTCTTAGACAAAAAATGCAAATGAGTAACATCTAAGTGACAGACAAGCCACTCAATAACACCAATGCTCAGTGCTGGCAACAGCCTGCTGGGGTGTTGGGATTCTGGCCTGGCCATGTCAGATACCTGTGGTGGGAATTTTGAATAAGCCTGCAACCGACGTCGTGCCAATGTACTTACTACATCTCTGGCCACGGGAGCATGAAAAAGTACCCAAATACATGAAAAATATTGTATTGTAGTTTTATGAACAAGGTTTTGCAAAGTAACACATGGCTCATCTATCACAATAAATTCTTCTGTATGTGTTATCCAACTTTGCATTATTCATTGCATTGAATTTAGAGAATGTCTACTTAAAAAACAAAGGCAATCCTATTATAATAGTTATAATGTACCACGTAGTCAATTACTTAGTCATACGGCATTCTCAATTCTCAACAGTGCAATGAATAATCCAAAGTTCGATAACACGTACAGAAGAATAAACATTTCTACTGATAGATAAGCCATGTGTTACATTGCAAAACCTTGTTGATAAAACTACAATACTAAAACGATGAATTAAACAATCTACATGTTGCTATTTTTCATGTAGCCTACTTAGGTACTTGTTCATGCTCCCCCGGCCAGGGCAACCCGGTATCCCGCTTTTTCGTGCTCACAGTCACTCAATTAATCTATTGAATCGTGTCCCGGAGCACGATTGTCAGACTTTGCTGTGCTACACAGAATTAAATTTAAACCCGTGCATTTTGAATGGGAGTGTTTCTCAGACTTTCTTTGTGCTGGACTGAATGATAAGTAAACCAATGCATTTCAATTGGGTGATTTTCTTCGACTTTAGAAGGGGGGGTGGGGGGGCAGGCGCAGATAGTACAGTGCACCCTCTAGTTATGTATACGTCAAAATAACAAATGCAACAAAGGGTAATTGCGGTGTATTATGGATACTCAGATTTGTCCGATTTTTGCCCTAGACCCCCTCAAAAACTGAAACTAACCATGTCCCTTATGACGAAAGTACGCCACCGCGGGGAGGTGTGTGTGTGTGTGTGGGTGCTCATAGAAACAATGAATCTATTGAATGGTCTATTAAATTCAAGATGGGGGGCTTTTAGCCAAAGGGGGGCCGTGCGGGGGGCTGTCCTAACGCCTCCCATTGCTGTTGGATCGAAAGTACACCACGTAACAACGGGGCATGGATCACCCCCCCCCCGGGGTCACAGAGGGCCAATATTCGGTGTGGGGGTCTCAGTCGGACCCTGTAATAAGGGTGTCAAGTTTCAAAGTGGTGAGATCTTCCTATCTCCAAATCGGCCTTTTGCAACCACATTCTGAGTGAATAGGACTTGCAGGTTACACTTCTAAGAAGCTTTGACAACAAACTGGCTAACTTTTTTTCTGAGGTTTAAAAGTCCGACTCTCGGATATGTCATTCCTGGGACCAAGGGGGACGTGTATACATTTTGGCATCTCTCACTATCTTGAAAGGTCACGAAAAGGGTCAATGCAACATGAGAGTCAATGGGAGTAAAATGGCAGGAGGTTTCAAGTTCCCCTTTTCCGGTGGGATGGAGATAGAAACTTGTGCTTTTTGGTGTGTAAAAACATGTGGGGTGGGGACTAGGTTCTCAAGTTTTGGGGTCCAAAAGTCAACTTACTAGAATAAACCATGAGTCATATACTGTACCTGCTCTAGTTAGGGATGACCTGATGACATCTGATACTGAAGTACTCTGGTTACAAATCCATCTGACGCATCTTAAACCAATATTACTAGGATGCTGTTACAGGCCCTCTAATGCTAATAGCTGCTATTTAGACATAATTTGTGATATGCTAGATCATGTGAGTAGTACTAATCATGAAGTGTACTTTTTGGGTGATATGAATATAGACTGGAATTCCTCTTGTTGTCCAATGAAAACAAAACTTATGGATACATGTGCTGCTTGTAGTTTCTCGCAGGTTGTAAAGAAACCCACCAGAATAAGTTTAAAGGGTGATGGCACCAGAGCTGCTACTTGTATTGATCACATATATGTAAATGTACCTGAGGTTTGTTCTGCATCCATATCCATATATGTCCCTATAGGTTGTAGTAACCATAACCTTGAAGCTATCATAAGGAAAACAAAAGTTCCCAAGCCTGGTGTTAAGATATTAAAGAAAATATATTTCAATCATTTCAATCCAGACAAATATAAGGAAGATATTAAGAATGTGGAATGGTCAGAGGTGTTCTCAATGCAAGATCCAGAGGAAGCACTTTTAGCTTTCAATAGAATACTTATGGCAGTGGTGAACCATCATGCACCAGTAAGAAAGTTTACGGTTAGAAATGTTAACATTCCATGGTTGGACGAAGAACTAAAAGGATATATGAAGGAAAGGGATCAAGCAAAATTGTCAGCAATTTCATCAGGTCTCAAATCTGACTGGCAAAATTGTCAGCAATTTCATCAGGTTTCAAATCTGACTGGCAAGTTTATTGTAAACCAAGAAACTTTGGTTTACTACCTTACCGTGGTGGAGGGGTTTGCGTGTCCCAATGACCCCCAGGAGCTCCGTTGTCGGGGGCTTTTATGCCCCTGGTAGGGTCACCCATGGCAAACAGGTCCGGGGGGAGGGGCCAGACAAAGCTCAGAAGACCCCTTATGATGATACAAATAAATGGTCTTACATGTCCCTCGCCCGGACGTGGGTCACCGGGGCCCCCCCCTGGAGCCAAGCCTGGGGGTGGGGCTCAGGGTGGTGGTTGGGCCTATACCCATGGGGCCCAGCCGGGCACAGCCCGAAGCGATGACGTGGGACCCCCTTCCCGCCGGCTCACCACCAGCAGGAGGGGCCAAAAGGGGTTGGGTGCAGTGCGAGCTGGGCGGCGGCCGAAGGCGGGGGACCTTGGCGGTCCGATCCTCGGCTGCAGAAGCTAGCTTTAGGGTGTTACGGTGTCCAGAAACATATCGGCAGCATTCGGACAACGCTACATAAAGAGTCAGACGACAGGGTTTAAGGGGAAAGTCAAGTCTTTACTTGTTGAAACATATTTTTTTTAGTTCCACATGAGAGGAACGATCGACTGGACAAAAACCCCGTCAACAGCACGACCAAGGTGGTTACAACATGAGGCAGGAAAACGATAAAGAAAAACCCTCACGCTCACTAACTGGGTGGAGCACCTTACCTGTCTCCCGAGCCCGACGCACATCTCGCAGAGCGGACAAATCAAAAACCAGTGCGTCTTCCGGGTAAACTAACTCACTACCCTAACTGATCCTAACTTAAAGTGTAGAAACTAACCACCAAGGCGAGAAAAAGTAACAAAGGTAAGGTGTTGAAAACAGTCAACACCATGCAGTTATATTTAACAAGGAGTAACCAATTGTACAGGTGTGCCAGCATCTGTGCTCAATAGGAGAGAGAGGGGGAGACGCCATCCTCCACTGGGCTTTATATGTGTGGGGGCGGTGCCAACAATCAGGGAGAGCCAGTCAGCACCTCGCAGTCACAATGCTCTGCCTCCAGGAGGTGATTGAGGGGATTGGATGCAGGAGCAAGGCAAAAACAAGATATTAGTGCAAACACAAAAGTCAGTACAATAAAGTACTACCACGTAACACCCCCACCCTTAAAGAAATAAATTGGGGGGTTTCCTTAGGCACTATTCCAATTTTTTTTTAATTTTTTTTAATATATACAGGAATAAATAAAAACTTAAATATACTCATCACCATCAGTTGACTACTCTGCCGCAGTTCAACTGGAAAAGAAATGCATTCATGAAAAAAGAAAAATAGACAAACAACAGTACGATAAACCCACAATTTATGTACCTATTGGTCTATGCGCGAGAGAGCGCATCTGCCACCACATTTTCACGCCCGCGAATGTGCCTTATATTAATATTGAAGGCTTGAAGTATGAGACACCACCGCATCAAACGTTGGTTGTGGTTGCACATCCGAGCCAGGAAGGTTAATGGGTTGTGATCCGTATAGACAGTCACCGGCTGTGCAGCACCCCCAACGTATACCTCAAAGTGTTGAAGCGCCAACACCAACGCCAGGGCTTCCTTCTCAATGGTGGAGTAGGCGCGTTGATGGCAATTAAATTTCCTCAAAAAAAAACAAACAGGATGTTCCAGGCCGTCGTCATCCTGCTGCATGAGTACTGCACCAGCTCCTAGGTCGCTTGCATCTACTGCGAGAACAAAAGGGACAGCAAAGTTAGGAGCAGCGAGCACAGGAGCTGTTGTAAGCAGGGCCTTGACCGACTCAAATGCCAAATGACTCTCCTTGGTCCACAGAAAGGACCGTTTTGGGCTTAGGAGGTCAGTGAGAGGAGTGGCTACTACCGAGAAATTTTTACAGAAGGATCTGTAATAGCCAACCATGCCCAGAAAATGCCTAAGCTCCCGACGTGTTGCGGGGGCAGGAACATTTAGAATAGCCTCAACCTTAGAGTGCACAGGGCGCACTTCCCCGCCACCAACCACTTTTCCCAAGTACACGACCTTAGCTTGACCGAACTCACTCTTTGCTAAGTTTATGGTCAGCTTTGCATCCGACAACTTCTCGAACACCGTTTTAAGATGTTTCAGGTGAGAACACCAGGTGGTGCTATACACTACCAGATCATCGAGGTACGCCTCACAGTTAGAAACGCCAGCAAGAACTTGATTGACCACGCGTTGGAACGTAGCAGGGGCATTCCGCATGCCAAATGGCATGACCGTGTACTGAAGTAAGCCATCAGGTGTAACGAAGGCAGATATTTCTTTAGCACGTTCGGTCAACGGAATTTGCCAATAGCCTTTGAGGAGGTCAATCTTGCTAACATACCTAGCTGAACCAAGACGGTCTATACAATCGTCCATGCGTGGCAAGGGGAAGCTATCAGGCTTGGTTACAGAGTTAACCTTCCGAAAATCCGTGCAAAATCTGGCAGTGCCATCTGATTTTGGCACGAGGAGGCATGGGGAACTCCAAGGGCTGAAACTCGGTTCTGCAATGCCATTTTCCACCATAAACTTAACTTCCCTTTGAAGCTGGAGGCGTTTAAGTGGGTTGGCACGATAAGCGTGTTGTTTAATTGGCCTACTGTCCCCGACATCAACATCGTGAGCCAAGACTGAGGTACGACCTGGAACATCAGAAAATAAATTCAGATAAGAAGACAATAAAACAGTTAAATCTTCACGCTCTGAACTGTGTAAATTGTGAAAAAAAAGAATTCAGATCCGACAGGATCTCTGAATTTCTCAACCTTCCCTCAACTACCTCAGCAGCAGGGCACCGAATCCCCTCCTCCTCACCAAGCAGCAATGCGGCAGGTCTCCACTGCGAGCTGAGGGGCGCAGATTGACAGGTCACCGGCAGAGCGGTGGCAGTTTCAGCACTAGCTGTGCTGGACAGCGCCACCGTGGAATCGATCCTGTCAACGGGGTTGTTTACCTTACCAGCGGCATCTCGCTCACAATAGCGTTTGAGCATGTTGATGTGACACAAACGAGATGTCTTCCTCCTGTCTGGTGTGGCAATGACGTAATTAACATTACCAACACGTCTTTCGACACGATATGGACCGTGGTAGCGTGGTTGAAGAGCGGAGCCGAGAATGGGGAGAAACACCATCACCTTATCACCAGGTTTAAACTCTCGCAGAACAGCTTTGCGATCGTAATGCTGTTTCATTCGATGTTGGCTGACCCCCAGGTTTTCTTTAGCCAATTCGCAAGCTCGGCTAAGCTTTACACAAATTTTGGAAACATACTCAGACAAACTGCGAGGAGGAGATGTATTCTCGGTCAGCATAGACTCTCTGAGCACTTTCAATGGGCCACGGATAGTATGCCCAAACACAAGTTCCGATGGGCTAAAACCCTGCGACTCCTGAACCACTTCACGAGCAGCAAACAAGGCAAAAGGAATGCCTTCGTCCCAATCTCGCCTAAACTCGAGGCAAAACGCGCGAAGCATTGATTTTAACGTAAGGTGAAAACGCTCGAGTGCGCCTTGTGTCTGCGGGTGGTAACAGCTAGAAGTAATGTGTGTAATGCCTAGTTGTCGCATGGCTTGTTTGAACACCTTGGACGTGAAGTTAGTGCCCTGATCAGTCTGCACGATTTTCGGGAGACCGAAGGTAGAGAAGAACGCTACGAGTACCTTAATGACGGCCGAGGCGGTGATCGTTCGGAGTGGGATAGCCTCGGGAAACGGGTTAGAGTGCACATAGCGGTGAGCAAATACTCCTTGCCTGACTTGGTTCGTGGCAACGGACCAACGCAGTCAAGAATTACATGTTCAAACGGTTCTGTCATGACAGGTATCGGCTGCAATGGAGCAGGAGGGATAAGCTGGTTAGGCTTGCCTGTAACTTGGCATATGTGACACGACTTGCAATATTTTGCAACATCCGGTTTTAGGCCGGGCCAAAAAAACTGACGTAGGATGCGATCTGATGTTTTATTAACGCCTAGATGTCCGGAGAAATGATTATCGTGGGCCATACACAGAATATCATTTCGCCACGGGGAGGGTACCACGACCTGCTTCAGCACCCGCCACTCATCTTTCACAGAGGCCGTTAGAGGCCTCCACTTCCTCATCAAAACTCCATCTCTAAAGAAATAACCCTGGGGCACAGACTCAATGTCTTTTTCGGACACAGCGTCCGCAAATAGAGACGAGAGGGATGAATCATTCTTCTGTTCAAGAAGCAGTTGTTCGCGACCAAGAGGCATTTTAGGAATGCAAGGAAGCACTGACAGGGGAGCAGACTTATTTGATTTCTCCTCGCCACTGACAGGCAAAGGACGAGCAATAAACGTATCGTATAGATGAATCAGCTCATCATCACATTCCTGAACAGTGGTCTCGCGGCCTTTTTGGGCCATTGCGCGCGTAACAACATTGGCGTGAAACACCTCCGGGAAATTCACGCTCACATCGTCAGGACATACGGGTTCTGGGGAGTTCACGACAACAGGCCTTGGGAAAACAATTCCTCCCATTATATCATTTCCGAGCAACATGTGCACATCTTTGACAGGGAGCGACGAACGAACGCCCATCTTAAAAACACCGGCAACCAGTCTTGTATAAAGTACTTGAAAGCGATACTTGAGTCAAAGTACAAGTATCTTACCAGAAAATGACTTTGGTAGAAGTAAAAGTCACCTTTTAGAATATTACTTGAGTAAAAGTCTGAAAGTACCTGACATTTACTGTACTTAAGTACCAAAAGTAATTTTCTGATATAAAATGTACTTAAGTATTAGAAGTAAAAGTAAAAGTATTTAAACAAAGTGAGCAGTTAGAATTTTGATTATGAAATGTATTTTGGCTCCTGTAATATCCAGGTACAGTACAGGGGAGAGGCTTCAACTTGTTCAACATTAAAATTAAATAAATAACAATAAATATAAGTCGTACACATAAGACAACACTGGACTGATGTTAACCTGATGAAGACAATACTCAGATTAACACACTGCCATGTAAACAGCATTCCCATAGTGGAAGTAATCAATACTGAATGAAGACGTGGAGTATTTCAGTCTTATTGGCATTATTGTAGACATGTAAACACCTTAATCACACTGTGACGTCCTATCAGAGTATTGTAGGGTGACCATTTATGAGTTGTTGAAAAGGAGGACACCTCAGCCCGGGGGGGGGGGGGGGTGCGCGCCTCGGATCTACGGCCGACGGGGGGGGGGGGGGGGGCGCAATAGTAACACACCGCGGACCTACGACCGGCGGGGGGGGGTGCGCGCGCGATCGTAACACACCACGGACCTATGACCGGCGGGCGGACCTATGACCGGCGGGGTTGTCTCAAAAAGGAGGACAAATACGCGTCCGGCTTGATGCTGCGCCGGACGCCGGACAGGGCTTTGAAAAACCGGACAGTCCGGCCTAAAGCCGGACGAATGGCCGCCCTAGAGTATTGGCAGCATGCCGGTGTAGCCGTGGCGTTTAGACACACACACGCACAAAAACCACTTCGTCTGGGAAAAGACATGTCGCCATGGCAACAGTAAACAACAGCCACTTTCAGTTTGGGTTAAAATACCGGTTGATGTCACCACTGTTAATCTCGTCATTTGTGACCGGAGAATTAGCAGAACCTGCCGCAGCTGCAGGTGCTTCCGTGATTGCCCAAAGCAGATCTTCTTCTTCGTCGCGCGTGGTGTTTTTTTTTTTCTTCGCGCTTGGAGGTTGATAAACAGGAAGTAGGTCACCAACTCGATTTTTATTTTGTAGTAACGAGTAACGAAGATGGTTATGGGAAATGTATCGGAGTAAAAGTACACATTTTAGTGAGGAAATGTAGTGGAGTAAAAGTAAAAGTTGTCAGAAATATAAATAACGAAGTAAAGTACAGATACGTGAAAATTCTACTTAAGTACAGTAACGAAGTATTTGTACTTCGTTACATTACAACACTGCCGGCAACTAAATTAGAAATGAGTGAAACCTCATGGAGAGGAACATTAGCAAAACCCATTTCGAAACCTTGTACAAGTACATTTTCTCCGGTGTAAGAGCTGTTATCGAAAGGCAACACACCCTCCAACACAAAACTCTGTGAAGCCGCCGTGTCACGAAGCACTTTTATAGGCACGCGTATTTCAGGCGCACCCGGCAAAGCGACAAACGCATCCGTAATAAACGGTGCAAAAGTCTGACTAATTTTCTCGTCTTTCCGAGACGTCGGGGGAAGCGAAGTAACACAATTAGCATTCTCATGAAACGAAGTGGACTGAGAGCTATTCCTACGCTTCAACTGAAAGCAGTTTGCAATTACATGCCCACGCCTTTTACAGTGTCCACAGAAACGCTGATCTTTAAAACGAGTCACCCTCTTCTCATCGCTTCGAGGGTGGTCGGCTACAGTTTTCTGAGCAGGCCTGAAGGCCTTCTGGAAGGCAACGGATGGAGGCTTGGCTGGACAAGGACTCGTACCCCTATGAGCTAACACATATTCGTCAGCCCTTACGGCCACATCAGCCGGTTTTAAATCCTTGTGCTCCCCCAAGTAGGCCGATACATGTTTAGGCAGGCAGTTTTTAAAATCCTCCATAATTATTAAATCACGGAGACCCTCAAAAGAGGTAATATTCTGCGAACCCACCCATCGATCGAACAACATCTCCTTTTCACGGACGAACTCAACATAAGTGAGGCCCTCAGGCTTTTGATAGTTTCTATATTTATGCCTATATGCCTCAGGGACAAGCGAGTAAATGCGCAATACTGCCTCCTTCACCTTGTCATACTCGGCAGCATCCTCCAAAGATAGCGAGGAATATGCCTGCTGAGCCTTGCCCGTAAAAATACTCTGCAGAGTGATCGTCCATGCATTGCGGGGCCACTTCATGACAGTCGCGACCCTCTCAAAATGAGCAAAAAACTTATCGACCTCTCTTTCATTAAAAGGAGGTACCAGTCTGAGGTTCCGTATGACATCAAAGTGATCAGCGGGAACCAAATTCGATTCCCAAGCTTTTATTTCAAGCTCCTTTAGTCGAAGGGCCTGCTGCTGCAGGTCCAGGTCCTTCATCCTATATTCATGCTCTCTACGCTCTCGCTCACGAACCAACTCCCACTCCATCTCCTTCTCACGGACTTGTAACCGTCGGAGCTCGAGTTCAGCCACCACAACAGAGGGCGCCGCCGGACGTTCAGGTGTACGTGAGCCAGGTTTAGAACCATCAATAGGTCTTTCACTGCCGACACTTTCCAAACAACCCCGAACAGAAAGAGTATCAATTAAGATATCTAAAAGATCTGCTTTAGCCGGACTACCGGTAACCTCTATTTTGTAATGTCCCGCAATCATGACAAGCTGATCACGGGTGAAGGTACATATCGCTTCTATTGTGGGAGAAGCCACAAACTCCTCCAGACTGAACATCGCTACGCAAGACAAACAGCTAACGCAGCAGGAGTGGGAGAGAAAAAAAACGCGGTCGCAACTAGGCGGAAAAATGAAAACTACAGGGCTTGGCACACCCCAATAAACACACCGATACTTGTGCTGCCAAGGCGCACCTTACAGTAATAAAATAAAAACTATCGGTGGCGAACATATCCTGGACGAGCCCCCATTTTATGTTACGGTGTCCAGAAACATATCGGCAGCATTCGGACAACGCAACATAAAAAGTCAGACGACAGGGTTTTAAGGGGAAAGTCAAATGTCTTTACTTGTTGAAACACATTTTTTTTAGTTCCACATGAGAGGAACGATCGACTGGACAAAAACCCCGTCAACAGAACGACCAAGGTGGTTACAACATGAGGCAGGAAAACCATAAAGAAAAACCCTCACGCTCACTAACTGGGTGGAGCACCTTACCTGTCTCCCGAGTCCGACGCACAACTCGCGGAGCGGACAAATCAAAACCAGTGCGTCTTCCGGGTAAACTAACTCACTACCCTAACTGATCCTAAACTTAAAGTGTAGAAAGTAACCACCAAGGCGAGAAAAAGTAACAAAGGTAAGGTGTTGAAAACAGTCAACACCATGCAGTTATATTTAACAAGGAGTAACCAATTGTACAGGTGTGCCAGCATCTGTGCTCAATAGGAGAGAGAGGGGGAGACGCCATCCTCCACTGGGCTTTATATGTGTGGGGGCGGTGCCAACAATCAGGGAGAGCCAGTCAGCACCTCGCAGCCACAATGCTCTGCCTCCAGGAGGTGATTGAGGGGATTGGATGCAGGAGCAAGGCAAAAACAAGATATTAGTGCAAACACAAAAGTCAGTACAATAAAGTACTACCACGTAACAGTACCAAAACAGTATAATTAAAAGATACAGGGCATTTTCCCACGACGGTGAACGCCAGCCTCCGCAGCACTCCTGTCGGACTTCCGGGTTCCGGTAACACTTGAGCTTACTAAAATGGCGCCCATAGAGTTCGAGAGCGTACCTCATTGGTGTCAACGTATTTCGCAGCCAGCGATCCATCTTGCTCCGCTCTATTATCTTTGGTATCAACTAATGATGAAATGACTCTTACTTTCTGTTGTCTTCTTAGCCTACTTATTCTCATACAGTAAGGTCTTCAGCACTCTAATCGTATAGTAGAGGCCTATTTTTGTTAGTAATTTAATATCGATTTAATTTTTGGCATTTTTAATTGTTGTAACCTGTATTACTTGTTTGTTTTTAGGTGTGGGGTACATTGTGGATGAATGGTTACATTTCTTTGCTGGTGTACTATTCATCTATTTGGTAAGAATGTTGTTGGGAGAAAAATCTAAGGCCTATTCTAGGCTAACAACGGAGCGGGCCCTTTAAGGGTTCAGATCAAAAAAGAGGAGCAAATAAAGAGATGTAAACTGAATTAAACTGAGTATATTTATTCTTAATCAAAAGCTAATCAAAGTCAACGGG
Source organism: Merluccius polli (assembly GCA_030340625.1). Classification (NCBI taxonomy): domain Eukaryota; kingdom Metazoa; phylum Chordata; class Actinopteri; order Gadiformes; family Merlucciidae; genus Merluccius; species Merluccius polli. The sequence goes on from JAOPHQ010002280.1 coordinate 431,303, forward strand.
TAAAAGCAAACAATAACAAATACAGCGCTGGTGTCACAAAGAGCTTCGCCTCCGGAGAAGTTCTGCTGATTGTGAGCCCTGAGTCTCAGGTCACTTGGTGGTTTATAGGTTAAAAAATATGTTTGGTGTCTGGCTGTCGTCACAAGGGGTTGCAGTGATATTTTATGTTTTGCAGCTGGTTTGTTATCAGAGTTGGTTGGCGGTTTTAGTGGCCCTTTCGTGGGGAGGATGGCAACGGTGCCCAATGGCCTTGCCTCCCTTGCAGTCTATGTGTGAGTTTTATTAGGCTGTTGGCGTCTCTGAACACATTGCACGTTGTTTAGCTTCGCACCTGGTTTCTGTCAAGTATCGCTTATCGCTAACTATTTTGTGTCGCTATATCAGGATGCGTGGAGTGCCTTCCTGCAAAGGCATGGGGTGCACCTATAAACCATCGAACTGTGACGGATAGTTCACGTGAGGGGTTTACTCTGAGGGGAGGGGGGAAGCGCCTAGCAAGAGGGTATGGTAAACATCTATAAACCATCACACTGCGACTGGCATTCTTGTGAAGGGATTTCTGTGAGGGGAGGGGGAGGGAGCACTGATAAGCAATGTTTACTATGTCTGTGTTCTTTCTGGCCTTTACTATTGTGGGACCCTTTAGCATAACATTCTTAATATATAGCATAGCATTCTTAATATTTCAATAATGTTTAACTCTAATGTTTAACTTTTCTTCTAAATATAATCCATATTTATTATCCACCGAACATATTTTTGGCTGAAGCTCTAATTACTGTGTTTTTCTGTTTCTTTTGTCAGAGAAACACTGAACTAGTCATGCTGGTTTTGTCCATCATGGTGTTTATTGTCTCTATAGTGGTTGCTGCATTTGCAGTTGCCGCTCTGTGTTCCTCTAGAAAGGTGAGTTAGTCTTCTTTCAGTTGTTAGTCAATCGCTTTACAGGACAAAAACTGTCAACTGAGAGGAACCGTGGTGGTAGTGTCATTTTAGAACAGGTTTGTTAGGGAAAGAGAAGGGCGTGCGACATTGTCATACACCAGGGCTCCAGACTAACTTTTTTCACTAGGAGCACTGTAGCCCCTAACTGAAAATGTTAGGGGCACAACCAGAAATTTTAGGGGCACACACCGTAAATCAACATGCTAACCAAATATTCACATTTCTACTAATTTTCACTGTATTACTAATAAATATTTTGATAATAGATGCAGAAATTACATTGTGCTGTTTCAAATTCAGTGTCACATTTTATTTTGAAGATGCAACATAGTGATATACAGCAGCCATTCTCAACCTTGGGGTCCCGACCCCAATTGGGGTCGCGAGATGATTTCTGGGGGTCGCCAAATCATTTTGGAAAAAATATAAATGCACAAAATTAATATTAAATTACATAATTTCAGACAGGGAGATGTTTTACCGTATTTTTCCGCACTATAAGGCGCACTTAAAAGCCTTTAATTTCCTCAAAAAACGACAGTGCGCATTATAATCCGGAGCGCCTTATATATGGATCAATTCTGGTTGTTACGGCTACCGTAGTCAGGAGCGTCGCAGAGTAATACACGTGCTTCACCATAATATTACAGTAGCTGTGTCCCAATTCACGGGTTGCAGCCTTCGAAGTACACAGCCTCGCGGCCTTCGAAGGCTGCGTACTTCTGAGGGTCCTTCGAAGGCCGCATCAACCGTTGTTAAATGAGACGGTCTAGCCTCCGAAGCATTTCCTGGTTGTGTCACCAGCCGCGTCACCAGCCGTCAGTTGGTAGTAACCGTAGTAACGTAGCCGTTGCCTGTCAGTTTGTCGTCAGTTGAAAAACAGACAGAAGGGTTGTAATAAAGCAAAACATTATCATAATAATGATAATAATGAAGTATAACATATAATAGTGATAATCCTAAACGTAGCTCTTTATTCAATCCAATCGTTTAACTAGAGTTTGCAGTTTTACAGTCTGGAAATAAAGCAGGGATAATAAAAGTAATACAATATAAGTAATGAGTAAAAGTATAACTCGTAGTAAGTAAAAGTAATTAAATATAAACCCAATACTTATTACATTTAAATATAAATTCATCGCCGCTTGGTGTCGCCATTATTCTTTTCCCGCCTCTGAACAGCGGCGCGCAAAGGATTTTGGGATATACGAGGCCGCGAAGGATAGTTGCGGTGCGTCCTCCAAAAGAGGGAAAAGAAGTGCGCATTTGAAGGACGCATCTGAAGGAGCCTGCGAATTGGGACAGCCTTCGCGCCGCGTTGTGACGTAAGCGGCCTTCGAATGCGTACTTCGAAGCATGCAACCCCTGAATTGGGACACAGCTAGTGTGTGTGTATAAAGACCCCAAAATGGCACCTGTCAAGAGACGCTTACGCTTACGACGCGGACTTCAAACTGAATACGCTAATGTTTGATTTAGCGATATCAGACTGTGTTTTTTACGTGTTACAACTGAACAAGGTTGGGAGTTATTGTGAATACTCTAACGTTTGATTTAGCGATATCAGACTGTTTTTTTACGTGTTACAACTGAACAAGGTTGGGAGTTATTGTGAATACGCTAACGTTTGATTTAGCGATATCAGACTGTGTTTTTGTACGTGTTACAGCTGAACAAGGTTGGGAGTTATTGTGAATACGCTCATTAACATTTGAACAATGTTGAGAGTTACTGTGAACGTGTTTAATAAAGTTTGACTGACTGACTTATCTGACTGTTTTGTTTCGCTTAATGCGCCTTATAGTCCGGTGCGCTTTATATATGGAAAAGTTCGAAAATAGACCATTCATTGACAGTGCGCCTTATAATCCAGTGCGCCCTATAGTGCGTAAAATACGGTAGTTGTCTGCTTCATTATTTGTCCAAAATGTGTCATATCAACTGAGTTTGTAACGGGAGTGGTTTGGACCCAATAGCAGCACAAAGGTGGGTCTCGTTAGTAACAAACTGCGCTTTATCAAAAGTGCGTTCACACGGGGGTGGGGGGTCGCGGACAACATGCATGTTAAATTGGGGGTCGCGACTCAAAAAGGTTGAGAACCACTGCTGTAGACTGTGGCACTGGCACACTAGCCGCAAGTGCCGCAGGTCGGAAGAATGAATCAATCGTTCGCTTGGTCATTGCTCGAACAGCAGGTTGAGCTCTTTCTCCTTCTCACAGACCCGCGCTCGATAATCTCTATGACCCTCCCCCTCCACACATTAGCCACTTACAGTGGCTATTCCCTATCCTTCTCACACTCATTGGCCTGCTACAGATTCCGGATTCATTGACGCACTCCTTCCACGTTTAACGTGTAAAAATAAAAAATAAAAAGGGCAAATTTACTGGTCGCACATGCGCGACCAGATGTAAAATTCAGTCGCATTCTCTCAAATTTTGGTCACAAAATGCGACCATTTGGTCGCAGTCTGGAGCCCTGTACACTCTAAAAAATGCTGAGTTATTTTCTTAACTCAACTGCTGGGTTGACACTGCTGGGTCATTCTGTTGAGTTATTCTAACTACAGGGGTTAAAGTTTTCCGTCGCTATGACGGAAATCCGTCAACTCGGCTCTCGTAAGGTCCCGTGGTCCCACCAGAAAGGCAGAGTGAGAACCGCATATAAAGAAAAAATAAGCATTTCGAGAGCCTTTAAAAATTCCTACAGTAGTACAGACCATGAATGCAACACTCCACGTATCCTAGCAACATTCAACCCATAAGTCTGTGCGTTTTTGTTGACAGAAGTGGTAGCTCTAGTTGTCACTGCGGTCAAGCCAGCCGTCTCTCGTTTTCGCGTGGTCAAGCCAGCCGCTCCAACATTTTCCAGTGCGCCCGTATTGCCAACTTTATGGCAAATACTTTGAGGCGCTAGTTTACTGCAGCGTGTGGAAACTTCCGGTTTTCAAAATAAAACGTGGGTATTAAATGTATTAAACGTTTATTTAAAAAATATGAAGAGTGTTAAGATTTGATTTTTAAAAAAGAAAGTAAGAGTTGTGTCTCATAAAACAAGTATGATCCTGCACTAATTTTGAGCCAATAGGTCACATTACCAGGAAGTTATTGAGCTTTAATGCTCATATTTACATTATGAAATGTATTAAAAATTCATATAAAATATAAGGGGAAGTAAAATGATATAAAAAGAGGTGTGTCTCATACAGCAGGTGTAGATCTACTGTCCTACACTCATTTTGAGCCAATAGGTCACATGACCTGGAAGTTATTGAGCTTTAATGCTCATATTTACATTATGAAATGTATTAAAAATTCATTAAAAAATATGAGAAGTGTTAAAATCCTATAAAAAGAGGTGTGTCTCATACAGCAGGTGTACATCTACTGTGCTACACTCATTTTGAGCCAATAGGTCACATGACCTGGAAGCTATTGAGTTTTAATGCTCATATTTACATTATGAAATGTATTAAAAATTCATATAAAATATGAGAAGTGTTGAAATGCTATAAAAAGAGGTGTGTCTCATACAGCAGGTGTACATCTACTGTCCTACACTCATTTTGAGCCAATAGGTCACATGACCTGGAAGCTATTGAGCTTTAATGCTCATATTTACATTATGAAATGTATTAAAAATGCATATAAAATATGAGAAGTGTTGAAATGCTATAAAAAGAGGTGTGTCTCATACAGCAGGTGTACATCTACTGTCCTACACTCATTTTGAGCCAATAGGTCACATGACCTGGAAGTTATTGAGCTTTAATGCTCATATTTACATTATGAAGTGTATAAAAAATTCATATAAAATATAAGGGGAAGTAAAATGATATAAAAAGAGGTGTGTCTCATACAGCAGGTGTAGATCTACTGTGCTACACTCATTTTGAGCCAATAGGTTACATGACGTAGAAGCTATTGAGCTTTAATGCTCATATTTACATTATGAAATGTATTAAAAATTCATATAAAATATGAGAAGTGTTGAAATGCTATACAAAGAGGTGTGTCTCATACAGCAGGTGTACATCTACTGTCCTACACTCATGTTGAGCCAATAGGTCACATGACCTGGAAGCTATTGAGCTTTAATGCTCATATTTACATTATGAAATGTATTAAAAATTCATTAAAAAATATGAGATGTGTTAAAATCTAAGTGCTACACTCATTTTGAGCCAATAGGTAGTAGATGTACACCTGCTGTATGAGACACACCTCTTTTTATAGGATTTTAACACTTCTCATATTTTTTAATGAATTTTTAAAACATTTCATAATGTAAATATGAGCATTAAAGCTCAATAGGTCATGTGACCTATTGGCTCAACATAATGTAGGACAGTAGATGTACACCTGCTGTATGAGACACACCTCTTTTTATAGCATTTCAACACTTCTCATATTTTATATGAATTTTTAATACATTTCATAATGTAAATATGAGTATTAAAGCTCAATAGCTTCCAGGTCATGTGACCTATTGGCTCAAAATCAGTGTAGGACAGTAGATGTACACCTGCTGTATGAGACACACCTCTTTTTATAGGATTTTAACACTTCTCATATTTTTTTATGAATTTTTAATACATTTCATAATGTAAATATGAGCATTAAAGCTCAATAACTTCCAGGTCATGTGACCCATTGGCTCAAAATGAGTGTAGGACAGTAGATGTACACCTGCTGTATGAGACACACCTCTTTTTATAGCATTTCAACAGTTCTCATATTTTATATGAATTTTTAATACATTTCATAATGTAAATATGAGCATTAAAGCTCAATAGCTTCCAGGTCATGTGACCTATTGGCTCAAAATGAGTGTAGCACAGTAGATCTACACCTGCTGTATGAGACACACCTCTTTTTATATCATTTTACTTCCCCTTATATTTTATATGAATTTTTAATACATTTCATAATGTAAATATGAGCATTAAAGCTCAATAACTTCCAGGTCATGTGACCTATTGGCTCAAAATGAGTGTAGGACAGTAGATCTACACCTGCTGTATGAGACACACCTCTTTTTATATCATTTTACTTCCCCTTATATTTTATATGCATTTTTAATACATTTCATAATGTAAATATGAGCATTAAAGCTCAATAGCTTCCAGGTCATGTGACCTATTGGCTCAAAATGAGTGTAGGACAGTAGATGTACACCTGCTGTATGAGACACACCTCTTTTTATAGCATTTCAACACTTCTCATATTTTATATGAATTTTTAATACATTTCATAATGTAAATATGAGCATTAAAGCTCAATAGCTTCCAGGTCATGTGACCTATTGGCTCAAAATGAGTGTAGGTCAGTAGATGTACACCTGCTGTATGAGACACACCTCTTTTTATAGCATTTCAACACTTCTCATATTTTATATGAATTTTTAATACATTTCATAATGTAAATATGAGCATTAAAGCTCAATAACAGAGCCCGTCTACGGAGAGCCTGTCCACTCCCTATTAAGTCCCATTGTACCGAATTTTGGTTGCAGTTCCACCAGAGCTCCACTGGGGGCGATCGCCCATGAGTGCAGAATGAATGGGAGCAGATGGAGCTAGACGGCTAAATGTGTCTCTTTCACCTGATTCTCATTGAGAAATCTCCGATTTGATTGTAGTTTTTACAAGTTCAACATGGGTTATAGATCGAAAGTTGAATGAACGAGTACTTATGTCCTTTCGATTTCTTACAGGACGAGTTGTTGTTGCCCATAACACGCTAGTGTGTCTCCCTCCCAAAGCACAGTCGAGACGCAAATGGTTTCCTCTACGGGTTTTTAATGAAGTCTTCTTCTCCACATCAAACCGTGAAAACTAAGTTATACACGGCATAAAACACATACAACACAGTGGTTAGCAAACTCAGCTTTGAGATGACAAAATGCAAGTAAATGACAGACAAATACCTCGTTGGCTGCATGCTACGACAGGGAATTTTCTCTTCTTCCTTCATACGACTTAACATTAATCCTTAACACTTTTAAAGGCTTGAATAACTTATTGAACTCGAATAGCGTGCGTGCATGTTCACCTTGCTTCTCTGAATATATTCTTACGCGCTCTGGCGTATCCCGCGTGGCTACCGCAACTCAGCGGAAGTTGTCAAAATAAAAGTCCATTTCACATTACAAAATAATGACACATGAAAATAATATATAATGGCAGCAGTTACACTTCCACCAAATCACACAACCTTACTGTGGGATTTCTTTACATTACTTACACTTGCAGCTGCAGTTAAAGTCTTTGATCATAAACTTTAAACAAACATCATTAAGTCATTAACCACAAAATATGGAATGCCAGGATAAACATTATTACAACTCTTTGCACAGAATGCAAAAAAAAACATTAAACTTCTTCCATAGAATGGAGATAAACATTAGAAAAATTAGACTTGGTCTGCTTCAAGCAGAGTGACCAACTTATGCACTGGTCTATCTAAGAAAAATGTCCTAGTGGTGGATTTACCCTTTTCAAATGTGGTGTCACTAACCAACAATCTGACCTTTCTGACCCTATCATCTGACCCTGGATATACTTCTGTTATTCTGGCCAGCTTCCATTCATTACGTGGGACTTGGTCATCTTGTAAAAGCACAATGTCGTTCACTTTTAAGTTTCTTTTGTTCTTTTGCCACTTGTGTCTTGCTTGTAAATTCAAAAGGTATTCCTTTTTCCATCGAATCCAAAATTCATTGGCCAAATATTGAACTCGACGCCACCTCTTTTGAAGATAAAGATCTTCCTTGACAAACTTTCCAGGTGGAGGAAGAATGATGGTGGTCTTCATGGTAAGTATATGATTCGGAGTCAAAGGTTCAGGTGAGGATGGGTCATTCAAATGTTCAACGGTAAGTGGTCTGCTATTAATGATTGCCATCACTTCATACAGAAACGTTCTGAGAGATGAGCTATCAAGTCTTTGTGCTGACTGGTCGAGAATGGCAGTAAGAACACTTCTTACAGTTCTAATTTGCCTCTCCCAGATGCCACCCATGTGACTTGCCGCTGGTGGGTTCATCAGAAATTCACATCCTAAAACCTTCACTCTTACTTCATCCATTCCATTCATGAGTTCTGCTAACTCTCTCCTTGCGCCAATGAAATTGGTTCCTTGGTCACTTCGAATTTGACGAACATTTCCTCTAATAGCAATGAATGCTCTTAAAGCATTGATGAACGCATCAGTTGTCATGTCATCAAGCATCTCTATGTGTATGGCTCTTGAACATAGGCAGGTAAGTAAAAGTCCATACTTTTTAATGTCTTTTCTTCCCTCTTTAATATGAATCGGACCAAAGCAGTCGATGCCAGTGTAGGTGAACGGAGGAGTTGCTTCCATTCTATCTTCAGGTAAGTTACCCATCTTCTGTACTTCAGTACTTCTTCTGTACTTTCGACACTTGACACATTTGAAGATGTGTGACGATACTGCACTACTGCATCCCAGGATCCACAGTCCACTAGCTCGCAGTTCGTTTACAGTCATTCCACGTCCCTGATGATGAACTCTCTCATGGAAGTGCTTGATAAGTAAGTCTGATATGTGACTATTTCTCGGAAGTATTGCTGGATGCTTCACATGTGGGTGTAACGTGGCTTGACTTAAACGTCCTCCCACTCTTAGCGTCCCTTCCTCATCCAAAAATGGACATAACTTGTACATCTTGCTATGCTTTGTCTTGCAAATCACTTCCTTTACTTTCAAGTTGTTTATTTCATCTGGGAACGCTTCTTCTTGAACTAACTTAATGATAGCAATCTCTGCTTCTTTCCTTTCTTCTAGGCTTGTACTTTCGTTGTTTCTTTGTTTGCCAGTCTTTTTCTCTTTGACTCTTCGTTTCAATCTGGCGAATGCTTGCACTAACCTTGACCAGTCAGAAAACTTTTCAAGGCGGTCCAAAAACGATCTGTTCTCCCTTGCTTGAGTACTCAACACAAGAGCCTTGCGGAGCTCAGGATCATCTTCCTTAACTTCTCCCACCTTGCGTGCTCTGTCAGGTAAGTCCCATTGCCAAAGAAACTTTGGTCCGGAGAGCCAATTGGAGGTCTTGAGTTGCTCAGCAGTTAATCCTCGGGACGCATGGTCTGCCGGATTATCCTCAGATGCAACATGGGCCCATTGTTCAGGCTTTGTACTTGACTTGATTCTTTGTATGCGATTGGCTACAAACACTTGGAATCTTCTTGCATCGTTGTTTATATAGCCAAGAACAACTGTAGAGTCTGTCCAAAAGTATTCTTGCAGATCTTGGATTTCCAATTCGTTGCGGAGCATGTCACTGGTTCGTACTGCAACTACTGCTGCAGTGAGCTCCAGTCTTGGTATTGTAGTCACTTTGGTTGGTGAGACTCTTGACTTTCCCATTACTAGAGAGCAGTGGACTTCGTTGGATTCATTGATGACTCGCAGGTAAGTACATTCACCATATCCGGAGGAGCTTGCATCGGAAAAATGATGAAGTTCGTGAGTCTTAATGTTGCCAAGACTTGAAGGTAAGTAGCACCTTTTGATTTCCATTTCAGATAGATTGGGTAGGTCTCTGATCCAGGACTCCCACTTGGGCTTTAAGTTTTCTGGAATTTCATCATCCCAGCCAATCTTTTCTCTGCACATTTGTTGAAGAATTTGTTTTCCGATAAGGACAAACGGTGACATGAATCCTAACGGATCATACACAGAGGCTACTGTGGAGAGCACACCTCTTCTGGTGAGTGGGTTGGACTTTACTTGAACTCTAAATTTGAAGGAGTCAGATGTGATGCACCATTCAACTCCAAGCACTCTCTCCATGTGGGGTAAGCTTAAGGCCATGTCTTGCTCTTTAGCTGCGGCACGTTCTTCTTCAGGGATGGATGCCATCACATTCTCACTATTGGAGACGAACTTGTGGAGTCTTAGCTTGCCAGTCGAGCAAAGTTCCCTTGATTCCTTGACGAGCTGGATAGCTTCCTTCTCAGTGTGAACACTTGCCAGTCCATCGTCTACGTAGAAATGTCTTTGTATGAAGCAGACTGTGTCTTCGCTGTACTGACCTTGCCCTTGTGCCGCCAGATGTTTCAGGCCAAAGTTGCCGCAGCCAGGAGACGAAGCCGCTCCAAACAAGTGGACTTTCATTCTGTAAATTGAGGGTGTGGTTTCCAGATTGCCGCCCTCCCACCATAGGAATCGTAAGTAATCCTGGTCTTCTCTTTTCACGTGAAACTGATGAAACATCCTTTCGATGTCGCACATCACTGCGATAGAGCCTTTTCGGAATCTACACAGGACACCCACTAACATGTTTGTCAGGTCGGGTCCAGTGAGCAGGTGATCATTAAGAGATGTTTCTTGGAATTTGGCTGAACAATCAAATACGACACGAATTTTCCCTGGCTTTTGTGGATGATAAACTCCATGGTGTGGAATATACCATGCTGGGCTGTTGTCAATTTCGTCCTCAGGGACTTTCTCTGCATCACCACGTGAAATGACGTTGTTCATGAAGTTCACATAGTCCTTGTAGTATGCTTCATTCTTCATTAGTCTCTTTTGAAGACAGTTTAGACGATTTGTTGCACATACCTTGTTGTTCGGTAGCTTTGGTCTTTCCAGTCTGAACGGTAGTGGCATTTCGTAATGTCCATCATCCTTTTGTGTGATGTTTTCTCTTATCGTTGACAGGAACTTGAGGTCATCTTGAGACACAGGATCCTCTTCTCCAGCCTTTTCGGAGAAGTCTGACTCAAGGACCTTTAGAATGTCTGAGGGTGTAATCTCTTTGACTTTGGTTCTATTCACATAATGCACTTGAGTTTTCAGACTGATGGAGGGGTTAACTCCTGGTGTCACTTGCCTCACTACAATCCGATGGCTGATACCTATGGCATCTCCATAATCTACACAAGCATTCCCATGGCCTACAATGCTCCACCCAAGGTCTGTGCGCTGTGCATAGGGCTCATGTTCTTTGCCAGACACGACTTCTCGTGGGAGTAAGGCTTGCGAGCAGTTGTAGCCAATGAGCAGACCCACTTCACAGTCTTGTAAAGGTGCCACATCATCTTGGAGGTGCTCTAGATGGGACCAAGCTTTGGCGGTTTTAGCTGTTGGAATGTGAGTTCTGTTGGCAGGAATAAAGTCACGTGTGTAGGTTGGTGGTAAATAGATCCTCTTGTTGGAGTAAAAGCCACGGACTTGAAGGTTGTTTATTCTTTGAGAGCTAGTGTTCTTGAAGTCATAGTAGAAAGTTTCAACTTGACTTGCTCTTTGTCAGCTTCCAAGGCATCAGCTACTTCACTGAGAACAAAGGTTGTGTCGCTTTGTGAATCCAAGAGAGCATACGTGAGTACTTCTTGTGCTGGTTGAGCAGCAGATGAAATCCAGACGGGAATTATTGCAGAAGTCGCTTTATAAGCTTCATCGAGGATCACTCTATTTGAAGTAGCGACTGCGATTGCTCCATGTTGTGTTGCTTGAGGCCTTTCCTGACTTGTAGTTGACCTGTTTTGATTTGGATTTAATTTAACTTGTGGTGCTCTTTGCTGGAATTTGTCTTCATGCAGACAAGTCGGATGGCGCTTGTTGCATGTTTCGCAAACACTCCTTGTGTTGCAACTCTTTGAGAGGTGACCGGGCTTAAGGCAACCGAAGCACAGCTTTTCAGCTTGGACAAACTTGACTCTGTCGGAGACTGGCTTTTCCACAAACGTCCTGCATTTGAGCAAAGTGTGCCCAGTCTTCTTACAGAGAGTGCAGGTTTTCACAGTCTCTTCATTAGAGCTCATAGTCAGTGTCTTTGCTTTAACATTTTGATATCTTTGTTGTTTTGGCTGTTCATTTTCTCCTTGTTTCAGTGACTGCAATGATGTAACTGGGTTACAAGCAATTCTCGCTTCTCTTATTAGAAATTCCACTAACTGCCTGAAGGAGGGGAACTTGCTTTGTTTCTCTTCAACTTCTATGACCTTCCGATTCCATCTTACAGATAGCCAATCGGGTAACTTTGACAGTATTTTTCTGTTTTCATTGCAGTCGTTTAGAATCTCCAGTGCTTTTATATGGACCATTGCGGCCTCGCAACTTCTGAGAAAATCAACAAACTCTCTGAGCTCGAAGCTCTCTTTAGTGCCGATCTTGGGCCATGCTTGGAGTTTGTCTCTGTATGCCTTTGCAACTGTAAATGGGTTTCCGTATCTCTCCTCTAAAATCTCCCATGCAGACACATAGGCAGATTCAGTCCCAAGTAGGAAATATCCATCCAGTGCACTCTTGGCTCGTCCACTTACATATCTACGGAGGTAGTATATCTTCTCCTTCTCTTCTATTCTTCTGGTCAATCAAAGTTTGGAAAGAAAGCTTCCAGTCACTGTATTTCAATGGATCACCACTGAATACTGATGGTTCAGGAACTGGGATTCTGTTGGCACTTAAGGCTTCTGCCAGGACCCTCACAAGCTCTATTGTGCTGTCACTCGTGGAGGTTGTGATGGGTTGAGGGGCAGGAAATGCAGGCAGAGGCGGAGGTCTTGTGGGACCTCTCGGCAGGTTATCTGTCAGCAACCCGCGGCCTGGGACTTCATTCGGCTCTTGATCGTACACCTGCATTCTCGCTCTGGCTGCACTGAGCTCCTTCACTGCCTCCAAATGCTGAATTCTTCTTCGTCTTTCCTCCACAGTTCTTTGTATAGCTATGTGCTCTTCTTCTAGTTTAGCTTTCATTTCAGCAGCCTCCTCTTCTCTCTTTATTCTTCTATTCACCTCTTCTGCTTCTTGCTGTAAACGGCGCTTCACAGCAGCGGCCTCTTGAGCAGCAATCTTCTTTTTAGCCTCTGCTTCCAAATGCTGTATTTCCAATTGTTCTCTTTCTTGCTCTTGCAGCACTTCCAGAACAGCTTGGCTTGCAGCAGCGTTGGCAGCAGCTTCTTGGCGTTTCACAGAAGTTCTTGAATGCTCCGAGGTGTTTGAATACTCTGAAGAGCCTTTGAGGATAGAGGCGACAGTTCCTAAATCACTCGTGCTTGAGTTCCAAAGAGAGCCTGCTTCTGGCCAATCTTGTTCTTCTCCATCTGGTGTCTTCCCTCCCAGACGGCTTGAGGCTTTGGCCACGAGGAAGCTGGAAATCTCTACACACAGATCCACTCTTCGACGTATGTCTTGGTCTGGTGTTGTGACTCTGCGCAGCTCTTCATAAACACGCTGGATGTCTGCACAAACACTTTTAAAGGCTTGAATAACTTATTGAACTCGAATAGCGTGCGTGCATGTTCACCTTGCTTCTCTGAATATATTCTTACGCGCTCTGGCGTATCCCGCGTGGCTACCGCAACTCAGCGGAAGTTGTCAAAATAAAAGTCCATTTCACATTACAAAATAATGACACATGAAAATAATATATAATGGCAGCAGTTACACTAGCATTCTGCTAATGAATGCTGATTGGTCAGTGAAGGACTGATTACGACCCGAGATCTGCTTGATGGCATCTTGGCATCCGAAGCGGGACCACAATGTTAAGGTGGACCTTTTCGCCCAAGTTCTTTTTTTTTTAACACAGCAACTTTTTTTGGTTGCTGGCACTTTTATCTGCGTATCGTTATGTATGTACTGCTGTGTTGTCGATGCCTTGAGGGAAAGGGAGAGGCTTGCCGTAAAGCAGTATCTCTGGTCGTAAGATGTGTATGACGTCATTGACATTTTAAAATACTTTTAAAAGCAAATAAGTGACTCTAAAAAATCTAACACCCAGCAATGTGTAATTTCTTTGCATCCCCTTTCGAAAGCAACATTCAAATTACTAGACAAAAAATTATATCCTGAGAAAAGTGGAGTTTGAGGGGTATAGCTCCATAGACCGCCATTCATTCTGCACTCGTCCTGTGAGCGCCCTCACATGGAACCAGAGGGGAACTGCAACAGTTCAGAACCCGGAAGTAAACCGAGAGTGGAACTTCTCTCCTTATTAGACATTCTCTGTCAATAACGTCCAGGTCATGTGACCTATTGGCTCAAAATGAGTGTAGCACAGTAGATCTACACCTGCTGTATGAGACACACCTCTTTTTATATCATTTTACTTCCCCTTATATTTTATATGAATTTTTAATACATTTCATAATGTAAATATGAGCATTAAAGCTCAATAACTTCCAGGTCATGTGACCTATTGGCTCAAAATGAGTGTAGGACAGTAGATCTACACCTGCTGTATGAGACACACCTCTTTTTATAGCATTTCAACACTTCTCATATTTCATATGAATTTTTAATACATTTCATAATGTAAATATGAGCATTAAAGCTCAATAGCTTCCAGGTCATGTGACCTATTGGCTCAAAATGAGTGTAGCACAGCCGATCTACACCTGCTGTATGAGACTGTGGTGTGTTCTTTGAGGAAGAAGGCCGCCGACACAGGAAACGCTTTAACTCACTTTATTTGTTTAGCTTTAGTTATAGTAATCTACGTAACAATGGAGGGATATAGTAAAAGTCACGCGTGGAGAGCTCCTTAGCTTTGCATCTGTCCGATGCGCTGCCTCGGGATTCTGCCCCCCCCCCCGGATGTGTTGCCCGGTAACCGGGCAAGCGTGGCCTCTATGACGCATAATGGCTAGCGTTGAGCGCCCGCCCCCAGTGTATTATGTATGCCGCCACCTAGTGTTGAGGTGCAGTTAATACAACTTGTATATTTATTTCTACTTCTTTGTGGCTATGTGTAGATATTACAGCCTGCTGATACATAGTTATTATTTATTCTCAACAAGACACACCTCTTTTTATATCATTTTACTTCCCCTTATATTTTATATGAATTTTTAATACATTTCATAATGTAAATATGAGCATTAAAGCTCAATAACTTCCAGGTCATGTGACCTATTGGCTCAAAATGAGTGTTGGACAGTAGATGTACACCTGCTATATGAGACACACCTCTTTTTATAGCATTTCAACACTTCTCATATTTTATATGAATTTTTAATACATTTCATAATGTAAATATGAGCATTAAAGCTCAATAGCTTCCAGGTCATGTGACCTATTGGCTCAAAATGAGTGTAGGACAGTAGATGTACACCTGCTGTATGAGACACACCTCTTTTTATAGGATTTTAACACTTCTCATATTTTTTAATGAATTTTTAATACATTTCATAATGTAAATATGAGCATTAAAGCTCAATAGCTTCCAGGTCATGTGACCTATTGGCTCAAAATGAGTGTAGGAGATGTACACCTGCTGTATGAGACACACCTCTTTTTATATCATTTTACTTCCCCTTATATTTTATATGAATTTTTAATACATTTCATAATGTAAATATGAGCATTAAAGCTCAATAGCTTCCAGGTCATGTGACCTATTGGCTCAAAATGAGTGTAGGAGATGTACACCTGCTGTATGAGACACACCTCTTTTTATATCATTTTACTTCCCCTTATATTTTATATGAATCTTTAATACATTTCATAATGTAAATATGAGCATTAAAGCCCAATAGCTTCCAGGTCATGTGACCTATTGGCTCAAAATGAGTGTAGGACAGTAGATCTACACCTGCTGTATGAGACACACCTCTTTTTATAGCATTTCAACACTTCTTATATTTTCTTATTAATTATTAGTACATTTCATAATGTAAATATGAGCATTCCTTCCAGGTAATGTGACCTATTGGCTCAAAATTAGTGCAGGATCATACTTGTTTTATGAGACACAACTCTTATTTTCTTTTTTAAAAATCAAATCTTAACACTCTTCATATTTTTTAAATAAACGTTTAATACATTTAATACCCACGTTTTATTTTGAAAACCGGAAGTTTCCACACGCTGCAGTAAACTAGCGCCTCAAAGTATTTGCCATAAAGTCGGCAATGTTGGAGCGGCTGGCTTGACCACGCGAAAACGAGAGACGGCTGGCTTGACCGCAGTGCCCAAGAGAGAGCTACAGAAAACAACAAACATTACTACTAATGTGCACTAGTTTGTTTTTATGCACTTTGAAATGCTCCTCGATCAGGTATGACCAAAATGTTGTTTTTTTAAATTTCAAAAGTAGAAAGAAGTGTTGCTACTAGGGATGGGCATAATTAATCGATGATCGATCATTGATCGTTAAGAAATGTGTCGATCAATTTATATTGTTATCGATCAAAAGGACGTTGTGTTGCATAGGCCTACTGTGAGTCTTGAAGCGGTGCCCGGTAATCGCGACTTTAGTTCCCCGTGTCTGATCGCTGTAATTCGGAGCGTGAATATCGGTTGAATATCTAATATCTTTCTAACTTTAAAAAACACTTTAATATTTTTTAAAACGATAGTCGCACATCCAGTGGCGTCAGTTTGGTTTTAGAAGTGGTGGGGACAATAACCATAAGTTTGAGTGTGGTTTGAAAAGTGCTGGGGACCCTTATGTAATTATTCATCCATTCAACGCTGCATTACAATATGCTCTACAGTGTATTGTCACGTGTTGAAAATCCTATTCGAACAATAAAAGTTAAAAAACCACAGTTTGTGTTTTGGCTAGTTTTGCAAACGGCGTTGGAAACACCGGGGTATTGGCTCGGGATATGTAGGGTAGAGTGTGTACAGTTGAGACACTTTTTTCTTCTCCATTTCTAAACAACAACTGCAGAAAAACTAGACACTGAAAATAAAGGATCTTTCATACCTTGTTTCATTTACTTGTATATTAGGTCAATATTGATGTTTTTCATCCAGAAGTTGTTTATTTTTTTCACAATAAGCTCGTAAATGGGAGGTCCAGTTTTGCATGGCACTGTCTCAACTGTACCCCCCTATGGGTACAGTTGAGACAGTGCCGTGGTACAGTTGAGACACCCATTGTAACCCATTGTAACCCATTGATGACAACTGACCCTTCATTTTAAATACAATAAACCTATTTTAAAAAGACAATTGGACAAATTATGTCAATATCAATTGATTCCCTTTATTGAAATCGATGTTCTAACATTGTCATTAAAAAGTGGACTAAAAAAAACAGCACTGGTTATAAGGAACAAGTAAGTTATTAATTAAATAATAATTATTAATAATAATTATATATATATATATATATATATATATATATATATAATTATGAATAAAAATTAATAATAATTATAAATAAGTTCTATTAGGACTAAAAGGCCTTTGTATTGAAATTCATACAATAATGAAACACCAATGAAAAACAACACAATAATGAAAAACATTGGTAAACAAAAAAGTAAACAAAAAACATTTAATTATTGATTTACTATTCACAATGATGGCATATGTAGCTTTGGCCACCAGTGGTGCACTCTGCATGTGACCACATGCGACACACGCAGCATGACACCCATTGCTCTCCAGGCTTTGACCTAGAAAACCACTCCCCGCACACCAGGCATTTGGAGTCGTCTGTGCTCTTTTTTTGTTTTTTCCCACCTTCTTTCTTTACTGGGATGATCTTTCTTTTGACCTTCAACAAGGACTGTTTCTTCTCCTCTTCAAGGGCCTCCTTTTCAGGGGTATCAGTTAAAATAGCACTAGTCCTTTTCTTCCGGTGCTGGCGATTCTTCTTCCTTGGGCCAGCCTTTGGATGAGGCCTGATTACCTCAGGCGAAAACTCTGGAACAGGATCCTGGTGAACATAATCACACACACACACACACACACTTATAAATATTTAACTTTCAGAATTGGACAGGCAATATATTTATTTTAATTAAATCTATTTTTATTACTTGTGCAGAAGTCACAACTTCTTCCTCGTGCATGCTTAATGGCACCAAGGTCAGGGTCACTTCATCAATCCCCTCAGAGTTCAAATTGACAATTGGCCCAGGAAGAGTAGATGAGGATGAGGCAGCTGATAGGTCAGCGTTTACTTGGGTGGCAGTGGCTAGTTCAGTTTGACTGAAGGTCAACGTGAATGCCCCAGCTGTTGCAACAGTGGAAGTGGCTGGCTCAGGAGAGCTGACATTGTCCAAGGACGGCCCAGCTAATGTGAAGTTTGAAGAATCTAGCTGAGGTTGAATGTCGGCAGCGGACGGAAGTGATGTTTCAGGGGCCCTGTCAGTCACCAATGCTGGGGCGAAGTGCTCCTTTGTAAAGATGTCTGGCTTGTATGGCCATATTCCAGTGCTAGTAAACCCCTTTTTTACATTAAGGGGGGACGCTGCCGACAACAACACATTACTCAAAAGCTGGGGCAGGTCATAAATGGTCAGTGATTCCCCCGCATTCTTACGGTGCCACATGTCCATCTCACCATTAAAAGCTCTCTTCAGCGGCCCATACACAGCCTTGTCAAGGGGCTGCAGATGGTGAGTGCAGGGGGGTGGAAATGAAAGCATGACCACGCCATGGTCACGGCAAAAATTGATTGCCTGAATAGATACATGTGAGGAATGGTTGTCCAGCAGGAGCAGGACTTTGTTGTCATCTGTTGGCCTTGTGTAATGAACAAAATGACGCAGGTACACCACAAAGTCGTCCTCCTGCATCCAGCCGCTGCCATTGGCTGTACCAATTGACCCTTCAGGACCCCCACGGATAAAATGTGGCAGGTACTTCTTTCTGGGAAAGACGAAATGGGGGGGGATGATATTTCCCAGAGCATTTCCTGCAAGTGCCATCGTAATAAGGGTTCCCCTCTCACCCGATGTCACTGCCCCCACTCTTCTTATTCCCTTAGTGGCAACCATGAACCCAGGCTTCTGCACAGTGACCAGTCCTGTCTCATCCACATTCCAGATATCCTTGGCTTCAAATTGGTGTCTCTGATAGACTGTTGCCAGCTTCTCAAAAAACATTCCTACAGTCACCTCATTGAAGTTGCTGTTCCGCAACAAACTTGTGGCTTGAGGCCTCCTGATTGACAGACGTGGGTGCCTCTTCATGTAGTTGGTAAACCAACCTGGCCCTGTAATTCCATTTTTCTTCCACTCCTCTGGACAATTTAGTTTATAGTGAAGTGCTAACTCTACTGCCAATTTGCGAACCTAAAACAATAAAAACAATAAAAAACAATACTCTGATAATGCAGTTATATACCAGTCTAAGATGTTTCATGTTGTGATTGAATATAATCGCATTACTTAAAATGAAAGACTAAAATGCATTTACTGGAAATGTATATGTATTTGTTATGTATTTGTGATACTGTCCCATTTGTCATTCTAGGTTATTTAACCTGGTGTCTCCCTATACAGGTGTCTTTGTGCATTCCTACCTCTTTAGGGGGTAGCCCATAATAAAGGGCTGCTGCCCTTCTAATGTACGTTGCCAGGCTGAGCTCCTGCTCAGCAGTAAAAACTGCATTGCAGCCCTTGTATCCTACGGAGGGCAGCAGTCTGAACCCTGCTCAGTCAACTCTCGCTTCCTTTTTAAATAGCGGGCAAGTGAAGCTACAGGAATGCCCATATCCTTTGCTACCTTCCTAATTGAGGTTTGCTGCTTCTGCACCTGGATTGAGGCCCTCTCTAGGAGCTGCGCTGGCACTCCCCTATTTGTCATCCTAACTCTGACGCGGGGCATCCTGCAAAATGCATTAGTGAAAAACATAAACAAAAAGGTCCATACAAAACACAAACACACACACACCCTGTATGCTTTTTATTTCATAGACTATAATGTTAAACTAGGCTACATGTCCCATAAAGGCTATATCAACTGTACCCGTTCTACACCTTGCTAATTACACCACACACTAAATTATCCTTATTACATTCATGTTTTAAAAATGCATCCATTAATAGAAGATTGCGTTATTTAAAAAAAATTGAAGATATATTTTAATTTGCGTCGTTTGTTGTGTAACCGTGACTTATAACACGGTCGCGGTCGACCGCGGGTACAGTTGAGACATTGTGTCTCAACTATACCCCGCTGACCACCTCACGTATTTCTTTAGATTATGCAATGACCTTCAATCCTAGGGTGGCATGAAAGACGTGACTTTATAGGGCACATAATAACGTTTGCAATGATGTAAGTTATGTTTGATGATCACATAAGGACACTCAGTACGTTTACATGACACTCAAGAAAGTCGACTTATTGGCTTAGTCCAACTATGATTGGATTACTAAGATGCATGTATACACCTTAGTCGAGCTATAATCGATTCGAATCGACTTACTCATTGTCGAGTTAAGACCCCTAGATTATGCGATTCATAGTCGAGCTAAGCGTGCATGTAGCCAATCGAATTGGCTTATGCGTTGAATTGCGTTCTGCGCATGCTCGAGATCTCTTCCCGGGGCCGTGAGCCGGAAGTAGAAAGAGACGATAGTCGTGTTGTTGTTGTTGTTGTTGTCGCCGCCGTCGGATAAGGGATAACGAGAAACGGCGATTTATTTAAAAAGGTGGCGCAGAAGATGGAGGAAGCCGGTGGATGTAGTTACCCCCTATAAGAATTGTGTCCCGGCCGCGGGAGCGTGCATGGAATTCATTAAAGGTGGAAGCACACGGACACTACGCTTCCATTTCACCCAAGGCTGAATTAAAAGTACATGTTTTTCTAAATGTGGGTCATCAACGAGGTTGTAAAGTAGTAACTTCGGGCACATCTGTCAAAATAAATGTTTTCTCCCGACGTGTTTACGATCTTTATTCATTCATTCAGGGCTGTTCTGGTGGGAGAAATATGTTTTCAGTAGACAGCTGTCAACTAACTTTAGGTTGGCAATTTATTTAAAAAGCTGGCGCAGAAGATGGAGGAAGCCGGTGCCGTGCCAATGTAGTTACCCCCTATAAGGAGTGTATCATCATCAACGTGTTGCTCATCAACGAGGTTGTAAAATAACTACGATCTTTATTCATTCATTGCGCCGCGGCCGAACTGACGGCGGTATTCTCTGATATTATGAATCTTACAGACTGCGTCGGGTTCTCCGACTCTCTGGTACACAAGTAAAGACTCCTAGTCGGGTTTATCTCGCCCATGGGGAAGAGGAATTGGGGGAAATTAACTTTGGCTTTGACTCTCTGAAGTCCAGATTGAAACGCGACATGGAGGAGAAAGCGATGTTTCAGCAGACAGCTGTCAGTTCACTTCGTTCGGGTCCATATCATTTCTCCATTGACGCTCCATTGTTCCTCTCGGTCGTATGCGGACTGCTCCGCCGGAGGAGTCGGCATACGACCGAGAGGAACAATGGAGCTTCAATGGAGAAATGATATGGACCCGAAGTGAACTGACAGCTGTCTGCTGAAAACATATTTCTTGAATGAGTTGTTGCTGGTGACGTAAAGGGGTCAACCGGTGGCTCTATTACCACTAGTTGAAATGGCCACAGCGCCACCTATCGTACCGGGCATGACACGCTTCGGCCAATGAATCGATTTACTCGCCGCCATGTATACGCGGACAATTGCAGTTGTCCAATTGCGGAGCATAGACGAGCTATGGCTTTAATCGAAATAATCTGTGCATGTAAACGTATTGACTGAGATATTTATTGTAGAAGGGACATGGTAAAGTGAAAATCTTACCTTACTAAAAAAAGTTCTTCTTCTATCTTGGGACCGGAGATGAATTATCTGTTAAGATTTCCCGCGATAGTAGAGGACGCGAATACGAATGCGCAAAAATAAAAACGTCTCTGGCATGTTGCGCATGCGAGATATTCAGGGTGTCTCAACTGTACACACTCTACCCTAATACTAATACACATAGGACAAAGAACAGTCAGTACGTTTACATGACACTCAAGAAAGTCGACTTATTGGCTTAGTCCAACTATGATTGGATTACTAAGATGCATGTATACACCTTAGTCGAGCTATAATCGGTTCGAATCGACTTACTCATTATCGAGTTAAGACCCCTAGATTATGCGATTCATAGTCGACTAAGCGTGCATGTAGCCAATCGAATTGGTTTATGCGTTGATTTGCGTTCTGCGCATGCTCGAGATCTCTTCCCGGGGCCGTGAGCCAGAAGTAGAAAGAGACGATAGTCGTGTTGTTGTTGTTGTCACCGCCGTCGGATAAGGGATAACGAGAAACGGCGATTTATTTAAAAAGGTGGCGCAGAAGATGGAGGAAGCCGGTGAATGTAGTTACCCCCTATAAGAATTGTGTCCCGGCCGCGGGAGCGCGCATGGCATTCATTAAAGGTGGAAGCACACGGACACTACGCTTCCATTTCACCCAAGGCTGAATTAAAAGTACATGTTTTTCTAAATGTGGGTCATCAACAAGGTTGTAAAGTAGTAACTTCGGGCACATCTGTCAAAATAAATGTTTTTTTCTCCCGACGTGTTTACGATCTTTATTCATTCATTGCGCCGCGGCGGGGAATGTATACGGACGGGCGGCGGAGGGGTTCTGGTGGGAGAAATGTTTTCAGCAGACAGCTGTACACTAACTTTGGGTCGGCGATTTATTTAAAAAGCTGGCGCAGAAGATGGAGGAAGCCGGTGCCGTGCAGTTACCCCTATAAGGAGTGTATCATCATCAACGTGCATTCAGTACACACTACGCTTCGATTTAACCCAAGGCTGAATTTAAAGTCCATGTTTTTCTAAATGTTGCTCATCAACAAGGTTGTAAAATAACTACGATCTTTATTCATTCATTGCGCCGCGGCCGAACTGACGGCGGTATTCTCTGATATATGAATCTTACAGACTGCGTCGGGTTCTCCGACTCTCTGGTCCACAACAAGTAAAGACTCCTATTCGGGTTTATCTCGCCCATGGGGAAAAGGAATTGGGGGAAATTAACTTTGGCTTTGACTCTCTGAAGTCCAGATTGAAACGCGACATGGAGGAGAAAGCGATGTTTCAGCAGACAGCTGTCAGTTCACTTCGGGTCCATACCCAGACAGCAATGGGGCGTCGAATACGAGTTGATTGTTGGTTAGAATGGTCGGTTTCCGTCAGACGACTAAAATTCAACGTTGAATCAACGTAGTATTTTCGACGTTCTCCTTCCGTCGAGGGAACGACTATCCACACCGTTGATTCAACGGTGTGGATAGTCGTTCCCTCGACGGTAGGAGAACGTCGAAAATACTATGTTGATTCAACGTTGATTTGCTTACCAATTTTCAACGTCATTTACCGTACGTCGAAATGGTGTTGAATTGAGGTTGTAACCTAAATGCAGCTAAATTACAGCCTGTTGATACATGTGCTGTTATTTATTCGTAACAAACACACAAGCTGCAATTTTGAGATCCTAGTAAAACGATGTGTACCAGTGAGAAATGTGCTCACAATTCATAGTTCAGATCATGCCTCATTTATGTCCACACCCCTCTTCTTTGAAATAACTAAGAGTTTGGCTTGACAAAGATCAAGGTTTTAATACCCATTAAAATGTGTTATTTGAAAACTGTTAAGGATTTACATTAATGGAAAGGTAGCACAAGCTTGTAATAAGTATATTGGAAATAAACCAACATACATGTACAGCTAATAGAGAGGGAGAGGGAATACAGTAACCAGGGTCAGCAACCTTTTCAACATGCAGTGCCAGTTTGACATTTTCTCGTTAATGTATGCCATAAGAAACAATAAATTAATTAAGCATAATTATGACACAGCAACCAAATACATTTCCAGAAGACCTGGAATTGTATTATTTCCATATAGTCCTCAATCATGCATCAACAATTTAAATGTTTTTTTTGTTATATTTGCAACATGGGCTTACAAATTATTACATATATCCCATCTTAAAACACCTTCTAGGTAGTCATACACATTGTTGAAAAAGTAATGATACATACAATAGGGCTGTGTATTGGCAAGAATCTGACGATACGATACGTATCACGATACATGGGTCACGATTCAATATATTGCAATATATTGCGATATTTCGATATATTGGGATTTTAGTATAGTATAATTTTAGAAAAACTAATATTTTCAAAAAAGACACAATATGCATACAAGTCAAAGAAGTTTACTTGACATTATGTGCAATCAGAAAAAAGAAGACATCTTTCTATGTCAATAAAAAAAAGTGTTTGACCTATTCCTGCACAAGGTACATCCAACACATACAGTAACACCTTAAAACACGATTCTTAAAGGAAACATTCAGGAACAAATGTAAACTGTCAGTTAAAGAAAATGCATAGTCCCTAACTGTGGCATCTAGGCTAATGCATAACACATTAAGTGCAATCTAAAAAAAGAAAGGACATTTGTTTATGTAATAATAATAAAAATAATACGATTCATACACTGGGTACATCCAACACATAACAACTTGTGTTGCAAAAACACAATTCCTGAAGTAAACATTGAGGAATATACACTAACACATTAATTAAATCAATGAAAAGGGAAGCATGGAGCTTATTTAATCTTAAGGTTTTTGTGGAGGAAAACCAGCTGGTCAACATGCTCAGACTTTAAGACACTTCTCTGTGCAGTAACAATATCTCCCGCAGAGGAGAAAACTCTCTCTGAGGAGACACTTGTACCGGGAATGCAAAGAAAGCGTTTCGCTACTTTGGATAGCACAGGGTACTCATGCTCATGGACCTTCCACCAACTGAGAGGATTGTCTGGAAGTGGCAAAGGGGGCTCTTCCCTAAAACGTTTAACCTCAGCTGTTGCAGTGTAACGGGCAGATTTTGGCACTGTGTTGCTTTTAGTAGAGGCAAAAGGGGGTCCGCCCTTTATTACGACAGCCCGTTATTACGACAACCCTCCATTACGACATCCCGTCATTACGACATGCCTCTATTTAGACATGCCCCTAATCCGATCTTTTTTGGTACCGCTATTACGACAATTTGGTACCGCTATTACGACAATTAGGCCTACTACAATTTGGTACCGCTATTACGACAATTAGGCCTACTTTTCATAGAAAGTGCAATAGAATAATAATAATAGTTATTAATATGACAATTAGGCCTACTTTTCATAGAAAGTGCAATAGAATAATATTAATAGTTATTAATATAGAATAAATGTAGGCCTACCTCTATCATCCCGCCCGCATCCGATCTTTTTTGGTACCGCTATTACGACAATTAGGCCTACTTTTCATAGAAAGTGCAATAGAATAATAATAATAGTTATTAATATAGAATAAATGTAGGCCTACCTCTATCATCCCGCCCGCACCCGCAATGAGCTTCCATTTGCATCGCGAGTGCAGACCTCTACTCCAAACAATGTTTTTCACAATAATTGATATCGGCACACATTTCAGTCAAAAACTAGGTCATTTTGAACCGGCCATGTGAATAAATGTTAGGCCTACACATTATGTAAAAGACAGGGAGCTCTCATTTTTATTCAGCTCTCAGGGGGAAAAGGTTGAAACTCCATGCATCAAACAAACTCTGTGCGTGCAGGCCAGCAGTCTACTTAAAAATATATAAGAAGAAGCACGAATAAAGCTCTAGGACCTGAAATTTGGACTTGTTCGTTAGAAATCAATTTAATTAGAATTATGGACTGCCTTTGAATGAAGTTTAATCGGACTTTAAGTTGATTGAACAAAGTTTCAAGGTGTAGGCCTACCTTTTTTGCGCTGTGGAAGCCTAATTTAAGAACGGCGAAATAATATTTTTTGAAAAGGATACTCTGATTTTGTTATGAAGATTGTTGCTTTTGGATTTGATATGGATAGGCTAGTCCTATATATTACCAACTAGGGGCAGCCTCGAAGTTGGATGATTGGCTCTTTTTAGAAATTGTTTTCCCATGTATTTGTCACACCCATGCATAAGCTGCGTGTATGCTAAGTCCAGAACATATGGGTATAATCACATTAATTAATTAATTTAAAGTACAATGATAATGACAAATATTAATGGCCTCATGTCGGAATGGCAGGACGTTTGAAAAAAAGTAAAGTGCCGCTACTCAGACAATGGGGGAAAAAAATTGTCGCAGTAGTGGGACGCTTGGAAAATAATATTAATGCCGCCACTCCGACCACTAGACGTCAATGTCTAAGTAGCGGCATGTCGGAATAGCGGCATGTAACCAGGCAAAAGTAGATCCAAGCAAGTCTTCTAAAGCACATGAGCGCCTTGGTCTCTTGCTAGGGGACTGGGTGGATACAGGGCCATCCTCGTAGTTTGGCTGATCAACCTCCTCTGACCGGTCAGTTTCCTCCATTGGACTATCTACCTCCCCTTGCTGCTGGAAAACATCAAATCAAACTACTTTTAGTTTTACAGTAAATTTAAAATGTACAGTAACACTAAATCTTAGCCCAAATTCACCCTATTTTTGTTCATAGATGCAAGTCCAATTAAATGGAGATTCTATTATTATTTACACTTTAGGCCTAATATGAGCATGTATTTCCTTTGTGTGTGTATTTGATAGTGGTGCAACGGATCATCATTGATCCGTGATGCGTTCGGATCAATCATCTCGGTTCGGCACACACATGATCCGCGGATTGATTTATGACGCGGGCCGTTCGAGCTAAATGAATAGCATGAATAGCTATTCATGTTTGTTTCTGTTTCTGTCCTAATGCTTCCTCAAGCCGCGCGCTCCACCGCCGGTCTCTCCGTGAAACGCGTCCGCCCCGATGTTGACTCTGCGTTAGAGGATCTCGGCCGAGATGTCCACTTTTTAAAATGAAATCGCCTCATCTGATACACACGCTACCGCGCTTACAGCGACCAGAAATCCCTTATAAAAAAATAAATAAGCACAGCGGCGGTTCGGCACACACATGATCCGTGGATTGATTTATGAAATTGTGCGCATGTTCAGTCCACACACAAGCGTGATCATGGCGAGCGGAGGAACGGAGGAGCTCGAACAGTTTTGATGCATTTATACTTACATTCTGTTGCTTGGTGAGGTGATCCACAGCAGCATCAGTCATTCTGAAGTAGATATCACTGGCCTCGGCTTCGGAGAGAAAGGGTAGATCCTTAAACCTAGGATCAAGAGCTGATGCCATTCGCAGTGTGTCCTGTTCATCACCAGCATATCTCTTTCCCAGATCTGTTGCTATAGCAGCCTTGATACTCTTAATGGTTTGTGTGTCATCCAGGTGTTCTTCTGTGCCCCTGACCAGCTTAGCATAAAGTGGTGCAATGATGGAAACAGTAGGCATGCTCTCCTCTGACATCACTAATGTAGCATCCTTCATAGGCTTGAGTGCCTTGAGCACTGCTTCAGCACATGTGATGTCAGCCTCAGTCAGTGTGAATATATCCTTCTCACTTCTGCGGACTTCTGTTGAAAGGAGTGCTGCACAGATTGCTGGCTGCTGCTCTAGAAATCTATCCACCATATCATACGAGCTGTTCCACCTTGTAACAACGTCTGTGATTAGTTTGTGCTTTGGTAGCTTGAGCAGATCCTGCTTTTGTTTAAGCTGGTGGCTAGCAATGGTGCTGCGTCTGAAAAATGCGGTGACGCGTCTGATCCTGCCGAGTAGTCGATCCACTGCTGGCACTTTCAGCGCTTTCTGTGAGGCCAGGTTAAGACTGTGTGCAAAGCACCGTATGTGGCTCATGCCGGCAAGTTCAGCCGCCACATGCATATTAGCCGCATTATCTGTTACTAGGACGGGATCTTTTGTGTCCAATTGCCACTCAGCAACGGCCTCCTTCAGTAGGGCAGCAATATTCTCTCCGGTGTGGCTGTCGTACATCGCTCTCGTCTGCAGTACACAAGATTCCAGCTTCCATTCATCAGTTATGTGATGAACCGTAATAGTCACATATGACTCGGTCGCCCTAGACGTCCAAGCGTCGCATGTCAAGCCAACCTTCTCAGCTAAACCTAGACATTCCAGCACGTTTGTTTTAACCTCTTTGTAAAGATTGGGCACAGCGATATCTGTGATGTATTGCCGGGAGGGTATAACGTAACGAGGCTCCAGGGTTTGCACCATACTACGGAAACCCTCGTTTTCAACCACACTGTAAGGTCGCATGTCCTTACAAATAAAATAAACGACTGACTGGGTTATTTTTGTTGCACGAGTTGAAGTAGCTGGTAATTTCTGCGTTTGCACTTGAGCAAGGGTGAGTTGTGAGGGGTCACGTTTAGCTTGCTGTTCGGGTAATGCTAGCTGTATTTCTGTATGATGTCTAGCTAAATGTGCCCTCAAATTGGTTGTATTACCCGAGTATTTCACCTTTGCCATACAGAGTCTGCAAACAACTAGGTTCCTGTCGATATCGCCACTAGCGCCCTTGTGGAAACCGAAATACTTCCACACTTCGGCACGAAATGCAGCGGGAGCCGGACTTATACTTTCAGCCATAACTGCGGTGTCAACTTCTAAGTCAGGCACTGTGTGACACCGTGACACGAGTGGTGCATCACAGCCATCTAGCGGTAGGGGGTTTAAACGCACATTGATGCGCGCATTGAGTTGCCATTGTGTATGAAATGCGCTATATAAATAAAGCTGCCTTGCCTTGCCTTTCCTAAACACAACATAAACGTGAACCAAGTTCTCACCATTAATCTTTTTGCAAATAAACAAAAAAAAAAAATCGATATTACGTTTTTGAAAATCGATACATATCGCAAAATAAAATATCGCGATACTCAAGTGTATCGATTTTTTCTTACACCCCTAGTGATCATCAACAATTCATAATCAAACAATGAAAATCAATTTTTTTTTATTGAATTTTGGTTTTAACAGAATAATTAGGCAACATCACACGAGAGGGAGTGCTGTTGTAGTGAATATCAGCACGGCTGTGATTCAGTCATAGGTACGAGGCTGTTGGACGAGTGCCGAAGAAAATCACAGCTGTGCTGATATTCAGTACAACAGCACGACCTCGAGTGTGATATTGCTTTTATACAACAGTTCTACAAGCATCATTCATTAGTTAATAATAAGCAACTACATATTATGATCAGATTTGTTTGTTCATTAATGATTTATTCAGCTCCGCCTCCTGAACTATGCTATTGCTTTTATATATAAATAAACAGTTCATGTTAGACGTGGAGTGATACTGAACTCTGTAAACTGAACGGGCGTCATAGCTGTGTGTATACGCTCAATATACAACAGTTGGGAACCAATCAGATCGCTTGATTTAAGCCACCCGTTTTATAATTTGTAATAATCTTCATCTTCTGCCTCAACTTCTTGTAGAGCGTCATGGCCTCTTGTGGCACGAAGAACTGCAGCATTTCTAGGAGAGTGCGTTCAGATTACATATAGAAATAGTTTTCACTCGGTGCAAACATCAGCTACCCAGGACCACCTGACAGTGCTTCATTTCATAATGCATTTGATGGTGTTGCCTTTGATTTCCGAAATCTCCATTCAGCCCACTGCATGCATTCTCCTTCATCTTCTGCAAGACACAAATGCAAACATAAGAAATGAATGAAAGAATTCATAACCCTTACGTTTATCTGTCAGTTAACGTCTACCTGCCGGTCCAAACAAAAGTGGCCGTTGTCATATTAAATCTAGGCACTAAGGCCACATACAGCTGACGCTTATGAAGTAAGGCAGATAGGAAACTGATAATTACTAACTTCTCCTTGTCTGGCAGTCCTTAACATATGTAATGAGGCTAATAACATTACATAACTGATGACCTGTCTGATGACCATGACATTTATAGGCAGTATCATATGATGTATGCTTATCAGAAAATTTGGTATGTGTTCATCTTCTGTGAAAATAACACTTTTCAAAGTCTGTTGGACCCGAATGTACAGTGAGATACAAAATAAGTAGCATTCACAAACTATGTGGCATTCAATGATGGTATGAAGCAACTCCTTAAAGTGCCTAGATGGAGTAGCGCAAGCCTTCCGTTTGTGAATTGAAACATCTAAAACTATTTACACAGACATTTACTCTGATTCTGATGCATTTCCCATGCAAAAACACTCCAATCTGAATACATACGTTGCAAAACCGCCAACCTCCATCCAGCTCTCCAAGAAGCAGTTGACAACAACGGAGACCCTACAGATAAGGCAAGCCTGTGATTTGTTCACTCGCTACACATGAAGCGGTAAGGAAACTCATTTCAGACAAAGCATCTTTGCACATTTGTTTTATCAAATGTATCTGAAGTGTTTGCACAAATAGGAAGTAGGCTAATTGAATTTGATCATACAATTGCACAACATTGTATTGGTTATTGTTGGTGGCGTCATTGCATCTGTAACAAGCTACAAGCAGTCGCAGTTGAAAGAACTTTTAAAAGATTACTGACTGGGTATGCAAACTGCAGCTTACTGATGTTTCATGAATGGTCTTTGTGAGTTAATGGTCCTTTTTAAGGAGTTTCTACTGAATTTGCCTGTTGAGTTACCTTTGCCCTTAAGAATTCAATACACGTCAACACAAAATTACCTTGTTGTCCTGGAGATGTTTTGGACAGGCATGCGAGTTTCAAGGCCCTCTTTGGTCAGGATGTGAGACATTGCTTCAGGGACTAAAAGGGAAAAACATCAACATCAGTTACCACCAAATATGTCAAACCACTTGGGTGTCTTGACCACAGTACACATGAGCATGTATTTTCTCTCTTACAACATGCCTTTTACAAGTTTCAGCTTTTGTGGGAGACAACCTTGAAATGACTGGTACATGAATTGTTCCTGGCATCAAAATGACACCCAAGCAAAATAAACAAGTAAGGTAAAACAACATGAACCTTGACGTTCTAGTTTCTGGGGTCTCGTGCGCCAGGTTCAGTTGACTGCTCGAGCAGTCAACTGAACCTGGCGCACGAGCCTCCCCAGGGAAGATGATCTTCAGTCAACGGTCGTCCTGATATTGACAGCAATAAACGGATTATTATTTCAGAACTCTTGGTAAGTAGACTAACATGAATAGTGATCACGTTTGACTGTCTATATCAAAGTATGTTAGCAACATTAGTTAGACCATAATCGTTCATAGCTGACTGTAACTAGTTATACTAACTAACGTTAGCATCCATCACATTTAGCCAAAAGCCTGTGCTAAATTGCTAATGGCTACCGCTATGCCAGAATTCGTTTTTGCGGTCATCACAGCACTGTATATTTACGTTCACATTAACGTAGTCTATGTTTATATTACTTAAGTTCATATATGGGTCAAATTAAGAAACAACATTGCTCATATGGCCAACTTAAAATGTCAACTTACTAAAGAATAGCAGCTAAATGTCAGTTAAATCCTTTTGCGCTCGAGACATTTGATTATCAAAGTTCATGACAGGCTTTAGAAGGACATTATAAAATATGAACGATTTCATGTTTATAAAATTGTTCATTTGTTGTACTATAATAAGTAATGGTATTTCTATACCAATAATACTATGAATATCATCCATTATATTAGTTTTAGTCCCATTTCCCAAGAAATAACGTTATCGCAGTTGTCATGGCGACGCGCTGCGTCCCTGACTAGCGCTGCTAGTCAGGGACTAGCTGCTAGCTGCTAGCGCTGCTAGTCAGGGACGCAGCGCGTCGCCATGACATCTGCGATAACGTTATTTCTTGGGAAATGGGACTAAAAGTAATATAATGGATGATATTCATAGTCGCGGGGACATCCACGTCATTAAAAGGATCGATTTGCTACGGGAAATGTGGGCTACATATTGTACCATAAAACTACTAATATATCAAGTAACGCGCTGACACTAACTAGACTTCTTTATATAACTTAACTGTGTGCTGAATCCCACGTGTCGTAATATTATTTCATGACAGAAAGGACAGCACTCGGTTGCATTCAAAACTTTTAATCGCCATCAACGGACGTTTCCCTTCTTCAGTGTATAATGGCGCTGAAGGGCGCACAGCCCGAAACGTCCGTTGTTGGAGATTAAAAGTTTTGAATGCAACTGAGAGTGCTATCCTTGCTTTCATGATAATAATTCATAATTTTACAACTCTATTTCTAAATGACGCTTAATTGGGAAACAATGCTGCTGCTTACCTTGCTATGCCACATGTAAATCCATTGTCGGGTGCATCCAGCCTACTGGCACAACTGCACCGCCATAGACATCTTATACATAGACGGAGCATTGGCTGCTGTGGCGCGAGAAATTCGGCGGCCATCTTGGAGTGGTGATCAGACCGTAGACAGCATAGAAAGTTTACTACTGAAGAGACAGAATGCCGGGCTGGTGTGCAGGATACTCCTGCTCAAACGAGCGAACCATTGAGAATAGAAATCTGGGGATTACTTTTCACAAGTAAGATGTAACATTACCGTACTATTGTATGTTATATTGTGAGTTACTGTGTGATTTCCTATGTTATCGAAGCTATGTTGTTCACTCTGTCATTCCTATGTTATTGAAGCTATGTTGTTCACTCTCATTCCTACTTGGACTATGTTGAAATGTGTAAAAACGAGAGCAGCAAACATAATGAACCAACACTGACCAAGATTACATCTGACACTTCTGAAGGTTTCCTAAGGATGAGGATTTGAGGAAGAAGTGGGAAGTGGCTTTGAGGAGGGAGGGTTTCACTGCAAGTGATCACTCCATCATCTGCAGCCAACATTTTAAGCAGTGATTTTGATCGGACGGGACAGATTGTCCGTCTTCGTCCTGGAGCTATTCCAACTCTTTTCAGTTTCCCAGTTCACCTCCAAACAGTATGTGTATCATCATAAGGATATTAGCATTCATACATGTAAATATTCTATTGTCAAACAAACCTATCCTTTTATATATTGTATTATGTATTATGCATAACATTTCTTCAATTCAGTTTGTTCAGGGCAGGGCTACATCTACCTCCAGGAGAGCTGAAGAAAGCCTGTCTGTGGCCTCTGAGGATCCCCCAGAAACGGCGACCTCACACCCACAACCTCAGCCTAATGATGTGAATATTTATACTTTACACATCATATCATAACATTCCTGGACATATTAAGATCCCACTTGTTTTGCTGCCACTCATTAAACACACTCAAAAATAACTGGCTTTGATAGCTGATGACTATTAGAAAGAATGTGGATGTGGGCCATAAACTAGTGGTGTCAAAGTGATGTTTGTGAAGTAAAACATTACTCCATGTTCAACCATGTTCATCCATGTTCATCCCCCTACTAGGATCATTGTTATGCCTTGCCTGCAACCCCTACTGCTCTTAAGACCAGACTCAATGAAGCCTTGGCAAGAGTGGAAAGTCTGGAGCGAGAGAGGAAGAATGCCATATCCAGAGAAAAGAGGGCAAAGACGTCATCAATGAAGAGCTCAGTGACAAGCTTTCATTCTACTCGGGTAAGAGAAAATTAGCACTTTGAAAATCATGTACATGTTCTTGTTAGTCTCTTTATTACTCTCTTTATTAGACTCCTTGGTTAATATCTGAAGGGGACTAATTCATCTTTGCTCATAACATTTCAGATCTTAAGATGGACTTCGTTCCAAAGCAGGGCCATGAATACACACAGAACTGCAGAGAGTTTGCGCTGACGCTCCATCTTCATGGTCCAAAAGCATACAAATACCTCAGAGAGACTCAACATTTTCCCCTCCCACATCCACAAACATTACAAAGGTAGGAATAATTTTTGGAAATGATTCTACTGCTTGAGTTTTCCATTATGAAGGTTCTTTAGAATGTGCAAATATTATTGGTTACTTGCATGGTCATGAAGAAGTACCATTTTGTTGACCATATTGTATCAATTCGCATTATTGTTCCATAGTAATACTACTACTACTACTACTACTACTACTACTACTACTAATAATAATAATAATAGCAGCCAGCCATGAAGAACTAGTAACAGTTTTCTCTGTAACTTTACACAACTTGTTAAGAAATAAGCTCATTCTATAAAATTTGCATTTATTTTCAGATATTTCAATGGTGTGTCGTCCATTATCCTTCACATACTGATATAACACGTTAAAACTTCTTATCAATATTTTTACAGGTGGCTGCACTCGGTGGATGCCAAGCCTGGCCTGAACACGATGATGCTGGATATGCTGGAGAGGAGATGCCAGGGAGACCCAGCTACATATGGCTGTGTTTCGCTCCTCTTGGATGCCATGTCCATCAAAAAACATGTGCAGTATGATCCACACACAGAATCAATGTCTGGTTTTGTGGACATGGGTGATGGAAACCATGAGACTGACATTGCTTCTGAGGCTCTTGTATTCATGGTGGTTGGCCTACAAGGACATTGGAAGGTGCCAATTGCATACTTCCTCACAAAGTCTCTCTCTCCAGAACCACAAGGGGTCCTTCTCAGTCAGGCTTTGGAGGAGCTGCATGCACGGGGCATTCGGGTGGTATGCATAACAATGGATGGGCATGCCTCCAATGTCAGCATGTGTAGCCAACTTGGGTGTGACCTGAAGGGGGAACCACGAGAGCCGCTGCAAACTAGTTTCCCACATCCGGTGACTGGTGAGAAGGTGTTTGTGATGATGGATGCTTGCCACATGCTCAAGTTGGCACGTAATATGTTGCAGGTAAATGATGATCGTGTAGACCTATTTGTACAAGTTATGCCTCTGTTGCTAAAAGTAGTCTAGATATTGTGGTCTGTCCATTTGCACAGTTATGGCTGGAGGTGATGATTGTCATTTTGCCGTTTGTTCTTGTTTGAGCAATGACTGATTCTTACTCTGCAGGCATACAGTCCAATTGCGACGACCACCGGACAGATCCATTGGAGGTACATCAATCGTCTCCATGATTTGCAGAAACAGGATGGACTGCATGCTGCCAATAAAATTACAGACAAGCATGTCTACTTTGAGAACCAGAAGATGAGGGTGAACCTGGCTGCGCAAACACTGAGTCGCTCCGTGTCAGTGGCTCTCCGCACAATGAGAGATCTTGGCTACCCTCAGTTTAAGGACTGTGAGGCAACGGCAGAATTTATTGAGGTAATACAATTGGTGATTATAGAACCTGTACCTGTTTATTTTTTTTAACTAAAGGAGACCTATGGAAAGACGGAAGTCAAGCAAATACTACAGTGTTTGCCACCCTCCCTCCCCCACCCCATTTGATAATAGCCTGTGACTATCGTTCTGTTTATTCCTCTACATGCAGCTCTTTCTCATTCACAAACACACACATGCATGCATGCATGCATGCATGCACATGTATGGGTCATATCATTAAGAACTAACTAAATGTTGAGCTGAATGAAATGCAATGCTTCTTAGGTCTGTGGAACAATAGATAAGCATTTGCGGGGGTCACCAAAAATTGTGGGAAACACTGCACCAATACTAGCATGTTCAGCATACAGTTTAGAAATATGTACCTGATACCTTATGGTTTACACGCCGATATGTCTTTATAGATCATTGACAGGTTGTTTGACACAATGAATGGTCACAATCCTCGAGCCAAAGGATACAAAGCTCCCCTAGGTGCTTTTAATTGGATGGAGCGGAAAGCATTCCTCTCAAGAGCTAGGGAGTACCTGCTCACTTTGGTGACCAAAGATGGAGCACCCCTTCACCGTTCTAAGAGGTCTATTAAAATAGTGAATGCATCGAGTTCCAAAGATGCTCCGTTGTTCCCCTATGCATCGAGTTCCTAAGATGCTCCGTTGTTCCCCTATGCATGCTCCGTTCCCCTATGCATCGAGTTCCTAAGATGCTCCGTTGTTCCCCTATGCATCGAGTTCAAAAGATGCTCCGCTTTTCTGTTATGCATCAAGTTCCTGAGATGCTCTTAACTGCTTGGTTTCTAACAGTTTAGTTTCTGTTCGAATTATCTTGTATTCAGTGTGTTTCAGGTCCTACAGTAAATGGTATGTATTACACAACACAAAGTACATGTAGGTGTAAACGGTAGGTGTTGGTAGGTATTTCTCATTTGTGTTCCATTGTTCGAAGTTATTGTTCCATTGTATACAAGAATGGGTTATTACACATTACCGATGCATGTGATGGAAAATTCAATTACTGCTTTGAATGAACAAAATCACATGGTGCTTTCAGGGGATGTCTTGTTTCGCCATGATCAGAATAAAACAACTTTTTTTCAATTGCAGGTACTTGTCGGTAATGGGATTTGTCATCAACATTGACACAATGATGCTGATGATTCCTGAACTGCTCCAGGTTCAGCGATATGTGCTCACCTACAGGTTCAGCCAGGATCATTTGGAGCTCCTATTTAATTCCATCAGAGCATCAGGTAGGGTTGATGTTCTTTTAATTGCAATAAATTGTTACAATATACCTAATGAATATCTTTGTTATGTCTTTTGAATAATGTATGTATTGTGTGCCTGTTTTCCATACAAGGCGGATGTAATAACAATCCGACAACACGCCAGTTCCAGGCCATCTTCCGTCGTCTCATGGTTCGATGTGGTGTCTCACCTACTGAGACAGGCAATGTGGCAGCCCTGGATAACATCGTGTCCCTGTCTGCTGTGGAGATGTCCTCTGTTGGAACCGTTGAAGAGCACCAATCTCCACTTGCCAACATTTCGGCCCTTGTGTCTGACCACAGTTACCTCCCCACTCGTTTTGGTGGACTGGTGGAAAATGCACTGGTTTACATTGCAGGATTTGTCGTCAGGCAGATTCTTCGAAAGCTGTCCTGTAATGTGTGCCGTTGGAGCTTGGTCAGAGATGCTGTGCCAGCTTCATTTGATGAAAACTTCCACCTTCTGACCCTGAAGAACAACGGCGGACTAGTGATTCCATCACTAGGCACAGTGAAGGTTTGATTTTATTATCTTGTTTTTTTTATCTGTTAGTCTTTGAATATTAAAGTTGCTTTTTTACTATATTATCTGTTCTGTGAAGTGTATTTAAGCACTGTGTAAAGCACTACATAAATAAATATAACGTATCGTTGTTGTTGTTGTCGTTAGGTGTTGAGAGTTGCAGAGAGGGCGATCCGCCAAGCTCAATTTCCGAAGCTGGCAGCAGTCCTTCACATCGTCCGAGGGGAAATAGGAACGGAAGACGTATTTATGCTGGCGGAACACATTCAGGAGACGCAGTTTGGAATTGACAACCACCATTCTGACCTACTATCATTGGTTGTGTCTGTGTTTCACAAGATAAGGCTGCACCACATTGCAAAGCTCTCCTCTCTTGAACTTCAGAAACACAACACAAGGAGGAAGCTTAGCAAAAAAGTCCTTTTTCAGGGGTTTTAATCCATTAACCACTGCCTCACCCCTCCCTGTAAGGGTTCTGCCCTGTTTCGTGTTCGTGACAGACAGACACATTCTAGTCTATATTATTGCTTATTCCATGTTGGGTCACTATATTATACTATACTATACTATACTATATACTATATGGGTCATTATATATTATTGTAGCATCATTAGACATTAATAAAGACTTAATAAACATGAAGAAACTTTTCTTCTTCTTGTCTCTGACATGTTATTCAGCAGACTTTATCATACACAGTGCGTTATTAGTTATGTTTATTAATGCATAATGATGCTACTCTTAATATACAATGTGATTTTGAATATAATGTTGAAATCATGTAATTTTAGTTAATATTGAAATTTATAGACATGTTATATTGGAATTTATAGCAACATCTGCAGTAGAAAATATTTTTATCTTTTTTTATATATATTTACACTTAGTTAGTTAGTTAGACACCTTAAGAAAAGCTGTTTGATCAATATTTTGATATGTAGAATCACATTTCATATTATTAGTTATACTAACCTCTGTGTACTTACCTAGTTAGATGCTCAAATCAGTATAGAATGGTGAATTTAAATTTAATTATTTGATTTATTGTACATAGAGTTTATATTTAAGTGCATATCTGTTGTGTGGTTTTGTTGTTGTTAGGAGTGAAATATCTGTATATATAATCTAGTGTGTTCAATAGCTAGCTGGGCAATAATATGCAAATAAAAAACTGCATCCAAATATCACAGTTTTCTCCAAATTAAATCAAATATAAGTGCGAATTGTGTGTTTCTTTAAAAATAGATGGTTTGCATTAAATATTGTATTTATTTATAACTTTAGAGCAAACAAATAACACTGTTTATGAAAGGGACATCATACCTGTCAGAAAATGTCATTTTCATCTTAATATTGCAATAAAAAATATATTTAATAGTAATGTATACGTCCATGACAGGAGGACATGTCTTATGGTTTATTCTCCGAATAATGGCCCATAATTATCTGAAAATATGTGTGGGAGCTCCGCTAAAACATGTTTCTACAACTTGAGTGTCTACTATTTATGATAAGACATAAAAGGAATGGAAAATTAAGAACAAAATTTGTGAGTATTGTGAAAGTTGAAAGGCACCCTACAGCGATAATGACCCTAGTAAGAGAAATAATTAAATGAATATGATTTCGGACTTCTGTTCGCTTCGTATCAGAATATTCTATTAATGTTAAGCCAACTATGAATAACAAGCCCCACCGAACTATGTGTCCTTAATCATAGCTACACGTATGACAAAAAAAAAAGTGAAAATTAATGGCATTTAGCGAGATATTGTTAATAAAATGCGCTGACAGTTCATTTATCCTGTCAAACGGATTACAAGGAGTGGAGCGAATCACCACTCCAAGATGGCGGCCCCACGTCCCGTCAGAGCCCGTAGGCAGCTACGCTCGATGCTACGTCTAGTGATATAGGATGTCTATGTGCACCGCAACGACGAGTCGACAACTTTGATGCACGAAGTGCGTCGCGTCCCCTCAGTTCGAAACCATTGAACCGGAAGCGGAAACAGAGGCAGCCTCTGGCTTTTAACCAATCTGATCGCAGTTGATTTAGTACGCCAGGTGTGGCCATAATAAGAATGCATGTGCTTTTTCGACTTGGAAGGGACAAAAATATTACAGAATTTAAAATGACATGTTATTCAATGTTAACATTCAAATACACATTCACACAGAACGCACGGTTTTCATCAGATTTAAAAGTCAGATAAGCCCACTGCAAGCCATCTCAGAAATAGTATATCTTAGTTTATTACAGCTGTAGGGCCTTCTACACTTCAAAGTTAATCTATTTGTACAATTTATCCTGTTCAGAAATAGGTCCTTATAAGTTATACATCGTATTAGAAGGGGTATTCTTCACTTGCATGTGAGAGGGTTAAATGCAACTGTTTATTGTTGTCACACTATGCCATCGAAACTAACTGTTTTTTTTCTTCATTTGCATATTTATGGGACACTGAAGACCATTCAAAGCTCACTGCAGAGAAGGTACTGTGAACGCACACAGTACCAGAAAAGGTACAAAAGTGCTTTTTATAATTGTATCCAATACACACAGAGATGGCCTCTTATTGGACTAAAAGGAGGCGAGTCTTGTCAAAAGCAAGGGAGACAGAGAACGAAATTTTGCAGCAATTTAATTTGACCGTTAATCAGGCTGAAAATGCCCCCCCTGATGAAAGTTTATCAGATCAGATTGAGACATCAGAATCAGAATTCGAGAACAGTCCTTGCCAAAACACTACAGGCAGTGATGTCAGTGAAAGAGAGGATTTTAGTGGGTTATCCTGCTCTGATCAAAGTGAAAGTGAGCCTGAGGAAATTAGTCTTCAAGAGAAATTAAAGCAATGGGCATCAACTTTTGGCATTACTCTTGTTGCAGTTACCGCTCTGCTCTCAATATTGCGAGTACACCACCCTGAGCTTCCTAAAGATGCCAGGACACTTCTTGGCACTCAAAAGAAAATAGCTGTGCATGCATTAGGTGGTGGTGAATATCACCATTTTGGATTGGCTAAGGGGATTTTATCCAAATTAAATTCGATCCATTTGCCTAGCTCCCTTCAGACAATTAAATTACAATTCAACATTGATGGCTTACCCATTTTCAAGAGTTCAAAAGTTCAGTTTTGGTCAATTCTTTCAATGCTTGATTGTGATTACACAAAAACACCTTTTATTATTGGTCTGTTTTGTGGAACTGGAAAACCATCTGTCTATGACTACCTGAAAGAATTTGTTGATGACCTCACCCAGCTATTGAGCAATGGAGTGACCTTCAGAGGTAAACCTCTCAAGGTGATGGTGTGCTCCTTCATATGCGATGCTCCAGCACGTGCTTTTGTCAAACAGATGAAGTCCCACAATGGCTATTCTGGGTGTGACAAGTGCACTCAAGTTGGCGTGTGGCGAAATAAAATGACATATCCCGAGATGAATGCCACGCTTAGGTCAGACGAAGACTTTGCTCTAATGTCAGACACAGATCACCACCTGCAACCTAGTCCCCTTACTGGCATTGTTCAGATGGTAACCCAGTTTCCCATCGATTACATGCACCTCTGCTGTTTGGTTGTAACAAGAAAACTCATTCTTTTCTGGATGAAGGGCAAAAACCTGGCCATAAGACAGCCATCTCATATCATCTCAGCTATATCAACTAAACTGATTGCTCTCCGTCCCCATATTCCATCTGAATTTGCCCGAAAACCACGAGAGCTGACGGAGATAGACAGATGGAAGGCCACAGAACTAAGGCAGTTCATGATTTACAGTGGACCTGTGGTCCTAAAGCACAGTCTACCAGAAGAGGTTTTTGAGAACTTCCTGTTGTTTTCCGTGGGTGTGTTCTTATTACTCAGCCCCAACCTCTCTGCACCCATGATTGATTTTGCCAATAGTGTCCTAACAGCATTTGTTAAAAACTTTGGAGATTTATATGGTCAAGGGGAAATTGTATTTACAGTTCATCAGGTGATACATCTAGCTGATGTGTACAGACAGTTTGGTGCCCTTGACCGTGTCTCTGCATTTCCCTATGAAAATTTCCTTGGAAAAATAAAAAAAATGTTGCGAAAGCCTCAACTACCATTACAACAGGTAGTCAAGAGACTGTCAGAGGTGCATCATACGGTTACTCCACCTCCAAGTAAGCAGCCCCTTTTATTTCACATACACCAGGATGGCCCATTGCCTCTACAATTCACTAATGCCAAACAGTACCGAAAGGCAGTAACCACAGATTTTTGCCTGTCAACAAAGACTGGGAACAACTGCATAGCAGTAGGACAGGATATTGGATTGGTCCAAAACATTGTGCTATCCTCTGGTTCAGTGTTCATCATCTACCGACGATTTGGGTACAAAGAATCCCATTTCACATATCCCTGCCCCTCCTCTCGAATAGGCTGTTTTCAGGTCCATACATTGGTCGATGATCTTGAGGTTGGGCTCCTTGGGGACATCATGAGAAAATGTGTGCTTTTTCCAGACCAAGACCATTATGTTGCCATCCCTCTTCTTCACCAATCCTAATTCCGTATCCTCTGCAATCCAAAAAAAGAAGAAAGAAAAAAAAAAAAGATTGTTTGTGATTGAACCTTTTCTTTATATAAAATACACCAGTCCTCAAATCAAATTAATGAAAGAAATTCTTTAAAAAGTCTCATCTCATAATCTCATATATATTAATATTTCTGGTGTTGCTGACCCACCCACTGACTGCCATGACTGTCCTTGCTTTGTTCCTAAGGCCAAACTCACGCTACCGGCAGGAGCCAGCTGGAAGAGTCCAGACCACTAGGGGCCCGCCGCAACACTTTTTTGAAGGTGCGGACCTTTAGAGTTAAACAGAACAGCAATGAAACATTTTAGAAACATATTTTAGAAACAGCTGTTTGACTGCCCATTTAGTCTGAAATTAAACTGGCACTTCTTATGCTTCAAGGTGTTGACACTGATGATGAGGCACCACCCCCCCCAAGGAAAACGGCACGACCATCTGTAGCTGTAGGGCCAGGTAGGAGGAGCTAAAAAAATGTGTTGTATGTGTTTACTGATTAATGCCTGTCAAACTGAAATTTGATGGTACTTTGAAGGCCATTTGAAACAACACTATGTTTAACACAAATGTTAGAAATGCCATTTGGCTCTCTTATTCAGTTTTGAAGTTTGTTTTTTTTCCCCAGAGAGTGAAAGTGAGTGGCTATTTGGGCCATTGACCACCCAAAGAGGTACTTATCAATAATTGTTTCTCATTCATAGTTTTCCCCATCTGCCCCATTGATCATTGCTACCAACTACACGTTTGTTGACACATTTCCTGTGCATCGCCCGGATTGTTGGTCTGAATGGTTGAAGGACTATCCAATTGCATACAAAGCCATTCCTCTTGTGCAGTAGAGAATACACTCCCCAGTCTAATGCTCAATCGCAGATTTACCTTTCCACTACCAAAACAATAAAACCCTAAGCCTGTGCCTGTCAGTCTTTGCACTCGAACTCTACTTTTTATTTTCCCACAAACACACATACATAAAGCATGATCTCTGTTGTTGGCTTCCCAGGACCAAGCCAAACTTCCTCAATATCAGGCTAACTGATGGGTGAACAAGTAAAACTTAAAATATCGTAACTTACATTATACACAATTACATGAAATTCATTGTTTTTTCTTTTTTCTAGCTCTATCAACTGGCAGCCAGACACCTGAGCTACTAAATATAGGTAAGTGTTGGTGTCATTAGACATCAACATGTATTGATTGAACATGTATTTATATTAATTTGCTTTTCCCAGATTCACCTCAAGCATGACATATCTTACAAGGTAAATCTTCCAAATGCTTCCTTAAATACACTACTTTGAAAAAATATATATAATCATTGACACTTGAGACTAATCAATGACTTTTGAATATAGATACAGTCCAACCAAGCCACCAGCTATTGCATGGTAAGTCGAGGAGACAAACTTTCTAACCATTGTTTTCATCATTATCATACACATTATAATTGAACGCTGTGAAAGTACACCAAACCCCAGTAAGAAAACATTTCTTATAAGTAACTTACATTGACAGATATGGGAATATCCAAAGTCCTGGAGCTACTATCCAAAGTGTTGGAAGAAAACAAATCAATTAAAGCGGAAATCACCAACCTGAGGAGTGAAGTGAGGGCGCTTAGTAGAGAGATGGTGAGACCGGTAGCACCAGAAGCTTCCCCTTCGTCCATCAAGCTGCCTCTGAGCACAATGGAGGAGTTTAAACTGGCAGAGGCTGCTATGCGAGAAACCCCCTGCGAAAAACAAAAAATGGTAGGTACAAATCTGCACTACCCAAAAACTAGTCAAAGTATGTGTAAATTAATACAACCATACCTCTTCTTTCCAGCCATCCACTACATCACTCAGTATTTGTAGGAATAATCTTTAAAAACAAAAATAACACATTACTCTTTATGTGACACTGATGAGTTCACCTAACCTAACCTAAATTGGTACATACAGCATCTCACAAAACCCTATACCATTTTTCTAAATGTGTTATTGTGTCTTATTGTATCCCATCTCTATGGGATAACTCCATAGACATGAAACTTTGATATAAGTTAAAGAAGTCAGTGTAGAGTTTGTAGATTATGATAGATTTATTGTCATCTGAATATGACTCAAAACACAGCCATTAACATCTAAACAGCTGGCAACATAGGTGAATACACACAACAATGAACATGTCCTTCTCCCCCCATTGCTCTGTGATGACGTCAATGCGCAGATGGATGCTAGACACCTTGTGTTCCTCAACCATCTTCTTGAGAATGCTCCACAGGTGCTCTTTTGAGTACGGCTGGAGCCATACTTGGCCAGTCCATCACTTTTTTACCTACAGCTTCCTCAGCAAGGCAGTTGTCATGTTGGAGCACCTGTGGGGCATCATCAAGCAGAAGGTTGAGTAGCACATGGTATCTAACATCCATCTGCTCGGTGATGTCATCATGGAGAAATGGGAGAGGATTCCTGAAGCAACGTGAGCTCTGGTGAATTCTGTGAATAAAAGGGTTAAGACAGTGCCGGATAATAATGGTTGGCATACAAAATATTGACACTATGGGCACAATGGTCATGTTCATTATTAAGTGTACTCAGTTATGTTGCCAGCTGTTTAGTTGTTAATGGATGTGTTTGAGTCATATTCTGAGGACAATAAATCTATAGTTATTAATACGTAAAATGACTAGTGTTAGTTACAATGAAGTTTCATGCCAAGTGTTATCCTATGAAAAGATACAATAAAATATTTGCAAAAATGGGAGGCGTGTAGGCCTACTCACTTTTGTGAGATATTGTAATTATACATGTTATAATTATCAATGTTATGTTTGTTTGTTTGTTGGTTTATTATGTCTTGTCAGATCACAACATTCAGTCTAATTGGTGGGCACACTGCAGAAGAGGCCGTAAGAAGGATGCTGCAGAGTGGCCTAACAAACAACCTGGCGCGTCGCTTCAACTGGGCAGGGAAAGGCTTCAAGGAAGCCTTTAAAAA
Source organism: Merluccius polli (assembly GCA_030340625.1). NCBI lineage: Eukaryota > Metazoa > Chordata > Actinopteri > Gadiformes > Merlucciidae > Merluccius > Merluccius polli. The sequence continues at coordinate 475,437 of JAOPHQ010002280.1, forward strand.
CACTGTCCTCAGTGAAGTAATGTTCGGTATGTTTGTCAAAACTCAGTCACACCACACAAGCATCAGACACAGATACCACCGAGTATTATTATTTTTTTAAACAGCAAATAGATTGTTTAATATGCACTATGGGGTAGGCTTCTGAGCCATGCTCATTTCATGTAAAATCAGACAAAATCCATTTATACTATGCAATCAAAGTTTGTGTACAAATGCAGCAATGCTTTTAACTTTTAACGCTGACACTATTCTGCACTGCACTCTTGCACTATCCGTCAGCACTAGAACACTTTATTCGTTTGACGTTATTTCGCTGCTATCTTGCACCGAAAGCCTACATTCACGCCTAAGAATCTATCAACGCGTGTCTATCGAGAGACAGCTAGCTCAAATTGTGGCATCGGCAGCTCGCAGTGGCATTTCCGGTGGCAGGTTGAGATGCCGCGGCATCTTTCGCCGTATATGGCAGCTCGCAGTGGCATTTCCGGTGGCAGGTTGAGATGCCGCGGCATCTTTCGCCGTTTATGGCATTGGGTTGCCAGCAGTTTACCGTAAGATGCCACACGGCATCTGCCGCTGTTTGAGTGGGTTGCCAGCGGTTCACCGTAAGATGCCACGGCATCTTATGCCGTTTATGTATGGGTTAGGGTTATATATATATATATATATATATATATATATATATATATATATATATATATATATATATATATATATATATATATATATATATATTTTTTAATATGTTTACCGTAAGATGCCACGGCATCTGTCTCTCGCTGGCATATATATATATATATATATATATATAGTGGGCAGTGAATTTTATTTATTTATTTTATATGTTTACCGTAAGATGCCACGGCATCTGCCGCTGTTTGAGATGCCGCGGCATCTCAACCTGCCACCGGAAATGCCACTGCGAGCTGCCATAAACGGCGAAAGATGCCGCGGCATCTGCCGCTGTTTGAGTGGGTTGCCAGCAGTTCACCGTAAGATGCCACGGCATCTTATGCCATATATATATATATATATATATATATATATATATATATATATATATATATATATATATATATATATATATATATATATATGTATAAACAAATTAAATTCACTGCCCACTATTAAAAAAATATATATTTTTATTTTATTTTATTTTATAGTGGGCAGTGAATTTAATTTATTTATTTTATATGTTTACCGTAAGATGCCACGGCATCTGCCGCTGTTTGAGATGCCGCGGCATCTTTCGCCGTATATGGCAGCTCGCAGTGGCATTTCCGGTGGCAGGTTGAGATGCCGCGGCATCTTTCGCCGTTTATGGCATTGGGTTGCCAGCAGTTCACCGTAAGATGCCACACGGCATCTGCCGCTGTTTGAGTGGGTTGCCAGCTGTTCACCGTAAGATGCCACCACGGCATCTGCCGCTGTTTGAGTGGGTTGCCAGCGGTTCACCGTAAGATGCCACGGCATCTGCCGCTGTTTGAGTGGGTTGTTCACCGTAAGATGCCACGGCATCTGCCGCTGTTTGAGTGGGTTGCCAGCGGTTCACCGTAAGATGCCACGGCATCTGCCGCTGTTTGAGTGGGTTGTTCACCGTAAGATGCCACGGCATCTGCCGCTGTTTGAGTGGGTTGCCAGCGGTTCACCGTAAGATGCCACGGCATCTTATGCCGTTTATGGGGTATAACGGTGGCAATCAAGGGCTGTGTCCGAAATCACCCACTACTCGTATAGGCCTACTAGCAAACCATATACAACCAAACCAGTAATCTGTCGTATTTATAGTTTATAAATGTTAACACTTGGCAATATTAGACCCTATTTGTGCATTTTTTTTTTCAAGGTTTCTTTGATTATTACAATAGGACCTATTTGATTTATATTACAGTCTGTTATGTTGCAGTGCCGAGGAAAGAAATTGTTGGTAGCCTATGTTTTTTTTTAAATTTAAAATGCAATGTAAAATGACAAAATACTTTACTCACTCAATTAAAAGGCTGCAGTTTAAGTTGGGCATGATTTATAAAAAGATAAATCAGTTTGTTTTATTTTTCTTGAAGGTTATATTCTAGTCTACTCACTATGTTCATTGTTATGCACAAAAATACCAAAGCAAATCTCTTGTAGCCTTTGTGCAAACCTACTTTGCATTAAAGCTGATTCTGATTATTCTGTAGTAAGTGAACTTTGTACACATTTTACAAAAGATAGTCCCATTATTAATAATCACAAACTTTTTGTTTTATAAACTTTATTTTACTGTAAATTACTAACTTTCCAGCGGGAGGCTACTGCTTTGGTATTTCAACCTGTAAACATTTGGTGAGGTTTGCTGATGTCAGTATGCATCTGCTGTAGCCAGGCCTACTTGTGGATAATACTACTGAGTTTGTGAAGTGTTTAAAACATACTACATAAATATCCTCACAGAGAGTACAACACCAGTGAAGAGATTCATCAATCAGCCAGTGACTTATTTAACAGCACATGGGAATGGAAGCAACAGAATGAGTTTCTGAGCAAGCTGTGGCTTCGTGTTTCGCGTTCTTCTTGATGGATGCAGCTGGGGATGGGTGGGGGGGCGGGGGGATGGCGCGCGGCGGGGGGGCGCAGGTCGGATTCGCACCCTGGGCCACTGCAGCGGCAAGGACTCAGCCTTGGTACATGATTGGCCAGCTAACTGAGCTAACCGGGCGCCTCCCGTCTTTTGCGTTCTATATCCAATAGGTTCCTATATCCAATAGGCTACATCTAAAGTAAAATAATCTTTTCTTTCACCTGCTTTTCTGTAAGCATTCATATTAAAACGTGTCTATATACTGTATTGTTTATGCTGTCATTGTTTTCACCTGCAGTAACAGTAAAAGGCACATAAGCACAGACAGAAAACACAGGAGCATAAACATAAACTTCACTTTGCCTTATAATATTAATCATCTGAATACAGTTTGTTAAATTAAATTAAATTGAAAAAATATATTATTACAATTACATTATAGTACACAAGACATCTTTGTGTGTGGTTGTGATGGTTGCCAGATTTGTGTTCGTCCTGTAAGAATTGAAAACTCAGCCCTGATGGTTAATTACTTGCAATGTTTTATGTTGTTGGCAGACTTGTTTTCTCTTAATGTATCCATTAAAACGTTACCCATTTAAAGTGTGCTGAGCATTGGCGGTTCTAGAAGGGGGCCAGGGTGGGCCGGTGCCCCTGTGAAATTGCTCTTGGCCCCTGTTACGGCCCCTGCACCGATCAGCCAATGATTTAAACGATTAATTTCTTACCGCGACATGCGCTCGTTTGAAGAACGATACCCTCGACTAGCCCCTGTCAAATAGAACGGACCCGTCGGTCGTAGGTCCGCGGTGGGATACGTTTGCGGGGTGGGTTAATATCGCGCGCACCCCCCCCCCCCCCCCCCCGCGCGCGCGAACGTAAACCACCGCGGACCTACGGGGTGGGTTAATATTGCGCGCACCCCCCCCCGCGAACGTAACCCCCCGCGGAGCTACGGGGTGGGTTAATATTGCGCGCACCCCCCCCCCCCCCCCGTGTGACGTGTTAATGGATAGTGGCATTGTACAATCATAACATTTATTAACATAGTTACCTATAAATAATAACAAATGAACAAAAACAGTGTTTTTTCCCTTTGTTTCCGTGCAAATAAGTACATGTAGGCTACATTAGAAAACCTTCAGATTTAATGGAATATCCTTTTACAAAACAACATGAACAACCTCAGGTTTTCTTCAAACAAGCGTTTGCACAAATACAAAAAACCTTTGTTTCAATGGTGTTTGAAACTGAAAAATATAGTATCGCTCTTTAAAATGTATGGTATTGCATGGACAATAGGAATCCACCAAACTAAACAATTTCGTTGTGAATCTGTGAATCTGTTAAACAAATAAACAAATATGCTCCTGCAATGTTATTGTGCTTGTAGGACTAGGTCTAATTGGATGTCTGTCACTTTAAATTTCTCAGCATGGACCAATGACTGTATAAGGCATGGACATTCGTGACAGTGAAATTTACGGTCTAACTTTCTCTAACTTTCTTTCTATGCAAGATGCTAGTGGAAATCAGTACTACAGATGAATCCATTTTATATGGTTATAAATAAAGTATATGGTTATAAATGTGCCCCCCTTAAAAACACACTGGCCCCACCTCGGCCCCCCTGGTGATTTTGGTCTAGAACCGCCACTGGTGCTGAGGCAACAGTTATGATAAGGACACTATATTATCACAAGTGGCATGAGGTGTTGTATGACTGGTAGAATGAAATTGTCCTACTGTAAAGAAAAAGAAAGAAAAAAAAAATAAATAAAATAAAATAATAATAATAAATAAATAAATAAAAAAATAAAAATAAAAAAAAATAAAAAAAAAAAATATATATATATATATATATATATATATATATATATATATATATATATATATAGTTGTTTGAATTTAATTGAATTGAACAAGAGAGAAAGGATGATAAATGCAAGGTAAGTAAGTAATACATTAATAATTGTACAAAATGTAGCCTTTCAAACAGTTCACATATCAGATAATTATAACTACCTTTTTATAAATGTTGAGGGTTAGAAGTCAATAATTTTTGATAGGTCATCTGTTACAACATCTTGTTTAATTTACAAACAGAAAGGGACAGCTGCCACAGGGGGTCAGTGGCAATTGCCACAAACAGTGACAGGTGCTTGGCCAAGTGTAGGCCTATAGCCTAAATATTGTTCCCCTAATGTAATCATGCTTTAAACTGCAGCCTTTTAATTGAGTGAGTAAAGTATTTTGTCATTTTACATTGCATTTTAAATTTAAAAAAAACATAGGCTACCACCAATTTCGTTCCTCGGCACTGCAACATAACAGACTGTAATATAAATCAAATATTGTAGGCTAATAATCAAAGAAACCTCGAAAAAAAAAATGCACAAATAGGGTCATGAAAATGCTACCAAGTCTAATATTGCCAAGTGTTAACATTTATAAACTATAAATACGACAGATTACTGGTTTGGTTGTATATGGTTTGCTAGTAGGCCTATACGAGTAGTGGGTGATTTCGGACACAGCCCTTGATTGCCACCGTTATACCCCATAAACGGCATAAGATGCCGTGGCATCTTACGGTGAACTGCTGGCAACCCACTCAAACAGCGGCAGATGCCGTGGCATCTTACGGTGAACAACCCACTCAAACAGCGGCAGATGCCGTGGCATCTTACGGTGAACCGCTGGCAACCCACTCAAACAGCGGCAGATGCCGTGGTGGCATCTTACGGTGAACCGCTGGCAACCCACTCAAACAGCGGCAGATGCCGTGGCATCTTACGGTGAACAACCCACTCAAACAGCGGCAGATGCCGTGGCATCTTACGGTGAACCGCTGGCAACCCACTCAAACAGCGGCAGATGCCGTGGTGGCATCTTACGGTGGACAGCTGGCAACCCACTCAAACAGCGGCAGATGCCGTGGCATCTTACGGTGAACAGCTGGCAACCCACTCAAACAGCAGCAGATGCCGTGGCATCTTACGGTGAACCGCTGGCAACCCACTCAAACAGCGGCAGATGCCGTGGCATCTTACGGTGAACAACCCACTCAAACAGCGGCAGATGCCGTGGCATCTTACGGTGAACCGCTGGCAACCCACTCAAACAGCGGCAGATGCCGTGGTGGCATCTTACGGTGGACAGCTGGCAACCCACTCAAACAGCGGCAGATGCCGTGGCATCTTACGGTGGACAGCTGGCAACCCAATGCCATATAAACGGCGAAAGATGCCGCGGCATCTCAACCTGCCACCGGAAATGCCACTGCGAGCTGCCGATGCCACAATTTGAGCTAGCCCCTGCTGTGTCTATCTGTCGGGTAATCTCAGCATGCATGCATGTAGCGAAAATCATGCATGTTTTAGCATGCATGATGCTACCACACACACACACACACACACACACACACACGCACACGCAGCGCACAACCAATCAAGTCTCACTATGTTTATTGGCATGGTATGCCTCTTTAAAACTATTGGTCATGCATTGCATTCACCCTAATCTCATGCGCGTAACAATTGTGTCCATTTTAGTAGCCTAAGTATTTATTTTAAAATTAAATGATTGACATGTAAATGCATTGGTTAAGTATGTTACAACAGCTTACCTTCGCCATGTTGGTAATTCTTGACCGGGTTTGTTTGTTTGTTCCTTTCTTTCTTTCAGCTGCACTCCAAAAACAGCTGCCAGGGACCACTCATATGGTGTATTCAGGGACACTGAAGAAGTGGCTTAAATATGCACCGGAGAGAGAGGGAGGTGGAGGGAGGCGAACAAATGAACGCGATCAGGTAGGCCTAATGTGCGCTTGTTCCTCCCGCCTACCTCCGTCAATGGATGGACCTCGTCGACTTTGCACGGGGCGCCCTCGATGCATGCATTCTGGGTCCGTCCGTTCTTTCGGCTCCGTGGCTGGCGTCAAAAGTTGAGAAATGTTTTTCGGGAAGCGACGGATCCGTCGGCCAATCAGATCGCGGTTATGCTTTATACGCTAGCGTGCCGCTACTTGGACTCTGTCTAATGAAATGGTCTTTGTGATACAACCCGCCGTGGAAATGTCAAAGCCGGCCGGCAGCGGGGGGTTTAAGAATGGATTTAATAATTAACTCCGTCAGACGATTTCATTGGACAGAGTCCAACTAGCGTCCCAGTAGTGTATTTGCATATCCGCGATCTGATTGGCTAATCAGATCGTGGTTATGCAAATACACTACTGGTGGTCTCTGTCCAATTAAATCTTCTTTGTGTTACAACCCGCCGTGGATATGTCAAAAAGCCGGCCGGTGTTATGCCGAGTTCTGCCTGCCCGCCGAGAACTGCATGCACCTCGCGGAACTGCATGCACCTCGAAAACAATATTTTAATATTTTTTAATGTGGAAAATGAATGTGGGGTGTCATCCACACTGTCTAGGTCGATCAAATAAAGTAAGCTGGTGCTGAGAAGACCATTTGATTCCTATCATTCTTTGATTTGAAGTCTCACTGTTAAGGGGTACATTCGGCAGAACTCACATGTATGATATTCACACTGTTAAGCCAAAACAGCCCAAAATATGAGCTGGTCAAACCATGTGATTCAAAGATCTCCAGCATTAAAGTTACAGGGTGGATGCATTATTCGGCAGTGCTGTATATAAGCTGCCGAGAAGTGCATCCCCCTGTTTTTCCAGGCTAGAGCGAGGTGCATGCAGTTCTCGGCGGGCAGGCAGAACTCGGCATAACACCGGCAGCGGGAGATTTAAGAATGGAGGAGAAAGTTATCATTGGTGTGGGCGCTGGGCAATCGCCGAATGGGGCGGGGGGACAACACTATCCTTGCTACTACGGGATCCATTTTGCAATAACAACACCAAGCAGGAAGACGCATTAAAAAGCCGGGTTTCTAACGCCTGGTGCATTGACGCCTCGTGCACACAAGTTTGTCGACGGATGACCGAGGGCGTGTCTGAACGACGGACCCACAATGCATTTCGAGAGCGCCATGCAAGTCGGACGCTCAATAGTGTGAAACAAACATCATTCAGTCGTATTGCTGGACACATTTTGTAGCATATTTTGTTTTTATGTTAATATTTCTGTATTTCTTTTCAGGTGCCGCAGGATCCTCGACCATGTGGCTTGTGTAAATAATAATTCTATTATGTGTGTCTATGCGTGTAGTTTTGTTGTGTTCATTATTGTCGCCACCGTTGTTGTGTGATGTTTGTTTGTTAGTATTTGAGAGGTGCCAATAAAGGTAGTCTGCGTCGAGGGGTGTACGGGGCGCAGAACTACAGTGAAATAAAGCCTGACTCTGTGCACTTTTTGGCCGCTGCTAGGCCTACAATGTTTGACAATATCCTATTGTCTATTCTGTATTCATGTATTCATTACATTAGAGCCCTGAAGGAGATTCAGTAGCCTAAAAAGGGCCTTTATTGTCCTAATTTAATTGTAGAGTAATGTCATGATGTTCTGTAAATAAATCAGGGAGTGAAGAACCAACATCGACCAACATTCGACGGGTGATTCCGTGAAATCGGTGCCTTTTGCGTCCCTGACAGATAATCAGTTCTAAAGTGGCTTCAACAAGAAATAAATGTGTAATTTTAAAAAACGTACTGTTAATATAGATCCACTCTTCAATATAAGACTAATTAAAAGCCAATAAAATATTATTTTAAATAATTAAAATCACATTTTATATGCTATGGGTAAGGATTTTTACTTTTCAACAGGACTTCTCATTTGTAAAATGTTAGCAAAATTATACTATTTTCACAGTTTTATATTGTCTCAAGTGTAATCCCATTGTTAAGCAATGATTTTGACATAAATAGATATCTTTTCATATAAATATAAGTCATTTTATCATTGTCCCCTGATTTCATATCAGTCCTGTTACTATCACCAAAAAACCCCTATAAAATAATGGTACAAACCAGAAGTGACATCATTTCAAGGAAGTGACATCAGTTTGAGGAAGTGGATTTCACAGTGTAAGCAAAGGTAAGTTTCTCTCTTCTTAAATGTCCTATTTTTCATGTTTTATCAGGATTGTTAGAGAGGGGTCGGCATACAACATCAGTTCCTGTTACCATGTTTTAAAGTGTATATATAAACAATTATCTATTTATCCTAACATTACCAATATCTAGAAGTAATAACCTTTCAGATTACATACCATGTGCCTTTCTGACCTTGACCTGTTAGCTAGTAATGAGCATATTAGCATGGAATCCTCAGTCCTGTTACCATCAGTCCTGTTACTATCCCAGAGCAATAGGGAGCATAGATTCTGGCCCAGCTGCATAATTCAGTCACAGATGGTGTATTTGTTATTTGTGGGAGGAAACATTCAAATGCAATTTAAGGATTAGGACATCAACTAAGGGACATAGCCATTTATAAAGGTTATTTATAATATGACATATGTTATTATTTATACAGTGACATATGAGTCAGCAGCATATGAGCATCAAGCACATGTTTAGGTACCATTGTTTGTTTATGCATCTGTTTTTTTTTTATTTGTATACTGATGCTCCTTACCTTGCTGTCTGATTTGCATAGAATTGACATCACTTTTAATATGCTATACACTTTTACAGTTGTTAGTAACATGCCTGAAGGCAGGGCTCTCCGATAATGAATGTATAATTCATATTGATTTTTCAGAAAACTATGCATGCAAGTGGTCCTCCGAAATCCAGGCCGCGCAATTTGGGGGGTCACACCAACAGGCCATCTTGCATACAAGTGTGCTATACACGGCCCCAAATGCCACACCTACCTGTTTCTGTACGGTGACCTCAGCAAGGCAAAAAGGCCCGGCTGCAATTTGGGAGCATCTCAGGCAAGTGCTGACATACATCAAGCAGGAGCATCCTGCTGTGAAGGTGCTACATTTCTTGAGTGATGGGCCTTGTTCACAATACCGGCAGCGCGGCAACTTTTTCCTCTTCAGCACAGAATTGCACAAATGGGGCTTCACACAAGGCACATGGAACTTTTTCGAGGCCAGTCATGGGAAGGGGGCTCCTGATGGAGTAGGAGGTGCATTGAAGAGAAAAGCTGATGGCCTTGTCAGCAAAGGCCATGACATCACTGATGCAAAGTCTCTGTACAGAGCGCTGATCAGAGCACACACCACCATCAAGCTGTTCTATGTGGATGAGGACGATATAGAACAGGCAGTGCATGCTATGCCTCAGAACATCCCAGCAGTTCCCTCAACTATGCGCCTTCATCAAGTTGTGACCTTAGAAAGGGGTGGCCTTATCTGCCGTGATGTAAGTTGTATGTGTGTAGCTATGAAGAGGCTTCAGTGCCAGTGCCCTGGATCTCAGGCCTTCAGTTTCCTGCTTAACAACCAAACTCCAATACAAGACAACACAGTTGACTGGACAAGTTCCGAGGTCATTGGAAAGTGGTGTGTGGTAAAATATGGAGATGACCTTTACCCCGGGACTGTGATGGCAACAGATGACTCCTACGTCCAGGTGAAATGCATGCACAGCAGAGGTCCGAACAGATTCTCTTGGCCTATTCGAGATGATCTACTTTGGTACCTATATGATGATGTACTTCGTCTCATCCCTGCTCCTTTGCCAGTCACTGCCCGCCATGTGGAGATACAGAGAGATGTATGGTTAGAGCTTACAAAGTAAAATGAGAAGTAGCTCTGTAATTATTTTAGATCAGAGAGGTATCTCTGTCAAATGAAATTGCCTTAGATCAAATTGTTTACCGTCCGCCAAATATTCTTACTTCTCTCACTTCCATTTTCCATTCCATGTTGTTTTTCCGTGGTACTGTTTGCTGTTTTGAATGGTAGCTGTTTCTTTAATATACATTCAATTGTGAGTTTTTACATGTTAAATACTACTAAGTGCATGATTAACTTGGAAGTTTTTACATAGGCCTATAATTTCTTTTGATGAAATTCCTGTCCTTTGTTGAGGCTATTCTCATGATTTATATACTAGAAAAATGTCATACTCACCAGAAACAATCACTTTTTAAAAGTACTTACCCTCGTTATGTCCTGTGGATGATTTTTTTAATAATTGCCAGTTAGCTTTCATATGTCCAAAGATGATTTGTTTTAATAAAGATGTGTTTTCTTCTATGATTGTATTTTTCTATATAATTCTAGATTACCTCCCATATGGAAGTAGATTGGCATGGCCTAATGTTCCATAGGTAACTAGTAGGTATATGGAAGTAAATAAGTTCATAACTCTTGTCCTCAATGCATGCAATTAATTGCAAACCCAAACTAGGAGCCTAAAGACCCTCTCGGTTATTGAGAGATCAGTCCTGTTACTGTCATTCATTTGATATTTTAAAAGCAAAAGGACATTTGATAACCAAACAGATCTCACCATAGTAACCTGCACTATATTGCATTTTGGACAAGACCCCTTTTAAAATATCTGTCTTCTCAAAGTATACATATTTCTTAATTGTAATGTGATGTCGTCCCTGAAATAGGACATTTTCAGTAATCTGAATGGCAATTATGATATAAAACAAAACATTTCTAAATATAACATAATATGAATGAAAAGAGGGACCAAAATACTACTGATAAATGTGTAAACTGTTGCATATGTGTAATTGGAAGTATTATATACTGTATAGTAACACTTTAGTCGGTAACAGGACTGAGGAAAATATCAAAACATGAAATAAATAAACAGTCATAAAATAATAAATGGCATATCTTGAGATGGCACAACACTATTTCTTGTCATGTTAAGATGTCTTAATGTAATGGGTATTGAAAGAAATCAGTTTGAAACAATTATATTTTTCACATTTTCAAAGTTGAAAAGGCACTGATTTCGTGGAATGACCCCGACCATAATCACTAGTTGAATAAAGGTTGAAACGGGATCGACGCGCCGTCGTCAGTCGCCTTCCTTTCAACGTTGAATCGACGTGAACAGCATGAGCAAACTGCCGTTGATTAAAGGCTGAAACGGGGTCGACGCGCCGTCGTCAGTCGCCTTCCTTTCAACGTTGAATCGACGGTGAACAGTATGAGCAAACTGACGTCGAATCGAGGTCCAGTCTCAACGCTGATTCAACATGTTTTGGTTGAAAAGTCGGCGTTGATTCACCGTTGATTCAACGCTCTTTTGCTGTCTGGGTATCATTTCTCCATTGACGCTCCATTGTTCCTCTCGGTCGTATGTGGACCGCTCCGCCGGCAGAGCAGCCGGAGGAGTCGGATACGACCGAGAGGTCGGAGCAATGATATGGACCCGAAGTGAACTGACAGCTGTCTGCTGAAGACATCGCTTTCTCGAATGAGTTTGTTGTTGCTGGTGACGTAAAGAGGTCAACCAGTATGAAGGTATATTTGGTGCAAAAGTCACGAGCACATTTAACTACAGATTTCGCATGCGCACACTAAAGTCACAAACGTGTAACTGTAAATTTGAAGTTGTATTTTTTTTTTCTATACCTTGTTAACACAAATCCTTGTTACGGGTTCACAAATCCTTGTTACGGGTTCACAAATCCTTGTTACAGGTACACAAATCCTATCCTGTGCATCACAACTTCCTGGCCTTATGCACTCAAGACTTTTGCCCCAAATGCACTGCAACGATTGGGGCAAAACACATTTGCACATCCGTGTTTCATAATCTGAGAACATGCACAACATTCGTGCATTTGTAAACCGTAAATTTGAAGTTGTACATATTTTCGTTTTACCTTGTTAACACAAAATAGGGCTACGGGTTCACAAATCCTTGTTACAGGTACACAAATCCTATCCTGTGCATCACAACTTTCAAGTGTCATGCCCTCAACACTTTCGCCCCAAATACACTGCAACGATTGGGGCAAAACACATTCGCACATGTGTATTTCATAATCTGAGAACATGCACAACATTCGTGCATTTGTAAACCCAAATGTGAACTAATGCATCAGAAGTTGTGCATCTGTGAAATATTTTCTCATTATAAAATGGTATTAGATCGCTGTGGTCATTGAGCATTTTCTTGCACAACTACAAGTCAATTGATACAAGTGTTCGAATCTGCTTCTACGAGTTTGCAGCTGTTGTTTTCCGTACGGATACTTTTGCACCATATACACCACCTAGCGAGGTGCAAAACGGAGTTGTACTTGTGCACGCCGAGCGAATCGATTGAAAAGAAAACAAGGCGGCCGGATCTGGATCCTGGATCGCGCCCAGGCATCCCTGCTCATATCAAAGTAAGTAACCTCCGCTTGTTTCCTCATCAATAAAGGACAAGGACACACGATTTATAGATTTTCTTTTCACAAAGTGAGACAGATATTTGTTGTGGTGTTAAGTTAAATTACGACCTTATTATTCACATATTCTTGAATTTCCCCTTGGGCAACCCTGTCTCATCAAAATTACGTTCCCAGGGAACTATTCGGCATTCTCAATTACGTTTGTCTGAAAACGTATTTTGTCCGTGATTACGTTTCATTGAACGTATCGCAAATACGTTCGTTCTCAGCCTATTTTTTTGCCATTTATTTACCTATAGGATTATGTTTGGTTGAAACGTATCCCAGATATGTTAAATGTGAACATATAACACATTATTGTCATTAAGGCATATTTCCCTTTCGGGGAACGTTTCATTGAACGTATTTTGTCCCTGATTACGTCTTGAACCTGAATTGAGCATCTTTTTTGTTATGTATTTACCTCTTGGATAATTTACATTGAATTGAAACGTATCCTCAATAGGCTACGTTAAATATCGAGGTAGACGTGTTTCCAGCTGCTTTGTTTGTCCATGAATTGGATAAACATGAATTGTTTGGAGTTCACATTGTGGGACATACATTGTGGTGTGGGACAATAATAGTTGTTGTTGTTTTTTTAACAAACTTAATTGTCAACAATATTATGACATTACAACATAAACAATAGTACAGTAAGGACAGTACTTCCGGCTGATAGGTCCTTTCAGCCGTAGCCCCTAGCAACCTGACGTCATTGAAACATGGTGCAGGAATCAGAGCTATAGAGTAAACATAGAGTTGTTTATAGAGTTGTTTACCCTATAGCTCTGATACAGGAGTAATAACTAACCAATAGGACAAACATCCGATCGTAACTCGTAAATCTTGAAAGTCACGTGACTTGGACGCAAAACCATGGGAAAAGAATAGGCAGAAAAATGTAACAATCATACAATTTAAGGGCCTTTATTGTAACCCCTCTACGTTTGGCACTTTGGACCAACGTAGTCAGGGTACGTGTTGCGCGTGACGTATAATAATGTCCAAACATTATACTAAAAGCTGGCGTTGTCACCATAGCAACGGTCGCTGACACTCATGGGAACTGTAGTGTAAATTGACGCAACAAACCAATGAAATTACGATATTTCTCGGAAAAGAAGCATAGGCTACATATTTCTTAGCGATGGCTACTACCAGGGCTCTAGAGTGCGACCAATTTGGTCGCATGTGTGACCTAATTTCTCAATGGTGCGACTGAAAAAAATCTTAGGTCGCACTGGTGCGCCCAGCAGTTCGAGGGAAGAAAAAAAAAATCTCTGCGAATCTGAAAGTCTCCCTGTGGTTCAACAACAAACACACATTAGGCCCATATCGTGGTCTAAACTAATCAGAGATAGTGAAGGGCGGGCAGGCGCGCCGGAAGCACCGGTGCACTTTTCGGGGGGTAAAAAAAAAAAAAAGCGCAGTTGTTGACCACGACACCGACACGGCATCGCATTGATTGCAGCATGAACTAGATCTATTTACAGCGCTGTAGCTTTAATTACTTCTGCTCTAGTCCGGCCTCTTGGTCATGATGTCATGCTCAGCCAATCAGATAATTCGCCCGCAAACCAGGTGACTGGTCCAGGTAAAGGGTTATCCTACCGTACGAGCAACCCTATGTCTAGGACCAACATCAATGCGACCAACAAGGCTGCGATGATACTGAAGCTCAGTTCGGTTATCTGCGTCACAACCACACTTACCGTACACATCGCTGTGCTGCTCTACGATACCTTCATTTGTATTTGTTCTTGAAACTTGTGTGTGAGGACTACAGAGATCTTGGATACACGACTCCATCGCTGCACTACGGTGACGTCAATGTTGATCAACGCGGAAAGCAGTTGCTAGCATAGCTGCTAAGCGCTAGGTGCGTTTGTAGGGCTACAGAGGAATGCTACTTGGACAAATGTGTAAACAATGATCCGACAGGCTAAGGTACATGTTAGAGTATACAGTTTGAGAGAATGGGATGTAATTTTTAATCGATTCAATAAAAACAATGTTGTCATATCACTGTGTGGTTATGTTATTAACAGTAGGATGTGGAGGGAAAGGATTTTCAATAATTAATGTATTGATTACAGTCAAACACAAAGGGAACAGGCACAGTTGAGTTGGGTAACTAATTATAGTGTCGTTTGAAAAATTGAAAATTTGGGTGCACCTAACTTTTGTGCTGGTGCACCTAAGAAAAAAAGTTAGGCGCACCAGTGCAACCAGTGCAAAAAGTTAGTCTAGAGCCCTGACTACACAACACTGCTGTATCGTTAATGATCAGGAGTATACATTTACTGTAGTATACAGCGGCCCATGCTGCGGCCCGTCATGTATAAATGCAGGTGCATCCATTTGGGTCGGACTAGGAGCATTCAGGGTCCTGGACCGGCCTGTGGGGTTTGTGTCCCGGGGAAGAAGGCTGCCGACAACAGGAAACGCTTATAACTCACTTTATTTGTTTAGCTTTAAGTTATTTAACTATGAACCAGAAGGAGAGGTATTATATGTATATCACGCTGCGTGGAGGACCCCAAGCGTTGCATCCTCAGTCGCTTTGCTTCCTTCCTTTGCGCTGCCTGGGGTGATCTGACTTGAGCCGGCGGAAGTTCCGCCGGTATTCACTGGGCAGGAGGCGTGGCCTCCATGCCGCACAATGGCCAGCGCTAAGCGCCGCCTCCAGTATATCGTTTGGCGCCATCATGTGTTGAGGTGCAGTTACTACAACTTGTATATTTATTTCTACTCCTGGCTATGTGCAGATATTTTACAGCCTGATGATACATGTTATTAATTCGCAACAGTCCCTCCTTGGTCATCACTGATGACCATACTATAAATTAATAATGCTATGTATCATGTAAGGTCTAAAAATGGTGAGTATAAATTCAAGCGAAAAGAAAAACATCAACATCACCAATCGACTTAGTTCGGGAAAACCTCTTCTAGACAGTAGGAAAACCTGTCGCATCTCTAAATTGGATGGCATTCACCTTGGTGTGTCTCAAAGAATACATGGGCCGTAGCCAACAGTAGACAAATTATCATCACATCATACAATCCATATGTCATACCATTATCACAGTATCCTGAGGACAGAAAGGCATAGTAGTTAATGCATTGTAATTTCCCCATATGAAATCCCTTCAAATACTTATATGCATGTATAACCAAAATCGAATACCTCCAGGTATAAGAACAGACATTACCGTGTTAGCAGCTCTGGCTAACACAGAAGAGACATTAGCGTGTTAGTTAGCAGTAACCCTATATAGATCTAAAAAACGCCCTGTAGACTAGCATGCAATTGCTCAGATGGTTTCCATGCACGCAGGTTACTCAAAGATCATCAGTGTTATCCCCCGTATCTGTAACCAACCTCAAGTCGGACAGTTCATGAATTCAATGCCCATCTTGTGATCCATAGGCAAGGCCCACACGCCAAGGTTACCAACACGTACCCATGTGTGCCTTCCCCACGGATCCACTCCTCACCAGTAGTCAGAACATTTTAGCAGCATCAAAAAATTCATCCGTTTCATTATTAAAGCAATCATGGGACTACAGCATAACACATTCCGAACTTATAATGCATTGTATTGACAACCGTGAAGCATACTGTGTATTTAATAATTCAACATTCAAGTAAAACAGGTGCCATGTCCTCCTAGACACAGGTGCCGAACTCCAGGAAATCAGGTACCACAGCCTGATCAAGTCGGGGCGCTCCACTGTCCCCTGCACACTCTCGGGTACACCTGGTCACCTTTCTCCACCCTGGTTGGTGGTCCATCCTTTGGCTCTGCACTCTGTTTCTCGGAATTGTCAGTTTCTTGAATGTCCCGTTCACTCTTTCCACCATTCCCAGTGAATGTAACTTAACCGCTGTTTGATGGGTTACTGCTGCACCACCCGGTGTTGGCGCTGTAGTTTTGACACAGCAGTGGAAAGAGCTAACAAGTTAAGGTATTAAACACAGCATAACAGCATTAGGCGTTGTCGTAGTAATTCCCAATTTTCTATGTCAATAAACTATTTAGCTTATGCATTAGATCCTTTCCCAACAGATTGCTGAAGTATTTCCCAATGATTACTTTAACCTGGTCCTTGCAAATGTTTAAAGAACATATGTCTGACTTATGCAAATTCAACACTTAAACAAATAAAACGAAAAAAAAACAAAAAATCTGAATGCACAAATATTCCCCCCTTGTAAATAAAATGCAAAAATATTTCCCTCCTTGAAAATAAAATACTCTTGTAAATAAAATGCAAAAATAGTCCCTCCTTGAAATAAAATACACTACTTAAAATAAAATGCACTACTTATTCCCCCCTCGTGACTTTGAAAAAGTCACGCAAAATTAACACAAAGTTAAGCATGTTGCATTCATTCTTCCTGCTTATATTGACCATATTGATGATATCATAAAATATATGCATATGACAGTGATTCTGGGTCCTAGTTTATCAAACCTTTTGGAACAACTATTTTAGTCTTCTAGCGTTACCTTTAAATCTTATGCCCACATTATTTTAATTTACTTTTAGACTAGGTAAACTTATTCAATTGTTCTAATAAGGCCAAATTCATGAGCTAGTCTCACCCCACCGGAAGATCTCTTCCCAGTTACCCTTTCAGCAGCTGAAGAGAGGTCTTTCCAGGTGGGGTTACCATCATCCAGTCGAAAACCACCTCTAGGAGATGAAAAAAGAGTATCATGACGGTAGGGAAGAACTCACCCCCCCCATCAGGATGAAGCACTTCTCTGCAATCCAGTCACTGCCAATGCACAACAAATCATAATTATAGAGTGTTAACATCTTTCAACATCAATCGCTTGTGAATAATCAATCATTAAAAGAATCAAAAGAAAATTAAAAATAGTGTATAAAAACACATCACATTCAGATAAGACTGTCAGCCATGTTGCCTCCTAATATGAAACTTATCAACCGCTGGTAACAGGAATGTTCCTGCTGTTCATTTTGTGTATGCGGTCCATTTCAATGTCCAAATATGAGTTTGAGTCCATTTAGGGCAGGAACCCCAGATCAACTGTCCTCTCTCTAATGGACCCCCCCCTCCATTGTCCTGGGGGAAGAGAGACCAGAACCAACCAGTATCTTTGCAAAGAAAACATCTAACACAATACAACAAACAATATGTAGACAGTGGTTTCTTATTATGTAATTATAGATCAGGCATGTCTTAACCCTATATGGTCTTATATCATTACTAATCTAAGTAGTTCAAACCATGTGTGAAAGTTATATCAAAACAAACTTGCATACAAAGGTGAGTCAAACGATAGGTGTATATGGTGAATGAAGTTAAAATTGAATATATATATATATATATCCACACACAATCATTGAATAGTTTTGCTTACTAAAAATGGATATGGCTCAAATAAACCAACCTCAATTCCCTCATTGTCATCGCCCAAGTCACCTCTAATAATCAAATGGCACCTGTGTGTGTGTCCCAGGTGAAAACCCTCTGGTCCATCTAAGAATCATAGCCTCAGCAACGGTCAGCATCATTGAGCAAAAACAAAACATCGTACATAAAAACAAGACAATGGACACCACATTATGAAGGTAAACTGAGCAACCCAAAAATTGACTGTATTAATTGTTACACCCCTACACTGTGTATCAGGTTATGACTCTACCACACTCCCATATCGTCGCTTGAGGCGGGAGCAAAGTCCCTGGACTGTTAGTCCCCAGCGCTGGTTGACCTCTGGACTACTGTGGACGAGTGGTAGAGGAGATAACTTCTGATTTAAATGAAACTATCAGATAGGGCCGTATTATGCCCATCAACCATCTTATGCACAAATACTCATGAGGGGGGTACCAGGGGTTCGGGGCTTCATGTGACGTGACTGAGCTGTTGGTCTGCTATTTGTCCTATAAAGCACAAAACACTCACACAAACAGTTAAAAGTATAAAACAAATACACAAAGAAAACAAAATCAACAGGAAACAAAAACAAATAACAGACATATATACATAGTTGACCTGATCTTCAACCGTCCTAATGTTCGCATTGCTTTCTTCGTTATGTTTCATTATGTCTATTATTATTATTATTATTATCATTAACATCATTATTATTATTACCACTACTATTATAAGGTAAACCCCTACATAACTCTATAATGCCTCCCTCCTTTGTTAGATCTCCTTATCTAAATTACCTCCTGCGGCTTTATCTCTGCTCTGTCCCTCTCTCTCTAGACCACATTTCTCTCTTTACCTTCTTTAACTTTCTTACACTTTCCCTTCTTCTATCCTTCTGTCTACTTCCCTCTGTCTTTCTAAATAAATCCTCCTGTTATAAGAATTACCACTTACTGTCCCCATCTCATTGTGTCCTGTCCAACTTCCCTTTCCTCCTTTGTTAACCTTATAATTTCTTATCATTAATAAAAACAAAAAGAGGTGTTCATGATCTTTCTTTGGAAGGGGCATGGAGGTCCCCTCCTTCTCTTAAGGTTAAAGGAAAGAATAAAACAAAGAGTTAATGTCAATTTTAACACCTTCCTATTACTGACAAGTTGATGCTTATGAATAATCAGTTTTTACACAACAACACTTTTTATCACAGTAATGACATCTGTTAACATAGTTATTTATAAATGTATATGTCTAGATAATAACATTAAACCAAATTATTGTATTGGGCTCCGTTCTGCCTTCTCCCCTTGCATTCTAGGAGCGCACAACTTCATTCACACTCCATTCACACTTGCAAACGCAGACTGGCAAACGCCATTCCTTTGTCCCCTTCTTCATGGTCAGTCGTCGGGGGAGGGGGAAAGTCTGGGTAGTCTGGGTGGGGGTAAGGGTGGTCGAGGGGTAGGGGGTCTTGGGGGCCATTTTGGGGACTCCCAAAATGGCTGACAGGGATTTGTAATCTATGCTCCCTGCTGTGTTACTAGGCCTACCAGTTAATATTGTGTATATGCCCAACTATGTGTGTGCCCATATGTGGAAGGGCTCCAAATCCACGGGCACTGTTAGGTATATGTCTATAGGTTAGATAGATGTGTTTACCGTCTCTCCCTAGACTTAGCATAGCCATTAGCCTCCACTTGGGCCAAATGGCTAAGAACACCGGAATGTTACCATCCCCCTGGAGAACAATGAGCCATAAACCACCCCCCGTGGTGGGCTATCTTCAGTTCTAAATACCTAGCATATCCGCTAGGCCCTCGTGTTAGCTTATGTGGCTAATGCTACCATGCTTTTGTTAAGAACAAAGACCCATATGAGATAACCCACGTGTTGGGCTATCGTCAGTTACATGTACCATATTCTGCAGACAAAGCTAAGATGCACCCTAGCAAAGTTAGCAAGCGTTAGCACATAAAGGATTATGTACACAAACGTGGGTTATTGTGTTTCATGCAAGTTAGCGTAGTTCTTTGAGAATACAGTGTTAGTAACAATGTTAGTAGCGATCTGTACCCTATCGCTCTCCGTTTTCCACTCTCCTATACTCTAGGGGTTATGCCCCAAATTTATATTCCCAGTTTTGTACTGAGTTTTAATTTTTTTTTTTTTTTTTTTTTTTATTTATTTATTTTTTTTTTTTTTTTTATACTCTAAAGCTCCCGCGCCGAGTTTTTATATTCCCAAGTTTGTATTAAGTTTTAAATTTTATACTCTAAAAGCTCCCGCGCCCGAGTTTTTTAGCCTCCCAGGCTCCGTGCCGAGGTTTAATAATACATACAGTACTGGCCTCTTGGTTCTTCTATTTGTCGTACAATGGCGACTAATATAATTTATAATTTAATCAATCCCAATTTGAGTATTCAGCGCCTGTTCATTTTACGTCGGCTTAACTATAACGACTATGGACCGAAGAACCAAAGCTCTACCACAACGTACGCTAGCAGCTCTGTCACCTAATAATCCTATATCTATCTATGTGCAGTTTTAGCCTGAGCAATGGGCACTGCTTACCTCTTGTTACGGCGCCATGTGGCAGAGCTGATGAGTCGTATGCTGCAGTGCGGCCAAAGTTCCAAGGTTCCAAATAAAGCCTCTCTTTCCCCGAATCACGTCGGGAAGTCACCAGAATGTGGGGTTTGTGTCCCGGGGAAGAAGGCTGCCGACAACAGGAAACGCTTATAACTCACTTTATTTGTTTAGCTTTAAGTTATTTAACTATGAACCAGAAGGAGAGGTATTATATGTATATCACGCTGCGTGGAGGACCCCAAGCGTTGCATCCTCAGTCGCTTTGCTTCCTTCCTTTGCGCTGCCTGGGGTGATCTGACTTGAGCCGGCGGAAGTTCCGCCGGTATTCACTGGGCAGGAGGCGTGGCCTCCATGCCGCACAATGGCCAGCGCTAAGCGCCGCCTCCAGTATATCGTTTGGCGCCATCATGTGTTGAGGTGCAGTTACTACAACTTGTATATTTATTTCTACTCCTGGCTATGTGCAGATATTTTACAGCCTGATGATACATGTTATTAATTCGCAACAGGCCCACCACTGGACCGGCCATCCTCCCCCCGCCGGTCCGGTCCGGGGGGGGGGGGGGGGGGGATGCTCCCAGTCCAGGGTCGGACCTGGACCCCCCCCCCGACAAATGTGTAATCGATATTTAACGTAGCCTATTGAGGATACGTTTCAATTCTATGTAAATTATCCAAGAGGTAAATACATAACAAAAAAGATGCTCAATTCAGGTTCAAGACGTAATCAGGGACAAAATACGTTAAATGAAACGTTCCCCGAAAGGGAAATATGCCTTAATGACAATAATGTGTTATATGTTCACATTTAACATATCTGGGATACGTTTCAACCAAACATAATCCTATAGGTAAATAAATGGCAAAAAAATAGGCTGAGAACGAACGTATTTGCGATACGTTCAATGAAACGTAATCACGGACAAAATACGTTGTCAGACAAACGTAATTGAGAATGCCGAATAGTTCCCTGGGAACGTAATTTTGATGAGACAGGGTTGACCAAGGGGAAATTCAAGAATATGTGAATAATAAGGTCGTAATTTAACTTAACACCACAACAAATATCTGTCTCACTTTGTGAAAAGAAAATCTATAAATCGTGCGTCCTTGTCCTTTATTGATGAGGAAACAAGCGGAGGTTACTTACTTTGATATGAGCAGGGATGCCTGGGCGCGATCCAGGATCCAGATCCGGCCGCCTTGTTTTCTTTTCGATCGATTCGCTCGGCGTGCACAAGTACAACTCCGTTTTGCACCTCGCTAGGTGGTGTATATGGTGCAAAAGTATCCGTACGGAAAACAACAGCTGCAAACTCGTAGAAGCAGATTCGAACACTTGTATCAATTGACTTGTAGTTGTGCAAGAAAATGCTCAATGACCACAGCGATCTAATACCATTTTATAATGAGAAAATATTTTCACAGATGCACAACTTCTGATGAACTTCTATTTGGGGCGAAAGTGTTGAGGGCATGACACTTGAAAGTTGTGATGCACAGGATAGGATTTGTGTACCTGTAACAAGGATTTGTGAACCCGTAGCCCTATTTTGTGTTAACAAGGTAAAACGAAAATATGTACAACTTCAAATTTACGGTTTACAAATGCACGAATGTTGTGCATGTTCTCAGATTATGAAACACGGATGTGCAAATGTGTTTTGCCCCAATCGTTGCAGTGCATTTGGGGCAAAAGTCTTGAGTGCATAAGGCCAGGAAGTTGTGATGCACAGGATAGGATTTGTGTACCTGTAACAAGGATTTGTGAACCCGTAACAAGGATTTGTGAACCCGTAACAAGGATTTGTGTTAACAAGGTATAGAAAAAAAAAATACAACTTCAAATTTACAGTTACACGTTTGTGACTTTAGTGTGCGCATGCGAAATCTGTAGTTAAATGTGCTCGTGACTTTTGCACCAAATATACCTTCATAAACCAGTGGCTCTATTACCACTAGTTGAAATGGGCACAGCGCCACCTATCGTACCGGGGCATTACACGCTTCGGGAAATGAATCGATTTACTCACCGCCATGTATACGCGGACAATTGCAGTTGTCCAATTGCGGAGCATAGACGAGCTATGGCTTTAATCGAAATAATCTGTGCATGTAAACGTACTGTGTTGGCAATTTAACACTTCTCTTGACATCAACAGTATACCAGACAAGCAATGCCAGACTGTGAAGGGGGTACGAAATGAAACGAGGTACTGAGCATCAGCCTTTTGAAGAAGAGCAAGGGCTGCTGGTAGCCTATGTTATGCTGCATTAAAAAACGGAAAAAACGCCCAGAGGAGAATTGTATTTGCCGAATTCTCACCACCAGTAAAGTATAAACAGTACACTCGCGAAGGACCAATGTAGACTTCACTCGTTACAACATCATATAAGCAAATATGCAACAGTTTAGGATAATCACACAGGTTATGCGGGAACATATTTATGTTAGGATACCAGACTCCAAGTCTAACGTCACATATCTCAACCAGACAAAACAACCGCATTGGCATAGGAATCGCACCGTGTGTAGGCTACTAGCTGCAATCTGTAATGCATACTAGCTGGAGCACCAACCAGAATCAGATCACAATCGTAGCTTAGGACCGTGGGTAACCTTTGACCAGATCACGAGCAAACAAAACCAGCAGCAAAGTTTAATTAAACCAATTTCTTACCTTATGTGGCCCTCCACATGCAGGCTAGATGATGTATCCATATCCATTTCGTTATCCAGTGTCACAAACATGCTTTTTACAGGAAGCAAAAGGACCGGCTATTGTCTGTCTTGAAAATGAATTAAGCCACTTCTCCATTATAACGCTATGTACAGACAGCACACGTTTACCCTCCCCCTCCCCCTTGTGATGACATTAAATATTATTTGAAAACAAAAAAAGGCTTAAGTCGCAAGGCTATTAATATGACTGGATCCATCATGTCTAAGAGAAAAGCTGGAACCGATATCAGATCCTTTTTCAGCAGGCAAAAATGCGCTGTAAGTGCAGAGAAACCTACAAATTACCTTGTTTTACGATGTTTGATATTAACTGACTCAGTTAACTGCTAGTTCTCATCTATTGCTAACGTTAACGGTTAGCTAGCAGTAACACTGCAGTTAGCTACATACCGGCGGCTGTAGCTACAGTCTATGCTTTGGCTACTACACATTTCTGTCTTCCACTTTTATTGGTTGACTGGAATACATTTTGTACAGTAGCGATGGTTTCTAGTGTTCTACATACATTCCATAGACAAGTAAGGGATAATGCCCGACGAGGTGGCCATTAACAAGGTTCTTATGCAACGGAAACGTTGTTCATTCGTTTCAATGGGAATCGCGACGGCCTATACTTTCAACATAAAGTGTACATATTTATAATTTGAAATGTGTCCCAGCCTTTATACACAGGTACTATAGGGTCTATAGCATATAACCGCGTTTTCTGATTACAGTTTAATGCATTTTTCACAATTTACCAGCTGTCGTTTTGACGACTAATCACCGCGCCATTCGTTTCAATGGGAATCGCGACGGTCTGTACTTTCAACATAAAGTGTACATATTTATAATTTGAAATGTGTCCCAGCCTTTACACCACAGATACTATAGGGTCTATAGCATATAACCGCGTTTTCTGATTACAGTTTAATGCATTTTTTCACAATTTACCAGCTCTCGTTTTGAAGGCTGAACAGACAATTTGACTGGAACTACTTAGTAG
Source organism: Merluccius polli (assembly GCA_030340625.1). Classification (NCBI taxonomy): domain Eukaryota; kingdom Metazoa; phylum Chordata; class Actinopteri; order Gadiformes; family Merlucciidae; genus Merluccius; species Merluccius polli. Next base: position 500,022 of record JAOPHQ010002280.1, read on the forward strand.
GTGTTCATATATCAGGGATTAATGGACACCCTGCAGCCAATCAGAATCGAGTATTCCCTCTCCGTTGCCATGGTTACCATCTAGCGTTTGAGCCAGCGCAGTAATCTAACTGTAATCAGGCAATTTGACCCGAACGTCTTTCCTAGGTGTACATTAACACTTTTTAACCTACACTCGCCAGCCAATCAGAATCGAGTATTCACCCAGAACATGGTATAACTCAAGTTAATTCCATGATATTGCGTAGCCTTCGCTAGTGCTAGTCATAAAAGCTAGCCTGCCAAGTTCACCGTTCTCTCACGCCATGTTTCTACAGTGGCTCACAGTTGACAAATCAAACGACTAGATACCAAATTGCGTTTTCACATGTTTGCAACCTGCGGATTTACCACTAGATGTCCCTATATGATTATCAATACTGTACATAAAAAAACCCCACACATTTTACCCTAAATCTATGCAAAAACGTTTAATAAAAACCAAACACAAGTGCCAATAAATGTTTGTTTTATTTATGAACCATGTGTCATCAGGAAAATGAACCAAGTGCAACAGCACAAAACAAAGAAGTGCAGGGACAGGGAGCTGTTGTGGAGGTGAGGGTCACATAAGGAAAACTTGAGAAACTATACACAACAACTATTTACAACTAAACATTCCGAAACTATACACAACTATTTACAACTAAACATTCCGAAACTATACACAACAACTATTTACAACTAAACATTCCGAAACTATACACAACTAAACATTCCGAAACTATACACAACAACTATTTACAACTAAACATTCCGAAACTATACACAACAACTATTTACAACTAAACATTCAGAAACTATACACAACAACTATTTACAACTAAACATTCAGAAACTATACACAACAACTATTTACAACTAAACATTCAGAAACTATACACAACAACTATTTACAACTAAACATTCAGAAACTATAACACAAAACATTACTAACAAAGTTTAACATTTTTCATAAGGAACAGGAACTGAGTGGAACAGAACTAAACAAAAAAGCACAGGAACAGTGGGTTGAGAACGTGGACGAGGTGCAGCAGGTGAGGTTTCTGAAAAAGATGCTATTGCACAATTTAAAAACATACACTACAGACAATTATAGTGAGGTGGGCAGGGCTACAACTACACATTAAAAGACTAAATAGTAAGTTGTAAATAGTAAGATGTAAAAAAAGCAACACAATGGCAATAATGAACAATAAAAAAACATTTCAGAGAACTATTTACAGAAATATTACCAAATTATCATCAATGTCACTGACTACATTACAGGAGGATGTGCCTCACCAGGAGGGACAACAGGATAACCCTTCCCAAACAGAGGAAGAGCTCAATACCCCTGAGGATATTTTAGTTTCCCCATACCAAACAGCTGCACAGCTAATTGAGCCACAAACTCTACCCAACCGCACTCTCCGATTCCAGGAGAGCTGGTTCAAAGACTACCCCTGGCTACATTACAGTCCTGCAATTAAGGGAGTTTTGTGTTTCTACTGTATAAATGCCTTTAAACGTAATATTTCAACAATGGCCAGAAATGCTGAACAAACCTTCATCTCCTTGGGGTTCAGGAACTGGAAGAAGGGTAGGGAGCTGTTTGACAAGCACACCCGCAGTAAGGCACACATTGATGCTGTAAACACACACACACATACACACAAATCAGTCAGAATGCAACGTTGCAGCATCCCAGAAAGTGCACAAGAGGCAGCCAGGTCAGCACTGGTACAGATTGTTAGTTCAGTGAGGTACCTTGCTAGACAGGGCTTAGCTCTCAGAGGCCATGAACATGATGAGGGAAACTACAAGCAACATCTGGAGGAGAAGGCTGAGAGTGACCCGAATCTGGCAAGCTGGTTGCTGAGAAACCATGCCTACACAAGTCCCGAGTGTCAGAATGAGCTACTGCAGTTAATGAGCAACACCATTATCAGACAAATAGCTAAAAACATCCATTCATTACCTGTACTGCAGTACTCCCTTATTATGGATGGAACACAGGATATATCTGGCATGGAACAGATTTCAATTTGCCTCCGGTATGTGGATGCTGACCTTGAGCCACAGGAGGACTTTGTTGGTCTGTACGAGGCCTCTTCAACGACCGGTGAGAACCTTTTTAGAGTCGCCTCTGATGTGCTGCTCCCAGTGGCGGAACAACTGTATGCAGGGCCCTAGGGCAGAAATGGATAATGGGCCCCCCATTCCCACACACCCACACGCACAAACACATGCACGCTTCCTATGCCAGTGATAAGAGTGGAGTGCCACTGTAGATCTAAACACTCAACATCAGCATTTTCTTCCTCATAAGGTACACATATATTCTTATTATTCTGCTTTACATCTGACGCCAACCCTCCCCATTAATCCGGGCTTGGGACCGGCACTTAATTCAGATGGCTTGCCTTCTTAAGTGGCTGGGTTAGGCTAAACTATGTACATATATTACAAAGATGCAGCAAACATTGAACAGAACTAGTTTCAACTGTTTTTTTTTAAAGTGTTTTTTTGTGTGTGCATATAGCAGCTTATATTACATTCATATTTTGGTGGGCTATTAGACCTATGTTTAAACTGGCCGTTTTTGATTGGCTGCTGTGTGAAATTCCCTATATAGGTCTATATTTGTGTATATTTTGAAATGATAATCAGACCTACAATTGAATAATAATAATAATAAAAAAGTCAAAACGCAATTTTTGTAATTAACCTAAAATACAGTAACCATAAGACCCACCCTCATTGTGAAATCGTGTTCAAAAGCATTTTCCCGCCGCGGCCTAATTAAATGGCATTCGACGCGCCTTGCGTTCAGCGAAGTCATTGACAATTTGAGAGATGTCAAGCTTTCTTGCTCGCTCATTTTCAATGGACAATATAGCCAATCCACAAAGCCTCTCTTGAGCCATTGTACTCCGGAGATAGGATTTGATCAACTTCAATTTCGAGAAGGAGCGCTCTGCTGTCGCGACTGAGACGGGGATAGTGAGAAATAACAAGAACGCAGAGCACACCTCGCTAAATGCTGAAGTTACTGCGGGATTATCAACTATCAGCAGCTTGGCCAGGCTTATGACGGATGTGTGTCTTGATATCTGCTCCTTAAAACATGTCCTAAATGACACAAGCTGACCCGCAAAGCTGGAGTCAATATCTCTACAGTAGTGGTCACTTAATCGACGGGCCGCTTCATACAGTTCCTCGTCCTTTGCATGCTGGAGTGTGTTGAGCAGTCCTGTTTAAGCTGACAAACCTATGGGAGAGCTGCTGGATGATAACATCAAGACAACCATAGAACACGTTAACCCTGAAGTAATGCTCTCCATCTGAAAGCCGACTGTCTTCACAGAGGTCATGAAAGTGGCGCTTCACTTTTCTCAATCTGGTGTTTTCAAATTGTGTTTGACTGCCCCATTTCAAAGCCAATGCCAGCGTGAAAGACTTTGCCTCATCAAACTTTGTTCTGTATTCTTTGAGAGTTCTTATAGCATTCTGCAATAATGCAGACGCTTTGAGGAGGTCCATACTTTTCTCCTGCATTAATTTTGAGACCGCATTTGTACATTCTAAAATTTTTGTCTGAAGACTGATCAAAAATATGAATTGGAATTTAGAAATGTTTTTTCTGAGCGCATCTGCCTCATCTCTTTCAGTCTTTTTATCGCTTGTGAGTGAGAGTTTGTCAAGAGCTTTAATGACGTCTCCATATCTGTATTTTAATGCAACAAGCACATCGTAGCGGGAGGACCAGCGGGTTGGGCAGAGGCGTTTTAAAGTTATGTCCCTGCTCTCTGGGCTCAGAAGGTCTCCAAGTAGTGCCCACCTCTTAATACTGTGGCCAAAAAGTTGTACAGCGATTCAACCACATCATAAAACTGTCTCACCTCTTGGACGTTTTTAACAGAATCGTTGATCACTAAATTCAGATTGTGGGCCGCACAGTGGACATACAAAGCAAGAGGCTCCCGCTCCGCTATTCTCGCTTGAACACCAGAATAAATTCCGCTCATGTTCGCAGCGCCGTCATATCCCTGTCCACGGCACCTGGAGAGCTCTAAACCATGACCTTCAACGCAACTCACAATTTTGCTCTCCAGTTCAGAAGAAGATGAGTTTACAGTGAGCTCAAATCCAAGAAAAGCCTAAACTATTCTGATATCTGTAGCAACACCAACTTCATCCCTGTCAATTGCAACATACCTGAAGACCTGGCTCAGATGGTCCTGCTTTGCTACGTCTTGAGTGGTGTCCATAATAATGGAATAAAACGGGGACGAATTTATTTCATTGACTATGTCACTTTTGACTCTCTGAGATAATATGTAAATTATCTCATCCTGAATAGCATGGCTCAAATATTTAACTGATCCCTCTGGCCGACTAATCAGTTCTTTCAAGACAGGGTCGTAGTGGGCCAACAGTTCGATGACGGACAGAAAGTTCCCTGCATTTCCATCCCCAATGCGTTCTCGATGACCCCTAAATGCCATATTACATGACGCTAATGTAAGTGTAACGTTCACAATGCGCTCCAACACTTGCCTCCAGAAGTTAGCCGCATTACGAACGTCCCTCTCCATATCAGCGTCTATTGTACCATGGAGTTTCCACTGCTCATAGACCACGCACGCACCGAGATGAATCTGGGTAGATTCATGGACCGCGATTTTGGAGGAGATATGTTTCCAATCTCTAACTCTCTTTACCCAGGCATTGTTGTACGTGGGGGCTTGTCGATTGGCAAAAAGCCAGCAAGGCTCGCAATATGCGCAGTCAAGATTGGGCGAGTAACATAACCAGCTGCGGGGCAATTTAATGCCAGCTTTGGTGGTGGACATATAATAATGCGTTGAAAAGCTTCGATTGCCTGTAACAGGAAAATGACCATTTGGCTTGCATGGACCAGTTTGAAGTATGTACCTTTTCACATTAGCATCGACAATGTTTTCTGGGAAATTACCTCGGTCTGTTGGGAAAACGTTATTTTGATTTGTGCATGTGAATCCCAGGCTGTGAACAGTAGTGTTTTGTATCTCAGATAACTCTCCTTGTTCTCCACTACCCTCCTCTATCTGACTTTGGCTAGCCTGTTTAGCGCTGCTGCTAGGCCCCACACTAATGCTACAACAGGGCAAAGCATGGTCATCATCACTAACATGAGAAGTAGCAGTTTCCTCACCACCAAGTTGAGAGGTAGAAGGCACAACGAAAAAAGAGTCCAACTTTGTCAGTTTAGATTTAACCTCCTCTTTATTTTTATTTTCTTTCCTCTTTTGCGCCCCACTTTTACTTTTAAACATTGTGAAATGCACGTTCACCACCAGACATGTACAATTCTCACCACGACATATGTACACTACTAGTCTGTGCAGTCGCAATTTGATGATGCGTTCAAGAAGCCGCCAGATAATCGTACCCATCATGCACGGTTCTCGGAAAATTACTTAAACGTAATCTTTTTAAAGAAATACAAACCACAACAACATAGTTAACTACAAAACTATACTAGTTAGTACATCATAATACTGCTTAAGGTATTTTACAGATATTTTCCCTGAAGTAATGACTCACCATTGTAACGATCAGTGCAGGAGGACCCACGAAGCAGAGGCACAGACAATCGAGTGGCAAAAAGGGAGGTCGTTTTATTCCAGGGTCGAAAACCGGAGGATCAATCAATTAACAGGCAGAGGTATCAAAAACGCTGGGCTAACTCGTGGTCAAACAAAACAGGGTCAATTACTCGGGAAGTCTAGGAATCACAAGGAAGAAATGCTGGAAACGCTCACTGGAAACAGACAAGACGATCTGGCACAGAGGGGTGGGAAAGCACAGCTTAAGTACACAAGGGCTGGGGAGACAACGACACACAGGTGAGAGACATCAGGGTAATCATAGACAGGAAACTCAACAGGGAGAGGGGGATGATTGACAGCTCACAAAAATAACAGGAAATAAACAAGACAGGACAGAATCTAACACTAAACAACCCTAACGGGTCCTGACAGTACCCCCTCCCCTACGGCCGACACCCGACGGCCCAGGATCGTGAGGGTGGGCCCGCCGAAAGTCTCTAATCAACTGAGGGTCCATAATGTTCTTAGAAGGGACCCAGGACCGTTCTTCCGGTCCGTAGCCCTCCCAGTCGACCAAATACTGTAGTCCCCTGCCCCGCCGCCTGACTGCCAACAGCCGCCGCACCGTATAGACCGGACCCCCATCGATGAACCGAGGAGGCGGGGGGGGCTTGGCGGGTGGGACCAGAGCACTCACACGAATTGGCTTCACCCGACTGACATGGAATGTAGGGTGGATGCGGGAGGACCTGGGGAGGGTGAGTCTCACGGCAGAGTCATTAATAACCTTTGATACAGGGAATGGACCTATGAACTTAGGCGCCAACTTACGAGATTCTGTGCGAAGAGGTAGATCCCTGGTGGAGAGCCAAACCTTCTGGCCTGGGCTGTAGGCCGGAGCCACTCGGCGTCGGCAGTCAGCTGACTTCTTGTATGCAGCAGATGAGCGGAGAAGGGCCTGTCTGGCACGAGTCCACATCCGCCGACACTGCCGCACCATAGCAGTGGCTGATGGGACATTTACCTCCTGTTCCAGGTCTGGGAACAGAGGGGGCTGGTAGCCGAAGACGGGATTCTGGGATGAGAGGCACCGGAGCCCAGTCTCCAGCTCCTGGTTGAGTCTCTCCGCTTGGCCATTTGTCTGGGGGTGGTAGCCCGACGTCAGGCTCACTGTAGCTCCTAGCAGCTGACAGAAAGCTTTCCAGAAGCGTGCCACGAACTGGGGCCCCCCGGTCAGACAACACATTTCTGGGGAAACCATGAACTCGAAACACATGATTAAGGATTACCTCCGCGGTCTCCTTAGCAGAGGGCAACTTAGGCAGAGCAATGAACTTCACCATCTTGGAGAATCGATCTACAACGGTCAATATGGTGGTGTTACCTTCAGATAGAGGGAGTCCGGTCACAAAGTCCAGGGAGATGTCTGACCAGGGGTGCCGTGGGACAGGGAGTGGATGGAGGGAGACCCGCAGGAGGGGCGTTGGAATGCTTGTTCTGTGAACATATAGAGCACGCAGCCACGTAATCCTCAACATCCTTCCGGATTGCCGGCCACCAGAACCTCTCCTGGATCCTGAAAAGCGTTCTGCGAACACCGGGGTGGCAGGCTACCTTGGATGTATGGGCCCAGTGAATCACTGGACCCCTCAACTCTGAGGGCACATACAGTCTGTTAGGGGGACCACCAGGAGGAATGTCAGCAGCTTGGTTAGCCTCTTTAACTCTAGCCTCCACCTCCCATGAGACTGCACCCATAAAACAGGTGACCGGCAGAATAGGGCTGGTTCTATCCATGTCAGTCTCAGAGGCATGAAGGCGGGACAGAATGTCAGGCTTAATGTTCTTAGTTCCTGGACGGTAGGACAGAGTAAAGTGAAATCTTGAAAAGAACAAGGCCCCACCGGGCCTGACGGGGATTCAATCTCTTAGCACTCTTTAAATATTCTAAATTTTTGTGATCAGTCCATACCACAAATGGTTGCTCTGCTCCCTCCAGCCAGTGTCTCCATTCCTCTAGGGCGGTCTTTACTGCAAGCAACTCCCTATCCCCCACAGCATAGTTGTGTTCTGCAGGAGACAATTTCTTTGACAGGAATGCACAGGGGTGAATCTTATTGTCTTTACCCGAACGTTGAGAAAGGACTGCCCCGATCCCAGTGTCAGAGGCGTCAACTTCCACCAGGAACTGGCGCGGACCGGTCTGGAAGAGTGAGGACGGGAGCTGAGGAGAACTTCTGTTTCAGGCGTTGGAACGCTGCATCTGCCGGAGGGGTCCAGGAGAAAGAGACCTTGGAGGAAGTGAGAGCATGGAGAGGAGCAGCAACAGCACTGAAATTTCTTACGAACTTTCTGTAAAAGTTGGCGAAACCTAGGAAGCGTTGCACCTCCTTTCGTGATGATGGGGTTGGCCAATCCAACACTGCCTTCACTTTCCCCGGGTCCATCTGCAATCGGCCCTCTGAGATTATGTAGCCCAGGAAAGACACTGAGGGGCGGTGGAACTCACATTTTTCTGCTTTCACAAAGAGCTTGTGCTCTAGGAGCCGGCGGAGGACCTTCTTTACGGTTAGTACATGGGAGTGGAGATTAGGGGAGAAAATCAATATATCGTCCAAATAAACAAAGACGGTTCGATTCAACATATCTCTCAGAACATCATTTATTAAGGCTTGAAAAACTGCAGGGGCATTTGTCAGTCCAAAAGGCATAACCAGGTATTCATAATGGCCTATGGGAGTGTTAAATGCAGTTTTCCATTCATCCCCCTCCCTTATTCTTACCAGATGATAGGCATTCCTCAGATCGAGCTTAGTGAAAACTGTAGCTCCTTGTAACTGGTCAAAGGCGGAGGCGATTAAAGGGAGGGGGTATTTGTTTTTGACTGTGATGTCATTAAGGCCAGTGTAATCTATGCACGGACGGAGTGTCTTATCTTTTTTCTCCACAAAGAAGAAACCCGCTCCTGCAGGGAGAGGAGGAGGGCCTGATTATTCCAGCCTTGAGGGAGGAGGTGATATACTCCTCCATAGCCTGCTGCTCCGGGCTGGAAAGGGAGTATAATCTTCCCTTGGGAATTGCAGCTCCTGGAAGGAGATCAATTGCACAGTCATATGGTCTATGGGGAGGTAGAGAGGTTGCTCTGGACTTACTGAAAACTTCTCTTAGCTCCAAGTAACACTCTGGGACCCCCAATAAGGTCAGGGTTGCCAGGAACACGGGATGTGTCTGTTGGGGCCTTTAAGGCGTAAAGCTGAGGAAAAACAATTCCCCCTACAATCCTTCCCCCAGCTCAGCACCCCTTCCTGTGGACCAGTCAAGGTGAGGGTTATGGAGTCTCAGCCAAGGGTATCCTAGAATGAGAGGGTGGTGAGTCGAGTGATACAAGTAAAAACTCAGCAACTCTGTATGGCCATCTCTAAAACTGATCGACACTGGAATGGTTTGGTGGGTTACATGACACATGAGGCGACCATCTAGGGCTGTGCTGAGAGCGGCTGGGACATAGGACCATTATCTAGCTGTAGCTGCCTCTGCTAGCTTATAGCTCATCAGGTTGGCATCTGCTCCAGAGTCCACTAAGACCGGGTGATTAACAGTCAGTGTCTTTGAACTTAGAATCACTTGGGATAATTGTCTCTTAGAAACATGAGAAAAGGTGGAGGGGACTCACCCGTGGCTGAGTAGAAACACTGGGGGGAGATAGCTTCATGGGGCAGGAGGCGATGAAGTGGCCGACCTGAGCACAATAGATGCATCTTCCCTCCAGCATTCGACGCTGGCGCTCTGCTGGAGACAGGCGGGTATGGCCGATTTGCATCGGCTCTGGAGCCTCGGGCAATGAGGGCAGCACAGCAGGTGAGTGAGAATAACCAGGTGGTGGAGACCCCCGAGGAGGCGCTTGCCTGCTGACCCGGAAAGGGTCGGGGACGAGGAGAAGGAAGACCGATGGCGCTCCGTCAGACGCTTATCAATCCCTGGACGCCAGGGCGACCAGGGCATCCCAGCTCAGCGGGTAGGTCCAGTGGTGTAAGGTGATCCTTGATCGTCTCTGTCAACCCCCATTGTAAAAGGCATCTACCAACGCCGGCTGGTTCCAGCCCGCTATCGGCGGCTAGTGTTCGGAATTCAATGGCGTAATCTAATACGGACCGTCTGCCTTGTTTTAATGCCACCAAAGCTTTAGCCGGCCTCACGCCCCTTGGGGCTGGCGGGACTGGAAAAATTGTCTTAAAAGTCTCTACAAACTGCGGCAATGAGTAAACATATGGCAGACCTGCGGCTCCACTTCGCTGTCGCCCAGGCCCTTAGCCCGACCCGACAGGTAGGAAATGAAGTATGCAACTTTTGCTCTGTCAGATGGGAAGGCAGCGGCTTGGAATTCAAACTGTTAATCTCCACACTGAGACAAAAAGGGGGCGACAGTCACTGGACTCTCCGGGAGAAACGTTCTGGGCTAGATAAACGCAGACACTGGGGCTCCGGAGGTTGGGGAGAAGGGGTGCTGGTTCCACTGCTGCAGCCGCAGCGCACCAGGATCTGGAGGATACGCTGCCAGGGCCTGCTCGAAGCCTTGAAGCCGGTTGATGACGTAATCCAGCTTAGCATTCAGAGTGGCACAGGTGGACTCACTCTGCCGGGCAGCTTCGGCCATTTCCCGGCGTACACCAGCCAGCTGTTCATCCTGCTGGTGGAGCTTCTGTCCCTGGGCTCTCAGGGCAGCACATACCTGATCCGGCTCTGCGGGGTCCATGTCTAGGCCAGATCGTTCTGTAACGATCAGTGCAGGAGGACCCACGAAGCAGAGGCACAGACAATCGAGTGGCAAAAAGGGAGGTTGTTTTATTCCAGGGTCGAAAACCGGAGGATCAATCAATTAACAGGCAGAGGTATCAAAACGCTGGCTAACTCGTGGTCAAACAAAACAAGGTCAATTACTCGGGAAGTCTAGGAATCACAAGGAAGAAATGCTGGAAACGCTCACTGGAAACAGACAAGACGATCTGGCACAGAGGGGTGGGAAAGCACAGCTTAAGTACACAAGGGCTGGGGAGACAACGACACACAGGTGAGAGACATCAGGGTAATCATAGACAGGAAACTCAACAGGGAGAGGGGGATGATTGACAGCTCACAAAAATAACAGGAAATAAACAAGACAGGACAGAATCTAATACTAAACAACCTAACGGGTCTGACACTGATTTTTGCAGAGGGGGAATCAGAATCAGGTGTTTTTTTGTTGTTGTTCTACCATTTAAAGGCATATATGAAAATCAAACAAGTAAAAGACTCACTGACTTTGAATACACAGCTTTATTGATATTTCTTGACGACCCCTAATTCAGAAGATTTGATAGTCCAGTATTGCATTCGGCAATTACCTACATTTACTTTTATTGCCGGCTTGTAAGTAGCTTTTTAGATTAGTTTTTTTGTTGATTACAAAACATAATTAGCTAATACTGTGCTTTAGTATGCGATAATATTTAAGCCATGCAAGAGCTTTTGTAAATATGTACAAAAGCATGCATAACTTTTTTTACATAACAATCCATTTGTGTAAAATGGAAAACATGACTGCCATTATTAGGAATGATCCTTAAGTCACCAACAGGCAGACGGGGGAAAAGTTAGGAGGGGAAAAGTTTGAAACATGAGTACTTCAATTAAAATATTCATTAAGACTAACCTGTTTAGCCATTCATCCATGACAGATGACTACCAGTCTGGCTTCAGTTGACTCCTAGATGCATTGAAATGTAATGAATTCAAGTTCATTCAGTAATTATGAGATAAAAAGTCATAATTATGAGATAGGAAAGTCGAAATTATGAGATAGGAAAGTCGAAATTATGAGATAAAAAGTCAAAATTATGAGATAAAAAGTCAAAATTATGAGATAGGAAAGTCGAAATTTTGACTTTCGAAGAACGCATGCTCCAACTGCTGCCGCTGTCGTTTTCATACAAACATGGAGTACATTGAGGAGTACTTTAGACGTGGTTTTACCACTAATGAAATGTTTGATTTGCTTGCCGTTTCGCATGGAGTTATATTAAGCAAGCGTACCCTTGAGAGGTGTTTAAGCAAGAAGAGGTTCTGGCGTCGGAAAAATAAGACGGATGTGGTTGAGGTGGCAGCATTCATTGAACAGCTGGAAAGTGCTGGTCAGTGTCAAGGGTACCGATGGATGCACCAAAAGTGTTGGTTGAATGGAATTGTGACCGACAGAGAGACTGTTCGAATATTGCTACGATTATTGGATGGTGAAGGTGTTGATCTGAGGTCAAGAAATAGACTACGACGGCGTGTTTACCACAGCTGTGGTCCAAACTACGTCTGGCACATTGATGGCTACGATAAGCTTAAACCATTTGGAATAGCAATCAGCGGATGCATAGACGGATTTTCAAGAAAGATGATATGGGTGGAGGCCTATAAAACAAACAATGATCCGAAGGTCATAGCTGGATACTTCACAGATGCTGTGGTCAATGCTGGTGGATGCCTTCCAGAATTAGACTTGCTTTGGGGACAGAAAATGGCCATGTAGCTGAAATGCAGCGCTTCCTCTCAGAATACAGACAGTGCAATCTTTGGTCCGAGCACTGGAAACCAGCGAATTGAACAATGGTGGCTGACCTTGCGAAGTCAGTGTGCACAATTCTGGATAGAACTATTTGACAAACTGCGGAAGATGGCTTCTTTTCAGACAACTTCTTGGACAAATCTGTGATCCAGTTTTGCTTTCTTCAAACAATCCAGGTAGGCTGTCATTTATGTTTGTTTATATTCCGCAACCCCCCCAATCAGAAATGTACGAAATAGTTCGACTGGCCCTGATGAGTAGGCCTAGTCGGACAGGGCTGTAGAGTACATCATACCTAACCTACCCAGTAAAACATTTGTTGCACTGCTGACAATATCTAGTACATCATAGTATACCACTACGGCCAGACAGTATACTCTGGTCCTTTATCATTTAAGCACATGTTTATTTACACATGGCATTACCCAAACTCCCCCCAAATTAAACAATTTCAACCAGTCCATCGAAAATTATTAGGATCACTGTAGGCTACTGAAACTGTAATACTGCCCAGCATGTACATACTGAATGTTATGTGTCCTCTAGGAAGATATTAATGGGATTGTGTCGACCTGGAATGACCACAGAATCCGTCAAGTCCACAACTCGCGTTCACCTCATGGACGTCCCTCCATATTACATGCAGTCCCTCAGCTGTACGGAGGAAGAGATTATTTGCAGAATGTGGACCTGGAGAAAGTTGAAGTCTGCCTTGAAGAGTGTGTCTTCAAAGACTTTCCATGTGATGAAGATGTGTTTTACATTTGTGTGGACCTAATGTCAGAGCATAATCTGACATTAACAAATGTGTTTGAAACAGTTAACCTGGATATCACACTCAGACAGCTGATAAATAATGATCTTGGTATAAATCATTAATTTCATTGGACCTGGCTTATGTCACCTGTTGTAGGCAAGCATTTCAGAGCTGTTTTTTGTTTGTCCTTTGTATCCACATTTGATATATAGTAGCCTAACTGATTGCCAATTACGATGTGTTTTACTTGTAATACCTGCTTTCAAAGATGCAACTTCCTATTTTCCTTTTTTCCACACCGAATGCATTAGCAGACAAATTATTTTGTTGTTCCAACATTCAACATTTGCAAAAATGAGTAAAAATACAAAATCCTAACATGTATTAAATGATTTATTTATTTAAACGGTCACAAATAATACAAAACTATACATTGCAACTTTAATGTCATCTTAACATGTTTACAGAAGGAAGCCTTCATTTTTTTGTGTTGTTTTTTGTAAATAACATCACCTCTATGGAGTAAAAAAGTGGTTGCAATGTGAGATGTGAAGTCATACACTGTTTTTTTTTTTTTTCAAACAAGAAATAATTCCAACCAAAATCCCTGACATGGTACTGGTAATGACTCTTCCCAGGTAGACATAACTGAAGAACACAATAGTCCACAAGGCATTTTGTTATCCTTAAAGCAGACAACAAGGATTTACAATTCTCTGCATGTATTCTCTGCTGCATAGCACTTGGAGTTAACCACTTCAGTTCTATTCTGAAAACAACATTCAACAAAAAAATGTAAGAAAAATGTAAACAAACAAAAAAAGACTCAGTAAAAAGCTGTTATGCGTCCTTCACAAACATAAAAAATGTTCCTGCTGGCTAAAAAGCTAAACAATATCCATGACCCATACATTGCTTTCTAAGATTCTGTTCATCTCATTTCTGAAATCTGGGTAGCTGTCATAACTGACTGGTAACTCCAGGTAACAGCCACATGTGTGAGCAACAGGTCTCCTCTGAAGTCCCTGAATTTGTGTAAAGCTGACAGTGATGTTTTTTCCAATGAACAAGTCTGATCCAGTACAAAATCTAAGAAAAGACGAGAGGTGCTGGGTGTCTGAATCCCTAAGGTATGCATTTACATACTTGACTATTTGTTTATCTTGTAAATTCTGGGTGGTAGGGTAAACGATTGATTTCATGATCTTCCGTGCTGTTGGCTGCAGGCCCTCATAGAGTGCTGCAATCCCTTTTAACTCTGATCTAAGTGGTGTGAGCATATTACTCCACTGTTCAATGACAAATGCAGGCTCCTGTATCAATTTTTGGTGAGCTAGCTCCCTCAAGATTTGCTTAATGTTATCTGCTGTCGGCATCCTCCGACATCCGTGAACATCCAAAATGTCCAACAATCTTCTTGGTCGACACCTTCAAAATCAGAACAAGATTCAAAAATCACTCGCTCTGACTCTGACACATACTTGAAAAAAGTGTCCACTAGATCACCCTCCACTTTGCCTAAAACTGCCTGCTCCAGAATTACTGGTGCAATTTTTACAGGAAGGTATTTCTGTTCTTGCCAGCCAAATGTGATAATTCTACCTACACTCTCCCATTGTTGTTTACCAAAATCATGGCGCAGGTATGGGACTTTGCAACAATTTCCCACTGTGCACTGCTCATAAAAGTCATTCCAAAACTCTGAAATAACATCCCTGAAAACCCCTCCGTCATCCACAGCATTTTCAAATGTTCCATCAGGAAGCATAACTTTAAAGCAAATGTTCCCCTCCAGGACACTCGCATCAGAAAACACTTGAAGAAGTTCTTTCAGAATCTGTCCACGATGAACAACAATTATTTTCTTCACCATTCCTGTGTGACTGGCTTGTTCATGTGACAAGACTGAGTCAAATGACTGTTCTTCAGAGAGGGGAAGAGTATCGTCATCATCAGCACTTGAGTGCTCCATCCCTGAGACACTCTCTCTGCGGAAAGTTACAATGCCACTATCATCTAAGATATCCTCTAAAAGAAATGTTTCTGGCAAAAGGGGGGAAACACTTCCAATGTTCATATTCGCCAACACTGTACTGCTTCCAACAAATATGACTTCTGAACTATCCCTCTCCATAGCATCTGCTACTGAAGTGTCTGAAGGACAGATATCAGGTGTGTGGTGTCTCTGCAGCAGTTACAGCACTATTCACACAGGCATTTTCTCTCTTCTTTGTTGTTAAATAGAAACGCAAGAGATTTAACTTGGTATTTTCATAGATTTCCCCGACTGTAATACTTTCATCTACTGAATGCTGTTGAAAGTCAGTTACATCACAGTCAAAATCATCAAGGTTCCCCTCTGCATTTCTTCCACCTGGAAAGAACAACCACAGCTTTATCAATCAAGACTGGTTTTTTACAGTCCTTCTGAACACTTAATTTTCTGGTTCCACCTCCCTTTTTGGCTCGTACCTGCACAAATTCCCCTTCCCTAAAATGTAACCATCCCAGTTCAATTTTTCGCTCATTCTTCTGAGCATTCCTTGATGAGGTTTGACACTCACTCT
Source organism: Merluccius polli (assembly GCA_030340625.1). NCBI lineage: Eukaryota > Metazoa > Chordata > Actinopteri > Gadiformes > Merlucciidae > Merluccius > Merluccius polli. Next base: position 515,552 of record JAOPHQ010002280.1, read on the forward strand.
CAGACACACAATCAGTTCTTTTACCTACAATCTTTGCTCTAAGCCGCTCAAAGACTTTTGACTTGTGACTTCTGGGTTATTTTTCCTTCCGTCTGCAGTATCCAAAAACAGCGAGTCGGTCACCATAGGAAGGCAGATATTCTCTTAGCTGGTCATCTGTCATAAGGTTTATGACGCTGGAATCAATCTACAATAAACAAATTATAAATACATACATGTGATTTGTCAACATTACACATTTATACAGCATACAAATACCTTCTCCTCTTCCATGCTCTTAATGTTTTCCTCAGGCACATCCCGTGACCTTAAGTAGTCGCTCAGTCCATCCATCTTTCTTGCATCTCAAAACTTCTCTGTGCCTATGTTGAATATAATTACATCTTAAGTGTTAAGTCTTAATTATACTGATATGCCATTAAGGCTGGAATTTACTTGCTTTTAGACTAAGCGTATATGCCTTCATGTGACATGCAGTGTCCTGTGTGCAGACTTGCTGCAGCATTTATGCAGTCAAATTACACGTTGGAGGTCTCCACTTGGGGCGGACAGAGTAGGCTAATATCAGCTCTGCACATCGGGCAAAGATTGGTATGACACACAGGCTAGCACATGGGTCTTGCGGTCAGTTTTTTTGCGCGCGATTACTACAAAATCATTGAACACTGACCCCTGGCAGGCACAATGCGTAGCCTACACTGCATGTAAATTCCAGCCCTTAAATTCAAACAGCTTTCACATAACAGCTGAAGCAGTTGATTCATGGCATTTATTCATGTCATGTATTGCACAGAAACGTGTCTATTGAACAGTGATGATACGAAGTTAGCCACGGTTCAAAACATAGCCTAGTGAGTGACGCTGGCACAAATTAGCAAGTGACTGAGGTACACGTTTTGACAACGTTGTCCACAGTTGACTACTACATGGTCACAAACTTTTTCTAAATCAGTGTCGGTAGTGTGACTACATTTGAGTTAACTGGTAAGATCACTGCGAGTGCAACGTTTCTGAACTAACGTTAGCAGAGATATTAGCTTGGGCTAAGCCTGGCTGTATGGAATTAACGGGATTTAATGTCATTTCGTTGTACTGATCCTAATCGGTAGTAACGTTAACGTTACCTTCAAACATATCAGCAATATAAAATCAAACAGAACAGAATGACAAATACGCTTACCTTTCAACTGCAATCCTTGCATCTTGTTTCCGCGGCAGCAGTTGGAGCATGCGTTCTTCGAAAGTCAAAATTTCGACTTTCCTATCTCATAATTTTGACTTTTTATCTCATAATTTTGACTTTTTATCTCATAATTTCGACTTTCCTATCTCATAATTATGACTTTTTATCTCATAATTATGACTTTTTATCTCATAATTTTGACTTTCTATGACCTTTTTTTTTTTTTTTACTGGCGGAAATGGGCTTCCATAGGGTTCCCCGAGACAATTTTGAAAATTCCAGAGGCCAACTAGCATTCACGCACGTTTTCACGTGGGATATTACGATATAAGATAGGCTAATAATAATTAAAAAAGTCTAACAAAAAAACTGTCATTATGTTAGGTGCGTGGTTAGGTGCCGTGTAGTGATTTTCGGGTGGTTTAATTCAAGCTGATTTGACTGCAAGTAGCGTCTTTTTACGCACAGAGTGATTTAGTCTAGGCTACAAGTTCTAAATGAATAATCTGCTCAAATAAACTGCGCCTGATATTGACAGACACAGACAAACCTGCTGTGCTGACTGCCGATTCAAATAATAATAAACACTGACAACAGCGACAGGCTGTCACTGTTTATCCCCAACTATGCCTGTTCCCTTTGTGTTTGACTGTAATCAATACATTAATTATTGAAAATCCTTTCCCACCACATCCACATCATCTTGTTTCTTGTGTCTTTCATGTGATTTCAACTGGTCTGACTGTATTTGGAACCTCACACCTGATAGCCTAATACGAGATAGCCTACCTACTGTTAATAACATAACCACACAGGTGATGACAACATTGTTTTTATTGAATCGATTAAAAATGACATCTCATTCTCTCCAACTGTATACTCTAACATGTACCTTAGCCTGTCGGATCATTGTTTACACATTTGTCCAAGTAGCATTCTTCTGTAGCCCTACGAACGCACCTAGCGCTTAGCAGCTATGCTAGCAACTGCTTTCCGCGTTGATCAACATTGACCGTCACCGTAGTGCAGCGATGTAGTCATGTATCCAAGATCTCTGTAGTCCTCCACACACAAGTTTCAAGAACAAATACAAATGAAGGTATCGTAGAGCAGTAATGCACAGCGATGTGTAAGGTAAGTGTGGTGGTGACGCACATAACTGAACTGAGCTTCAGTATCATCGCAGCCTCGTTGGTCGCATTGACGTTGGTCTAGACATAGGGTTGCTCCAGTGATGGGTCGTTCGCGAACGAACCAGTTCGAACGAACGACTCTTTAAAGTGAACGAACTGACCTCGTTCGCCACTCTCGTTCGGTCGTTCGTCTCGTTCGCTGAGTCTCTCTGACCGTGAATATCCACTATACGCGAATTATCCGCGTGACATCGCGCCGCCTTGAAGACTCGTTCGCTGGGGCGTGTTGACTAGTGGATCAATTAGCTCCCGCCCGCATTGTGGTAATGAATCAGAGGGATCAACGTCACGGCCCGCGCCCACGTCCTGTTTGCTGAATGGTGACCGTGTGGATTCGCGCCGCTCGTATTTGCATAAAGTTGAAATATCCCAACTTTATGCAAATTCAGAAGCGGAGCCAGGCCGCGCCGCAAGCAATCCCAGCGTGCTTTGCGCAGCGAATTGCTCGCGTCCCATACAAAGTGAATGGAGGCGGCACATCGCGCGCGATCATTCGCTTATAGTGGATATTGACGGTGACGCGCTGATTCGCGGCGCCGCTGATTCGCTGATTTCAAGTCTATTATCTTGCTGATATACATCCAATAATCTACTACGCCCCCCCCCCCCCCACACACACAAAACAACACACACACACACACACACACACACATCCCGCTGCGTTTGGTTTGTCTAACTTTTCCTTGAATTGGGGGAACGGGGCATTTTGATCCTGACATGTCATTATGCATACATTAAATAAATCTGTTGAACTCAAATTAAATACATATGTTAACATATTCAACCAGACACAATGTTGTATTTGCTATTAACACATTTATTAACACCATCAAGCACCATTGCACGATTGTGAATCGTGATTTCGTGATTAGTTAGTAAATGAGAAGAACGAGGGAGTCCGAGACCGACTCAGCTGCATTCGTGATTCGTTTGAATGTTGTGAACAAGGAGGAGCCGAGTCTGACCGACTCGGCTGGCATTCGCCGTTCGCGAATGACAGCCGAGTCGTTCGCGATTCGCGAATTGAGAACGAGGGAGGAGCTAAGTGAACGAACTGAGACTGAACGAGTCAGTGAATGATTCAGCGCTACCGGAAACACGAACGAACGAACGAACGAACGACTCTCTGTGGCGAACTGAACGACGCAAACTGATTCGCGCAAACGACTCATGAAATCCATCACTAGGTTGCTCGTAGGATAACCCTTTACCTGGACCAGTCACCTAGTTTGCGGGCGAATTATCCGATTGGCTGAGCATGACATCATGACCAAGAGGCCGGACTAGAGCAGAAGTAATTAAAGCTACAGCGCTGTAAGATCTAGTTCATGCTGCAATCAATGCAATGCCGTGTCGGCACTTCACATATGTCTCTATACACTCCAAGCCACATTAAATTCAGCTAGAGTTAATGTTTTAGACAGTCTGGGGTCACACTCTTCAGTATCACTGACACATCTCCACAGTCCACAATACGTCTATCACTACTCTCAGAGCAGAGCAGGATTTTTATCAAGTTGACGTTATTACCTGCAAGGATTTGACTTCTGAGATGTGGAGAAATTGCAGCGGCCGGAGGAAAGAATGGAACCCCTGTCGAGATTGGGACTGCACTTCCCAGTGTTCTCCGCGGGAATGTGATGCCGTCGAAGCCATAGACATATACGTAGACGCCTCATGACGTGCTGGAACGTAACCCTGCGTTGCCGCCATATTGGTTGGGTCTCCTCACTCTAGTCTAGCAGGAGTCAACGGAGAGCAAGCTATGCCAGTATTTTGTGCAGTTTACGGCGCAGTATTGACACCAGATCGCGTGGGATTACCTTTCACAAGTAAGATTGAACAATATATATATTTTTTTTAATTAATTCGTCCTGTATCATAACTAAATCTCTGCCGTTTGTAACAAACCCGGTAAAAATTCGGGGAGTTATGCTTATTATTGTAGTTGGGGATACACCTTCCTCAGTAGAAATGAATGCACTGGGGGCGCACTGAGGACCCATCCAAGATGGCGGCCGCGCTGATACGTCAGCTCCAACAGGCAGCGTCAGTCTATGAGGCGTCTATGTATATTTGTCTATGGTCGAAGCCAGAGCTATAGAGAAAACAGAGTTACGACACGCTTTGATGTCGCCGCTAGGGCTGTCACGTGGTTCATGTAAGCCTCAATAGTTCCAAACAAACCGCAAGCTGCCATAGCGGTCAGTCTTGTCATGGTAAATATCAAAATAAAACACGTTTAACTGTTTTTGCGCTAGCTTTTGTGCTTGAATAATAGTAATAAACCTTTGGAGGGAAACGTTCGTGTTAGCTTGGCTAGGTTACTTACGTGAGTGATGCTAACTTTACAAGGTTGGTTCTGTATTTGCGTTTAGATAAACAAGTTACCATTTAATTGTTACTATTATTGGACTATTATTATTGCACTCTTAGCACTTACCTGTTTTGTGAAATGTCAGCTTTTCCAAGGCAAGGCAAGGCAGCTTTATTTATATAGCGCATACACAATGGCAACTCAATGCGCTTTACATAAAACAAGAATTGAAATAAACATTTTAAAAAATAAAATAAAATAAATAAATAAAAACAACTACAGAAGAATAGAAAGAAATAAAATACTATAAGAGCAGCATAAAATCATGATTTAAAAGGACATAGTGCAATTAAAATTTACAATTTAAAGTGCTTTCAACAAGCTCAATCATAAGCACAGGAGAAGAGAAGTGTTTTTAACCTGGATTTAAAAATATTCACAGTTGGGGCTGATTTCAGTTCAGCTGGTAGTTTGTTCCAGTTTTGTGCAGCATAACAGCTAAAAGCTGCTTCACCATGTTTCGTTTGAACTCTGGGCTTCACTATCTGACTGTGTCAGTAGATCTCAGAGCCCTACTGGGTTTGTATTCTACTAAGATGTCACTCATGTATTCTGGACCAAAACCATTCAGTGATTTGTAGACCAGTAGCAGAACTTTAAAATCTATTCTATAGCTGACTGGGAGCCAGTGTAAATACTTTAGAACTGGAGTAATGTGCTCTGATCTCTTTGTTCTGGTTAAAACTCGAGCTGCAGCGTTCTGAATGAGCTGCAGCTGTTTAATGCTTTTTTGTGGGAGTCCAGTCAGAAGACCGTTACAGTAGTCGAGTCTACTGGAGATGAAGGCATGAATCAACTTCTCCTGGTCTGTTTGAGACATAAAACCCTTCACTCTGGATATGTTCTTAAGCTGATAGAAGGCTGTTTTGGTGATGGATTTGATATGACTGCTGAAGGTCAAATCTGAGTCTATCAGCACGCCAAGGTTTCTGACTTGGTCCCTAGTTTTTAGAGAGAGAGTGACTCGAGATGTTTACTGACGGCAATCCAAAGTACGTTTCATCTTTATTACCAAGTTTAGTTATTTTAAAAGGACATGTAGGAGACTAAAGGACATTTAGTTATTTTTGTAGGACATGGATCAGAACCATGGAGACTTTAAGATGGAGCCATGTATCAGATCTATCAAACAACCACTAATTATGCTTGAATATGATCAGTCAAAATCTAACTCAAGCAACTATTCACACTGAATGTATGGTTATATGTTAGATCTATCAGATGACCAATGAATTGGGTCACACTAACCTCGGGGCCTTTCTGCTGAAGTAAGACAGAAGCATGAGATAAGCAGAAGCGTGTAATCATAGGAGTGAAACTCCACATGATCAGAATGAGTACATTGTTGGTGACGTGCAGAATACATGGTGATAATCATAGATAGTAAAGAACAGGCAGGCTTGTCTTTGAACATGTAAAGAACAATGGGAGTCAGATAATACGAGGATGACATGGGGAAACGTAGACAGCCAGCCTTTTGTGATGACGGTTGCAATGTGTGTGTATATAACATCTTGAGATAGAGATATGTGTGCTCAGACTTTGCGAACTGACACACACATACTTTGTTGTTCGGTCAGGGAAACATAGTCGGACCCAGATATATCTGTTAAAAACTCTGCACATTATACTGGTGTTAACAATAAAACTGATTATTTCTTAAAGATAAACCACTTCTTCTATCGCTTCATTAACGAACACGCGTGAGTAGGGGTTTCATTTTTTTCCATCATCATCACTTTGAAACTGCCTCTCACAACAATTGGCGACCCCGTGACGTGATGAAGACGAAGAAGTGACCCAGTGGGTGAGAGGACCGAGTGACAGCAGAACTACGTGGGCCCACCAGGGCTTGAAAACGAAATTATTTTTCAATCGTTCCGCTCCGAACGGAACCGGTATATTTAACGTTTTCGTTCTTGCGTTCCGCCACCAACATATCGTTCCTGAACCGGTTCGGAACGTAAAATAACGTTCGTTCTTAACGTTCCGGCAGTGTTATTGGGCCTCCGCGGTGTGTTACTATTGCGGCCCCCCCCCCCCCGGCCGTGGTCCGTGGTGTGTTACTATTGCGCACCCCCCGTCGGCCGTTACTATTGCGCCCCCCCCCCCCCCCCCCCCCCCCCCCCGCGCGGTGTGTTACTATTGCGCGCCCCCCCCCCCGTTGGCCGGCCGCGGTGTGTTTGTGTTACTATTGCGGGCATAGACATATATACATATACATAGTATACATGTATATATGTCTATGATTGGCACCCCCGCCGGCCGTAGGTCCGCGGTGACGCTCGAACGTGAACGTCGTTTTACGGCAGCGGAAGATTTACGACAGCCAGCATACAGACAGTAAACAGACAGTGAGCACCGGACTTCACATGATATTATTCACAACTCGGATTAATTTAATGAAACCCATTGATTCTTTTGACCGGTGGACCCTTACGGACTTAAGGAATATAAACAATGCAGGAACGGACACACACCGTACGGACTTTATGATCGCTTCAAAAGTTGGAAGTCAGACCTTTTCCCCGTCTCTCTTGTTTACCGGTAAGTCTGGATGAATTATGCGTTGGTGTTCATAGTTTGTGTTAAATTAATTGAATGATTTATCTGTGGAGAATCTAACTGATCTAACGATGTGCGTTATGTCCATATGGACAGACGTTTTAAACGGTTACCGTATCTTTGTGTAGGTGATCTAAACGGCTTAAGTCGTTAAGCCACACCCCTGCGTCTATTAGGGACCCCGCTTTTATTGGAAGTTTTACGGTATATAGAGAACGAAAAAAAAACGTTATTAACCGGTTTTGGGGATTTCAGAATAACGTTTCTGTTCCGGAACAGTTGAAGACCATTTGGTTTTCGTTTCCGTTTCCGTTCCTCGTAAAATTCCGTTCGTTTTCGGTTTTCGTTTTCGTTCCTTGAACCGGTTCGAGCCCTGGGGCCCACATAAAAAAGGTAAGCAGAAGCCTGTTATAACAAAATTCTGCGATTGGGCATTACCAAAACTGTTTTGAAGTCACTTGTGATACTCGTCCTAGACATAGTTTAAACCAGTATAGTGTGCAACATAGGGGACCTGCCGTGTAACGAACAAGCAGAGACCGCCGAGGGTTGGAATCCTGTTGGGGAGGAAGAGCCCCACAAAGAGCCAGGGACGCTCCTTTTTAGGACGTAGCCAAATAGGGGGCCTGCCCGTGAAAACGTACGCGCAGAGACCGCCCGAGGGTTGGAATCCTATTGGGGAGGAAGAGCCCCAAAAAGCCAGCGGTTTAAATTCCGCCCCGTCCTCGCCATAAGTATATCAATTGGCGGAGGAGAAAAGAGGGTATACGACCCCAAGGTAGCTGGTTCCTTTCAAGACCAGAAGAGGGAACTCTGAGAGGGTAGCCAGAGTAGCCCAAGGGTATCATTTCCCGGTGACCGTTGGAGTCGGCCCGAAACTCATGATTTAGGAATATTGTATTGTGTGGGTGGTTCCAGGGGTTAGACTTTTCGTGAGATTCTCATAAGTCTCGTCTAACGCCTGTTCTGTGGGTATATAAAAAAATAAAAAAAAAAAAAACAATTTGAAAATATTTTTCTGTGGGGAAAAACGGGTGGTTGGATACGGGGAAAGTGTGTCTAAAAGTCTCGCATGAAGCACGGTGAGACCGGACTGAAATCATTTTCAGCCTAGAAGCTTGTCTCACTGGGCAATATTTCGTGCAGAGAGCAGACCGTGAGTCATTCACACCGACCCTGTATGTGTATAAAAATTGTTTTGTTGATTTAGTGTGTACTGGTTAAAGACAGTGGGTAAAAATGGACGGGGACACCATAGGAGAGCAATGGAAACAAATCAGGATCCAATTGAGTAGTGGGTGTACACCGAATACACAGGGAAAGATAATGGAGGGTTACGAGGTAACCTGGATGTGGCTCCAGGAGAAGGGACAGATACCAGGAGACGAGGAACAGGACAGATTGTACCCTATCTGGCGAGGCCGAGAGGGCTGTGTTAAAAGAGTTAGAAAGGCACAAGGCAGAAGAGGGAGAGCAAAATTGGGGAACAAAGAAGAAGTGGAGAGCTGCTCTAGAGGAGAAAGAGGAGAGGAGAGCGTTAGTGCATAAAATAGCGTTAACATGTCGAGCACTAGAAGCTCCGAAGGACAGAAACATACCAGGACAGTGACTAAGACAGAGCCTGTTTCACCGACCCAACAGCCCCCAACTAGACTCAGACACAGACTCTGACGACACAGCCGACGCGAAAGTACCTTTCCCATGCACTGTTATCATACCAGGGGGACTCCAAGCCCCCGTTATCAATGTAAGAGGCGGGACGTTAGACCTTGACACAGATTTACTAGAGGCAGACGCAGTCCACGCAGGAATGGGAATCATTTGTACATGAACAAAGGATTACCATGGCAACAGCTACGAGGGAATTGAAGGATAGACAGAGGGATTTAGAGGCGTTAATACAGGACACACAGCGAAATGCAGCAGCCAGACACATCGGTCAGAATACGGGTTACGAACCAGGGCAAGACATAGGGGGAAGCACAACCGGAACTAGATGGGGACAAACGGCACCAAACGCTAGGGGACGTCGTGGCAGCCGGTGGCCGACGCCAATAAGAACAACAACTCAGGCAGGCGTCGGCGCTCCCGTAGCCATAACAACCCGCGAGAACAATGATAATAAGCATACTAAGGGCCAACTGTCAGATGGCCACGTCTCCCCCGGCCCTGACCTAACAAGGAGCAGGGAGGGGAATGATATGTCACCATTTAGACTACAGGGAATTAGATTGAGGCAAAGTCAGGCAGCCCAGGATACAGTACAGACCGAGGACAATGACAGCTCAGATGAAATAAGGACGTTGACCGAGGGAGAGCTTAGGGAATTAATAGGCGAGAATGCCAAACATCACAACAAGATGATTACCCACAGCAACAGGGGCATTCACAGCAACAGGGGCATTCACGGCAACGGGTATAGGCCACCAAGGGGTGACGGACGTCACCAAGCGCCAAACTCTGCCACAGTCCCTAGAGGGCAGTATCCCCTACACACCCGCAACAACCATCCAGGGCCTGAGAGGGAAGAGGGTTTCCTGTATCAGCAAGACTCATGAAGGGGCCCGGAAACCTCTGACATAGGGTTGGTGGATCCCTATTTGTCACTGGGGGTGTTGGAGAAGAATTTGCCTTTTCTTGTGGACTCTGGGGCACGGTACTCTACTCTGAATTGCCGAGTACCGAGCCCAAATTGACTACAGACACGGTTGAATTGACGGGTTTCTCGGGACAGCCTAATTATCTGCCTTTGACTACGCCCTTGCGCACATCAGTGGCAGGACAGACTTTTGAACATCGATATATTGTATCTCCTCAGTGTCCAGTGAATCTTATGGGAAGGGATTTACTGGTGAAAAGCGGAGCATCCATTTTGTGCGGACGGACGGTCTGATTGTGACTTTTCCAAATGGACAGACCTTTAACTGCTCGGTGAGCCAGTGGGGGTCCCATTCACAGATGCTCTTAGCCCAAGACAACACACCAGGTGCTGGTGACCAGTGGGCGGATATCTACTGGGGATTGGTACAGCCAGAAACATCGAAAGGGGGGTAACAGACCCACCCACTCCATTTCTGACCTACAAGCCATACTATGATCAACTAACGGCACTAGTTGCAGCATTTTCCAAACAGGTGACAGAAATCCAGGGGGGTGCAGAGCAGGCACCGGCCCCGAAAGACACCGAGTGGGTGTTGCTAAAAGTCATCAAGAGAAAGTGGTCAGAGCCAAGGTGGACAGGACCATACCGGGTGACAGAGAGAACCTCACACGCTGTCCGGCTGGACGGCAAAGGTGAAACCTGGTATCATTGGTCACTGTGCGGTGCATCTGACCCACCGGCAAGAACCCGGGGAGGTGCTAGAAGGGGACGAAAAGAGTAGGAGGGAGAAGAGTGATACATTTTTACTTTATTAGCTTTGCTACAGGGAAAGAAAAAAGTCCCCACTAAAGAAAGTTGCTATTTAGCATTAGTACATTTACATTTTTTCATATATAATCATTTTTTCTTGATACGTATTATAATCATAAATAATTATG